>JARHVA010000323.1:1320000-1660000 GCA_037957365.1 Torreya grandis
TCTCGAGGATATTAATAGTCATTAGTTATTCTTGAGGCCGGTGGTGGATAATGTTGGTAATTATTGGTAATAGTCAGTATACACTTAGTAATATATGGTATACAAGTGGTTAATAAATCATATGGAGATTTGGGTCCCCGATTGTGTCCTAGACCAGTCCATGCTTTAGTCAAAATCAATTACCTATAAAGCAGCATGCAAATGACTAAACCTCAATCACAAATCCTCTTCTAACCTCAAGACTGAGCAAGGTAGAAAAATTAGGAGAAAATAAAAATTTAATAAAGATTATTATCATAATTTTCCCCCATCTTTTCTCCAATAAACATGATGTGCTCAAATGTTATTTTGACAAGTTGATTGATTGATGTTGGATTGCTTGTAATTGGCTCAAAATTATGGTTGCAATAGATGTTTGGTGGATTGATTGGATAACATAAGATTTCTTGAATTCTTACTTGTGTCCATGTATGGGAACTTCATGGTTTAAATATAGGGTGGTGGATTGAAATTAAGGGTTGTATTTACAAGGAGAGGGAAGTGAGATCAATGGCTCACAATTTATAGGAATTTTAAATTCCCAAATGTGGGAGGGTTATTAAATGTCCAAGATAATCAAAAACTCTTTTGGAGAGGGATATAAAATGTGTGTGAGGATCTAGGAGTTTTAAGTGTTTATATATTTGGTTAAGAGGATTTAATAGGGATTAGGGAATATTTTATAGGAGGATTTGTAGGAGAGTTAGTTGGGGGTAGTTAGGATGTTTAGAATTTAAAATTCTAAAAAGGTCATGGATAGATTAAAGGGGTTAATAAGGATATAATGGGTATTAACAATGGAATTAATAAATGGGTGAGGAATGTAAAGGTTAGTGAGGTGTAATAATTATAAATGGGGTTAGACTATTGTTTAAGCTAGGTTATATGGTAGTAATAAAGGCATTATTAATTGAACTAGTGGATGGGATAGGTAATAAATTAAGCAATTCTGGTAATAATTAGGAATTTCTAGATGGTTATTGAGTAGGGAGGTAAGTGAGCATAAATGTGTGTATACATAATTTTTATAACTTTTTGAGTATGATAGAAGGCCTGGGTCATCATAATAACATTGGTTAGACTAAGAGATAATCAATAAACACAAAGATATAGTATATGTAAGCTTTTCAGTAGCGAAAATGTCTAAAAGCTAAAGGTACATCCAAGATATGTATTTTCCAATTGTATAATATTGAGGTGATATATAATTTATAAATAGTGTCCAAATTCCCCTACCCCTATAATCTCGTAATTAAATTACTAGTTTAAAGGAAAATAAATGTGTACCTAGGTGTGTTATACACACATTGTCTTCATGTGAGTCCAAATTGAGTGATTAATGATGACTGACCTATAAACAATAGCATGTTATAGTATATAATTAGTGCATATAATCTAAAATTGAAAGCATCTGAAATGATTTAAAGTAAAGATATCAAGTTTAATATTACACATGTGTATCAATGCAACCACCTTGAATGTTGTAAATTATTTGGAAAAGATATATCATTATGAACCATTGAAACTAAGATTAGGACAAATATAAAATCTATAAAGTGTGTATATATAAATATTTGAGGCCACATTCCCCCAACATTGGAGCTAAAGGTGAATTTCCATCTGGCAGTCAAGATGAGTTCAACCATGCAACCCAATCATACTTATACCTAGGGAGTGTGAGTGAACCAAGTCAACTCACACCAAAATTTGGTGAGTTTGGATGATGTAATCAAGTCCATCCTATAAACTTGGAAATATTTATTGATTTAATCACCTAAACCATACCAAGAATGAACCAACTAATATATTAATTTGGCTCAATATAGTTCATAAAAGTCCAACCTAGTGGTTGATGACAATCCATAAAAGTTTTTTCAAATTTGAAACTAATTTTAATTTTGTAATTTAGGTTCCCTTTGCATAGGATATTCACCTTATATATGTCTCATGATGAATCTTGGGTAAAGTAATGATACAAATATATATAATTCTACCACAACTATGTGTTTGAATCATATAATTATTATTTTTGAGTAAGTTAAAAACTATGTAAGTGTGGATAACATGTTTTTGTAACATGCCCCCACTGTATATATGAAACTAAAACTGATATAGATGTGGAAAACATATTTACAAAACATGCCTTTGTTTTATCTTTGAATATGGTGAAATGTGAAAAATGTGGAAGCCATGCCTCTATGGCATGCCCCTACTAATATGCCCCCATTCCTCCCCATTTAGAGGTGAGGGGAAGTATAAACTAGTAGTCACCTTACTTAAAAAGGATAAGATAATTGTATAATCTATTTATGAACCATGCAACATATAGAAAGAACATGTCTAGGTATATATATATCATTGAAACACAAAGTATTTGATCACATCAAGTTCTAACATAGATGATGTGAATCATGGAAACATCTAGATAGTAATAAAACAAGTTCAACAAGTAATCAAGCACACATAAAAGATAACTCAAAAGTAAATCAAAGGATAATGTTCTAAGGAGACCTAAAACAAGGGGAATCTTCAAATGCCACAAAATCTAAAGGATGTGATTTATTTAAATGTCCATAAATCAAGTAATAACATATTTAAATGTCAAAATATAAAACACCATGACATATACAAATGTCATAATAAGAAAACATAGACATGAGGACCACAATAAATTGATCATATTCAAATGCTAAATAGAAAGCAAGGAACACATTTAAGGAAGTAAAAAGGGAAAACATAGACAATAATAAACCAACAAAACATAACCCACTAGCCCATGAATCATATGTGATAGCAAAAAATATTAAGTACATAACATATCAAGTACACTATGAAAGATATAAGCATGGATAAAGGTATGTGTAAGTGTAGATGATATTTATGGATTATATAGAACCTCAATCTTATACACTTGGAAAAATTAGACCTTGGTTATTCCTCTTAGTTCTAGACCTTTCTCACTTTCAAAAGTCTTGCAACTACTCTATCTTATGCCCCTTGGCCTATATCTTGGTATAACCAATCTTATGTTGATGACCCAAATTTTTTATCTCACCTATAATTCTTAAAACCTACTTATCTTCTACCTCTTCATATTTTTATTCCATACCTACTTTCATGTTCCCTAGACATTAGCATCTTAGATAGACACCTATATTGACATAGGTGTCTTGCTCTGATTCAAGTGTCTGGTACCTAAAGTCATCTAATTTTCAAATGAAATATATCCTAACAGTCAGATTGAGTGCTTTGATGTGAGTTAATTTTCAAAAGGGATTGATATAAATATAAGATAAATACACATTCATTCCTCATCTATGAAACCTAGTACAAACCAAGGTAACCTATCAAAATATTTCAATCAAGCACTCAATAAATCAAAGCTTTCTTATTTTTTCTTATTCTCATATCAGTCATAGGAAAAACACACATAAGTGTTAGTCCATGAGATATATTTGATAAGTTATAGATAGGTCTATTGTACTTATTCTACACATATTTCATGATTCACACAAAATCCAACACATTGGGGAGAACTACATCAATCTAAGACCCTCTTTGAAGTATTGGATATGTAAGCAACATTAATTGATAAAGGGGTCTTTAGGGTCAGATCAAAACTATGTGCCCACTAATGTTTTTTACCCAAAGTCACTATGAAGATTAAGAACTAGGTTTTTACGATTTCATGAGGTGCAACAATCCATAACCCAAATCTGAATGCACTGGATTGAAGGTGAAGACAAAACCAAAATCATCCATGTGGTTTTTATAATCAATGAATCTGAGGACAATGTTAGTCTATGCATTATTAGAGTGGAAAATAATGAAAAAGACATATAATACTACCATTCAAAGCCTAGATACTTTGGGGAGAAAATAAAAATAAAACAAAAGATAATAAGAAGGCAAAATTAAACTCTTTCACCTTCCTTGATAATTTAATTTATTAGTTGGCCTAAGAGTGGAATGTGCTTAGATTGTGGATAATGAATCTTTATCAATGGTGCACATGAATTATCTCCCATTGTTCAATTTGGAAATTGGCTTGGCATGAGTTGATTAGTGAAGCTTATCTTAATAATTATGCATAGTAAGTTTTCACACAAAAAACTTGTTGAAGGTGTGTGAGGACCCTCCTATTTATAGGTTTTTAAAAATGATGAGATTAATTTATGGCCATCCATCTTAAGATTAAGATGTGTGGCCATAAATAAATTCAATTTTGGAGGCCCAAGGACATAAGTGTATCAATTAATTTTTCACTTATGATTCATGGTTTACATAAATTGATATTTGTTTGCATTAAATTTTGTGTGTTTGACAACTTTTAGCCTATGTCATGCATGTTATCATCTTTTTTGGATACTTTGGGTGAATTTTGTGAATTTTTAATTTTATAAATTCACTAATTATCCATGAGTGTTTTAAATAACCATTTAATTGAATTTAATCATTTGAGAAATGTTAAATAAGTTAATTTTTATTTCTAAATTTTGACATGGTTATCCTTCACACTTGGTCAAAATTAATGATTTACTAGGTCATAATTTGACTGGGGATGAATCAATGAGAGGTTATTATTATATATAGTGTATTACCCTAAATAAGTATGAATTAATGTGATTAAAGGATGAACACTATGTGTAAATATGAATTTGGGCATTTTAGTGATTTCTAGGCTTAATTTGTGTTGTTTGCTAGAAATTGGTCTAGTGTCTATTTAAAAACAAAAGCAACCAAAAAGGAGTGTCTACATTTTCCCCCTATTTGATAAGGTGTTGTGAGACATATAGGCATAGTAAAATATTTTCAAAACATGAAAAAATTATTAAAAAGGAAATTTTAATGATTGAAAAATGATTTTTTTGATAATTGTAGGTTGTTATGAGCCAACATGCCCCAATTGATGCCCCAGAGGGTAGCTGATGAGCCTTGAATGCCCCCATAAGCTAAAATGTATAAAATAGTGTTGTAAAATAGGCCCTCAAAAATAGGAAAATCACATAGTCTAATAAAAATAGAGGTCTAAATAATGATTTTCCCTAATAAGGTAGTTTTAATCATTAATGCAGTGGTTTGCCTCAATAGGACAGATTTGAGCATGATATAATAGAATTTACCATATTAAGGCATCTTTGATAATTTATTGGTCTAATTAATTTTCCCCATGATGGAAAATTGGTAAAGGGAGTTCACACAATGAACCCATAACATGGATTAGCAATGAACTCGCATGGGGGAATGGTACCATTCTAGGGTACCTATTAGCATGGAGATGTACATCATAAATAGTGTATGATAAATCCAAAAAAAAGTGTTATTAAATAAGAATTTGAAAAATATATAACAACATGCTCTAGTGATAAAATGGTTTAAAAATAATGAAAATAGAAACAAATATCTTGAAAAATGGACAACAAATTCAAATATAAGATCTCTTGGAATGAAATTTAAAAAAGAGGGGGGGTGAAAAATTATTTTTTAAAGATATATATATTCACCCCTTTGGGTTAAAAAATTTCATTTTCACCTTAAAATTTGTAAATTTTGAACTCTGGCCTTGTGAGGAAAAGTGATGAAAATACAGCTCGATGACCACAATGAAGGCACGTGAGTGAACAAGTTTGGGAGCATGGATGACCTACACATGATGAGAAGATAGTAAGTGAACCCTCTTTGATCAAATTTTTTCATTAATGAGTATTGAATGATAGTTTTAGGGAAAAAATTAGTATTTTCTCCATTTTCAAAGAAGGGTAAATAGTGACAATGTCATCACCTTTTTTTGGCAAAAAATGTCAAATTGTTGATTTTGCCAAAAGTGGTGAAGTCACCATTTTCATAAACAATGAAAATTAAGACAACACCCTTTTTGATGATTTTTTTTTAAAATGGAAACATCGACAAAAAATGATGACCTTGCTAAAAGAACAAAATGACCTTGTCCTTTTTGGCAAAAAACTCCAAATGGAGACATTGATAAAAAGTAATAAATAATGCCTAACTAAGGTAAAATTATGTCAAGCCTCTAAGAGAGAGGGGAATTTTGGTCTAAATTCACAAAATAGGTCAAGTAGAATAGGCAAATTGATAGGTTAAAAATAGATGCTTGCTAGCGAGATTTGTGATATAGATGTGGATTCACACTAATCTATATGTGGTGGTAGGAGTAACTCGATGTCTTAATAGTATGGGAGTGGAATTATCACTACTTATGGACTTATTATATTTATACCAAGGAGACATTTGTATTCCTAGAGTCCATCTATCTACTAGATGTGGCATGAATTCCCATGATGAGAGTAGATCAAGCTTACTTGAGTGTGTTGATTGAGAGATGGCACTTGGAAAATTCCACCTTCCAACTACTAATAAGGGAGGTGATAGTCACATTAGAGGACACATGGCACATATTGAAGTTACCTATGAGAGGTCAAAGGTTATTCTAGATAGACCCAACACACCATCAAGCTATACTGAATTATTTGGTTAGCTACTATGACATTCCCATGCCCCATGGGAAGGTTAATATTAATTTACTAGATATTTACATAGACATTTACCCTAATGACCTACCACTTAAGGAGCCATCTCCATCATTTTTTATCAATAGGGAGATTATGTTTCTCATGAATATTGCCATTAGCATATTGATACATGATAAGAGTGGCAACTTTTTTCATATGTGTCTAGTACGAGTTATCAAATCCATGTTGGATGATATGGTCAAGTTTTCTTGGGGGCTAGTAGTATTGACCCATCTATACATGGATTTAAATGTGGTAGCCTATCAATGAGGTTAGATTATTGGTGCCATGGCTTTGCTTGAGTTTTAGGGATGAGAGCATTTTGTTGATTAGATAGACCCTACTATATGAAAGGCACATCAAATACTTAGGAAGATCCAAGCTAGGTAGGGTTGTCATAGATGATGAGAGAAGATAGGGACATTGTTTTGATTAAGGAGGAGATCATTTCTAGACTAGGTAAGATTAAGGTCCCAGAGAGGAGAGTGAGCTAGTTATAGGCATAGGTGGCCCTTAGAGATACCCATATTAATACTCTTTAGTCAGATATTGACCCATTAAAGGTAGATGTGGCATAAATGACAAATGTGTAAGAATAAATATAGGAAACCAAAGATCAAGATAAAATTGAGAGGGATCAGACTAGGTTAGATATCTAGAGGATTTGATGTGAGTGGGATGAGTCACATGTAACAATCACATAGGAAGTCTTTTCAAGGATGGTTTTTGAGATACATCAAGATAAGTATGAAGCCTCATACTATTAATTAACCTATGAGACCAAGATTCAAAGGAATCAATAAATACCTATGTTTAAGGTTTAAGATGCATAGAGAACTAGATTTAGGTCCTTTGGATTGATATTGAGCACGCATGGTACATTGGCTTCAAGGTATTTAGTGAAACATCTATCATCACCTCCATTATTAGGGCCACCAAGGCCACTACCTATATGACCCCTAGATTCCTAGATTCAGATTTGATGTGTATGGCTCTTTGGCATTTTTTTATTATGGCATTATGACTTGTATATAGTCACGATGTATGTGACATTCATGTTTTGTAAAATATATGACATTCATGATTTTTATATGGAGTTTTACATGAAATATTGATATTATTTTGATATACATGTGCCTCTCTTAACTTGATCTATCATGATGTGTTACATTCTCATGTTTAGATGTGATTAATTTGAAATGTTGATGTTTATTTTCTATTCAAACATGTATATGAGGTGTTGTAATGTATGTATCTACTCATGTTTATGCCCTATAATATATGCTTATTCAGAGATGCATGTCCTCATTAACACATAGAATAGTCATTATGATTTGGTTATTTTAGGTTTTGATTGTTTGGGATATTCCTATTGTAAATAAGGAAAAATATTTTTGGCACCACTGTTTGATAGATCTTTGGCATGATTTTTATTTTAGCATGTGACATTATGCATCATAGTTATAAACCAACCATAATGAAAATGTATGTCCTAAGCATGGAAAAAATTAATTTAAATGCAAGTATAAACAAATTAGGGATAAAATACGATCAATAAAATCCCAAGTGTAAATACAATGCAACAAACTAAGTATAGGAGTAACCACAAATACTCACAACTTAAGTAAAATATATAACCAATCAATACTTAGGTGTAAACATAGTGTAATAAACCTATGAAAATTTAGGAGAAGAGATGGAAAATAAAATAAGTCAATCAATAACTAATTAACAAAAAATATACTTAACAAAAAAATAAAAACCTAAATAAATAAAGTATAGTCTAAAGTTAATAAACACGCATAAGGAAAATAACACAATCTAAATACAAACACTAAAAAACTCAATCCCAAGTATAGGCAAGGCTCAAGTGTAAACTAATTATCCTTAGACACACAACACTCAAAATAAACAAACCTAAACACCCAAGTAAAGGCAATAAAATAAATAAACTACCTATGACACAATGCAATAAAAAAATTAATCTAAGGCAAATGCAATAAAAAAATTAATCTAAGGCAAATTCAATAAATAAAATAATCTAAGGAAAATTCAATAAACAAATTAATCCAAGGAAAATACAATAAACAAATTAATCTAAGGCAAATTCAATAAATAATAAAATGCTAAAAAGTAGTGAACTAAAACTACTTAATTAAATTATCTGTGCATGTGTAATATAAGTGTTAAACTTGGAAAAAATGTGTCCCCTAGGATATAGGGAATAATGATAGGTATTATGGTATAGGAATGAAAATGGGGAATATAATTATAAGGAAAGGGTATCTAAGATGACTCCAAATGACCTAGGTAAGTGGATGTTACCTACATAGTCCCATGGACATGAGGTCCAACAAGGACTTTAGGAGAAATGTAATTCTCAAAATAATTGGGAAGATAAGAGAAATGATGATAAATAAAATTTATTTATTATAGAGGAAAAATGAATTATCTCTCAAAATGATGAGAGTATGGATTAAGGGGGTTGGTGCATACAACTATGAAATGCCAAGCACAAGAGCTCATGAAACTAAGAGAGCATGGTTTAGGCTAAGAACACAATGAAAGATAAAAGGTGAGTGTTCATAAATGAAATAGGTTGGTAATTCAAAGTGTTCAATATGTTTAGGTTTTAGAATAATAATGAACTTGTAAAAGGGTGAGAGCATAGTACAAATATGACATACAAAATGATGAGATTGTTTTGAGATAAATCGATAACAAGGAATCATTAAAAATTTGAAAAAGTGATATCAATTAATTATATTATTTGAGCTAACATGGGATGCCTCATGTATCCAAGCACTACCTACATATTTCATGTGGAACTTAGGATGATGTATTTATCTTAGAATGGGAGTGTGCACAATCAAAAGATTGAAAAGGCAAATGAAAATAATCATGGTTGGATAAAAGGTTCACACTTGATAAATATGATAAACCATTCCACCCATAATAGAGATAAAGCCACTAATAAATAGGATGACAAAGCAAGAATAAATTTTGTGTCTTAATATCTCTTAGGGAGATTTTAAACCTTTTTCTAAACTTTTTGTGTTTTAGGTTATTTTTGGGATTTTCAAATTGTTAATATTTTTTTGCATCTCAACTCAATAAAGGAATATAAGATACATAATGGGTTAACTATCAAAATAGAAAGAAAACTTATTAAGTTTCTCAAATAATGGTGAGATTATGGGATTGGGTTGCTTGCAAAATAACGAGAGCATTGGCTTTGGAATAAGGATAGCCAAGCTGACCTTACAAAACACTTAGTGCTACCTACATATTCCAAATATACCTCAAGCAACTATAGATCACCCTATATTGAAGAATTTGACTAAGTAACAATAAGCTTGTGAATAGGAAAATGGCATAATTATAATGGTATGATAAGGTATACTAATAAATAACTTGGAAAACGTGAAGGATGGAATTTCTAGGATCAATGACATAATGCTTAAAGATACTATTGCTTAAAAAATGCATTCAATAGTCCTAGGTTTGAATTATCTACTAAAACTACATCTAAATCCAACCACTAACACTATCTAAAGTACCAATGGATTGGAACCAAGATCAAAGGGGCAATAAGAGAAGAGAATTAAACTAAGGTAAATAGGAAAGGCATAATGAGAAAGGAACATAGCATGGTATAAATAAAGATATGGTATTACATGAAGTAAACAATCTTTATAGACAATATTTTAGGTCACTCAAGTGAAAAATCACTTGAGATGTATTATGTTCAATGGTTAATCAAGTTATTCTCTTTTTGTCGTAGCCAACCTATATGCCCAAGAACCATAATTAGCAATAATAACATAGGGTCTTAACTAGTAAGGCTTAAAGTTTCCATTTTTCTTATGTTTGGCATTAGTATTTTTATATTTTTATTTGAGTACAAGATCATCAAGCTCAAATTATCTATGCTTGACATGCCTATTATATTGATTATGAAACTAGTTTTGATATGCTTGAAGTCTATTCAAAGATTCCATTCTTTTTTTGTCTAGTAATTCTAACTGTTACAAGTGAGTTTCCTTATAATTATCATCATCAAGGATATGATTCTATAAAATGAGTATAAAAGGCAACTCAAACTCAATAGGAAGAATGGCCTTAGTGCCATAGAATAGGGAATAAGGTGTGGCTCCTATTGGAGTGTGAAAATTAGTATGGTAAGCCCAAAGGGCATAAATAATTTGTGAGTGCCAATCATAGCCAACATAATTGATGATCTTCTTGAGGATATTTACAATGGTCTTATTAGATGCCTCTTCTTGGTCATTGCTTTACAAGAACTATGGAGTGTAAAAATGCTAGGTAATATGGTATTGGGCACAAAAAAATTTGACATCCTTATTTTTGAGTAAAATTCTATTATCAAATATAAGGTCAGAGGGAATGTCATAACGGTAGATGAGGTGATTGAAAATGAACTTGGATATTTATTTACCAGTTACATAAGTTAGTGGAATGGCTTCCACACATTTAGTGAAATACTTGGTGGTGGTAAGGATATGTTTATGGCCATTTGAGGATGTAGGGTTAATCTTTCCCATGAGGTCAAATCCCCACATTGAAAATGGCCATGGCATAGTTATTGGTTTCAGTTTTTGGGCAGGATCAAGTATCATATTAGCATACTTCTAGCACTGTACACACATTTTAACATATGAGGCAACATTATTTTCCATAGTTATCCAATAATAACTAATGCATATCAATTTTTTGTCAAGGATGGCCCCACTAGTGTGGGACCCACAAAACCCTTCATGAACTTCCCTCGATGCTAATCTAGATTCTATCGATGTTAAATAACAAATCAAAGTTAAATCAAATATTCTAAAATAAAGTGTGGGTCTAAGTATTGCATAACAAGAGGATTAATGGATGAAGGATTTTTTATTTTTATGAGAAAGGTTAGGTGGGATGATCTGGTCATGAAGGTAATCATACAGTTTAGAATACTAGTAAGAACTAAGACAAATAATATCACAAATCATTATGATTATTGAAGATTTATGAGCAAGTGCTAAAAGATGTTCAACATGTAATTGATAATTTTTGGCCTTACTTATGATCTGTATCATATGACTAATTATGGCCATGGTATCCATTATTTTATTATTGGTCAAAGGTATCTGATCAAATTGAAGATGGGAAATTTATTATTTGAGTATCTAGCATGCCTTTATAAGGCATGAGCTTCTCATCCTTGGTATGAAATTGGTATATGACTTTATTGATAATAATACAAGAGTCTCCATGAACTAATAAGTGTTGTATATTTCATTATACCACTAGGTGAATTTATGCAGTAAGTGCTTCATATTCAACCATGTTATTTGTATAAGGAAAACCAATACAAAAGCACTTAGGAATGAGATCCACTTCTTGACCCATGATACATGAAGGAACCATCAAAATAAAGTTTCCTCTATTGTGCTTTAGGAGCTGCTTCTACTACAATCATGATAGACTTAGATGTAAACCCAAAAGTGAGTGGTTAAGCTATGATAGACTTAGATACTATAATACATGTTATTTTCCCTACTCATCATGTTAGGATAAAAGTACCCCAGGGCATGTTCAGTTGTAGATAAATAAAATAGTAATAAATTTTATGGTGTGGAAAGTAATAAAATAGGTGGATCGATGACGTATTCCTTCATGTGTTCAAAGGTTTTTTGATAATTATCATTCCATGAAATGCTAGTTCCCTTTTTCAACAAGTGGGTAAATGAATGACATTTATCATCTAGTTATGAAATGAAGCATTTGATGTACTATATCTTACCTTTTAAACTATAGAATTGATTCAAAGTAGATGGAGGTGGTATATTAGTAATGGTTTTAACCTTGGATAGATCAACTTTAATGCCCCTACAAGAGATAATGAATCCTAGAAATTTTCCTGAAGTGATACAAAAAGTGCACTTTTTACATTTAAGCCTGACTTTGTACTCATGAAATATTTCAAAAATTCTTCAAAGTATTGTTGGATGGTCTCCACAGGTCTTATATTTACCTAAGATATCATCACCATAGTCCTAGACAATGTCATCCATCATATCATGGAAAATAATAGTCATGGATCATTGGTATGTTACCTTGGAAATTTTGAGACCAAACAACATTACCTGATGACAAAATTTTCACTGAGTGGTGAACATTATCTTGTGTTAGTATTCTAACATGATCTCGATCTAATTATACCCTAAAAATCCATCCATAAGAGAAATAATTTCATATCCAATTATGGAGTCCAAAATCATGTCAATATTAGGTAGAGGAAAGTCATCTTTTTGGAAGGCCTTATTGATGTTATGAAAATTGGTACATAACTTGATGCCCTCTAGATTTTTTATAATTGGCATGATGTTTGATATACATTCAAAATATTCAATGGGACAAATACATCCCACCTCTAGGAGTTTTTCTAATTCTATTTTGACTAAAATGACAATACAAGTATGCATTTTCCTCAACTTCTACTTAATTAGCTTGGCATCATGATGTACTATATGATGATGTACAACTAAGTGTGGATCTAAACATAACATATAATAATAGGCCCATGAAAAAATGTCATTAAACTCCCTAAGAAGATAAGTAAGGACATCATGTTCTTCCTTAATAAGGGACACACCTGTTTTATCCATTTTGGATCAGTCGGTATTCTAGTATTAACTTCAAAAGTATCCTCCACAAGGAGTGTAAAACCATCTTCAAGCAGAGTCAACAAGGAATTAAATTGATTGGAAATATCTTAGTCCTTTGGCCTAATTATTTCATTAGGTTTACCCATATAATATGAATTAGAGTCACTGAATAGTGGTAAGGGCCATGTAAAAAATACCTCTAGACACTCTCGGATAATCTTCTTAAAGGCACATTACTCTTCTACACTGATCTCATACCTAAATATGATCTTAGTATAGGTGGCATCTTAATATTTAGTTCAATAAAGGTGAACATCCTCATATAATGGAGCCTAAAATAGGTTTTTGACAAAAGACTGTACTTTTTATTTACTCTTACCCTAGTCCAAAATTATCTCAAAGAGGTTTTCACTTGGGAACCTCAATGTTTGATTTTATTTTTGTTTTTGGCTAAGTTCACCCACTCTATGAAATAAGAAGCAAAATCCAATGTGATATAAAACCCATGGTCAAGGTATCCTATATAAATATTATAACTTAGGCCCATAAACTTGAAAATGGCCTCATCATTTGTAAACTCATCAAGTGATATTATGGATCCTTGTTATTCCTAGTCTATGAGTTAAGGATGATGAAGGAAAAGTGGGGAATGATGAATAATAGGTCTAATGGTACATATGGTATTAAGATAAAATAGATTGGTGTTGTATAGGTCCTCATATACACTATAATTATACATTGCATGAAACTCGACATCATCATCACTAGTTGTTAGTATAGGGACATGAATAAGATATGAGAGGTCACCCCTAAGTGGTTTAAATTTCATACCATGAGTTAATTTATATCTGGTCATAGAGATAGGTTGAAGAGTGCCTTGTTTATTTCCTCCCAGACCTCTACCCTCATAAGCTTGATTATCCATGATCCAATTAAGGATGGAACACCTTTTTATCTAATATCAATTAGCTAAATTATCATTATAGAGCAAGGAATCATCCTCAAAAATTGGGTCTTGTTATTGGCTAGGTTTGGTATGAAAATAATGTCTTTGGGAATTATATTTTTCTTTCTCAATCCATTCCATATGAATGACATTGGCCTTGGTCTTCCATAGTATTTAGGTGCCTTTAGAATTTTAACTATGTGAAATGCATTGTGTGTGAGATATTCATCTAGACCTTTGTCATAAATATAAAAATGATTAGCTATCTCAGGAGGAGGTTTAAATAAAGTGGAGGCAAGGTTATTTGGGTATATGTAGTTAGATTATGACAATTTAATGAGTACATATTTATATTTTTAGGTGCAGGGTCTATGCCAACGTGGTCATTATAGCTCTCATATTCATCTTCTAGATGCTTTTAGAATTGATATGACTATAGGTCTATAGGAATAGTCTCTTCCATCCTATAATGGGGAAACTTGATAAATTGGTGTAATTTAGAAGGTATTGCATGAATCTCATGTATCTATGGTCATCCCAAAATCAAGTTATATGATAACTCTAAATCAAGAACATGATAAAGTGTGTCATGGGTCAAAATCCCAATGACAACTAGTAAACAAATTGTACCTTGTGATTCTCTTTATTCATTATCATAAGCCTTGATAGCAATTATCTTTAGTTGAAAAATATCTATTGTGTATCTAGTATGTTTGAATAACCTTATAAACACAATATTGAGGTTTGATCCATTATCTATAAGGACACATTTAAATTTGTGTTAGGTTATGATAACATCAATATATAAAGGGTTATTGTGTAGATCACCGAAGGATGACATGTTACTTTGGTTGAAGGTAAGTTGTTAGCTAAGAGCTAAGTGTCCTACCAAGGCTTGGAATTTTTTTGGTGTAATATAATTCAAAACTTGGGATTAGCTCAGAAGCTCGATAAAGTTGTTCTTGTGGATACTATAGGTGTGTAACAAATCTAAGATAGAGATTAGTGTGGGTGTCTTTTACAATTGCTCCATAATTTCATAGGTTTTATCTTTAGCATTGGTAATTGGTTGTCTTCTTTCTAGTATAGGGATTTGAATGGTCTGATTGGTAGAAGAAAGATATGGGCCTTTAATGGTAGCCTTAGTCCACATATTTATGATTTCATAGTCTAGATTAAGTGATGGGCCACTATAATTAGAAGAAGAGGGAAAAGGGCCTAGGATGGTAACCCTTGGGTACTAATGATAATGGTTACTAGCACAGGTCAAAGGAGGATTACCAACATAGGGAGGGGGTTGGGTATTATTAGGTAATGTTCGTAGATGATTGGATGCTGGTATAGGATTAATATTTATAGTAGTTATATGGCCACCTATGATATATCCTACAACTTTATTGTAGTTATGTGTGATGGCATGATAATCCCCTTAGTTAGATTGGTCATTCTAACTTTGTTTCAACCATTCTATGGTTTTTATTATCATTTTTACTTATATTTCTATTATTTTGATGGTGGATTTTGTTGTTGTTGATTCTGACTATTTTCATTATGCTATGGAAAAGGGTTTTAATAAATACCCAGGTTCTGATTATAAGTATAAGCCTTGATATACAACTCTATTTCTCCATTTTCCAACATATTTTTAATGAGTTTCCTTAATTGCATGCATCAAAATATGGAATACTCTTTTACTCAATGATATTTAAAAAAATCATTCTCTTTATACCATATGAGGAAAGGAACCCCCTGAAGTAAAGGCTTTGGAATGGGCCAACTAATCATATTGGTGGAAGCTAGTTTTTGGAACATTTATTCAATTGGTTCTCCAAGGTCATTAAACTCTATCTATAAGTCATCTTCTTCTTGGAGGAAGTATTTTCAAAGGAAGAAGTGCTTGATACATAAGTGGAGTTGGTTGAACCAATGATGTTTTCACCATTTATACATGGAATGATTTAGTAAATTCATTATCAACAACGTTCTTATTGAATTTATAGGCTTTAGGCTTCTCAGAAGTAATAGCTTGGGCCAATGCAAGAGCCTATGTATAAATTGGGCTTTGGATTGGATTTTGAGCTTGATTCTAGTTATAGATCCAGTTCTATTTGGGAGAGTACAATTTTATTAGCCCTTTATTAATAAGGACTTTCTTGATTTGTAGGCCTTTTTCTTAATTTTTATAAATGTGTGGGTACACTAAAGCTCAAGGTGATAGGATATATCACTTTGAAAATTATAGGTAAATATAAATACCAATTATTTGTCTGGTAAATTACATGTAAAATAGATAGCATGTTCCCTCCATCATTTTAAGTAGTTTGATAAAATCTCACCACTTCTTTATTGATCTTGGTCCAAATCAACCATGGTAATCTCATATTCAAGATAATAGGAAAAATGTTGCAAAAACTTCTCTGATAGGCCATCAAAATTAGGCACATACTTATTTTTAAGTTGGAGAAGCCAATCCAAGGCCTATCCAACTAAATTGTGAGTAAAAAGGAGAAGAAAATAAATATCACTAAAGGCCACTTCTTGGAAAGTAACATACAATTATTTCAAATGTTTATTTGGGTCACCTTTGACTCTATTTTTGTTAAAATTTGGTGGCTCAAAACCTAGAGGAAATGGTATATAAAGGTAATACATGTTAAATGGTTATGAACATATTTTGTTTAACTTGAATATCTTTCCTTACTTTCCTATCTAAAGAGCTGAAATTGCATCCTTCACTTATTACAATTTTGGGCTAGGGGTGTAAGATGAGAAGGAACAAATGGCTATGGTTGGCAGTCCAAGGTGGATTACCTTGACTTGGGTATAATGAACAAATAAAATATGCATAAATTATCATTTTATTGGTCACCCAACTAGGAATACACACTCATTGGTTAGGGTTATATTACTAGTATGGTACATCCTATTGGTAAACATTATGGTTGGGATTTATGGTATGACTTTGACTTGGAAGGAACTATGGCCTAACTAGAGGTGTTTGGGTTTGGGGAATGAATTACATGTGGTGGGTTTAGAAGGGAACATGTTTTTAATTAGTTGGACCTTATTATATGAAAGGCACATGTTTTTGGTTAAAATCTTATTTTGGAAATTATTATGTATTAGGAACATGTGGTTTATAAGGTATTGGGTGTGAAGAAACTATTGATTATTAGGTATTTATTATATGTTAGGAACTTATTGTATGTTGGGCACTTATTTTTGTCTAGCCACAAGATGTTGCTGACCAACAAGGATGCACTTCTTATTAGACAACATTTGAGGTAGATTATTTACCACTTATTATGGTGGAATGTTAGTCTGTACCTATTGAGGTGGGACATTTGTCAATACCTATTGGGGTGGAGTGATCATTACCACATGTTGAGGTGAAGTGTTGGTTACCACCTATTGAGGTGGAGTATTTTACTATGATTGATGGTTTAATCCCTATAGTATATTTGAGGAAGTGGATGGTTTCATAAGGATAGTCACACATTGTAGTTATGAGCTAGATGTACCTACCATTTTTTGTTGTGGTCTAATTGATGTATTTTAAGGAGGAGTTTGTTATGGATGCTATTTTATATATTATACTTAACTTGGTACATATTGGGTAACAGTTGTGTGTTATTATCCATGTTTTGAAAAGGGTCTCATAAATAAGTCATTGATTCCTATTCATTTAAAGGAACATTGAACATGTTTGCAACTAATGTGGTTTAAGTGAATGGATTTGTGTTTGTATTGGAATACCTAACAAGTTAGTTTTTAGTCCACTCAATGGAACTAACTCTATAAATGGTGTATTTGGAATGGTCATGGTATTAAATATTTTGGATAGATTAAGGTAATTTTTATATTTTTGTTACATTTGTGCTAATTGGTCATCAATTTGACCATTTCCTTTAACAAATGTGGTAAGATATTTGTTAGGAACTAGTACAAGGGCCTGAGTTTGACTATAGGAGGCATGATCAAACAATTTTATGAGAAGAATTTTAATAGGTGTTCTAAACAAATCATGTAGAATTTCCTTTAGGAGATCTGGTGGGAATTTGGAAACTAATTTAACTACTCTAACAATAATTTCATATCTATTCTCTAAAAGATAAAAATCAAATAGATATTGATCATAATTAGTACTAGATGGTGTGGTCACAAAGTATGGATGTTGTTGTTGGACTATTTATGTACTAGGTGGTACACTGGTAAGGTATTATGTAATTAAGTCTTATTCCTACCCCAAATTAAGGGGTGTGTGTGATGTATTATTTTAATTAGTATTGGACCCTATGTTAGGGAACATATATGTGGGATATGGATCTACTTCATGTGCTACATTTTCACCATAAGGCTCATAATAAAAGGGGTCATTTGTGATGATGTCCTCATGATAAGGGTTATACATATCTTCACTACATGTATATCTATGAATGGTTAAATGAATGTTATTTATCTTAGGAAAGGTTGGTATAATGCTTCAAACTATTAGAACCTAGCTTAAAAATATCTTGACTTGATAACTATAAATTGAGAATTTGTCTAAGCTAACATGAAAAAAAACTTGGCTCTTGGTCTACAAATGAAACTTGAGCTTAGTCTTAGAAAATGTATACATCTAAATCTAGGTCTAAGTGAACTTGATTTATGAAATGAAAGCTTAAACTTAGTCTAGGAAAATATCTATACTAAACTAAAAGCAATCTAGGTCTAGGTCTAAGAGTGAATTTAAACTAGGTCTTAGTCTAGGAACATGAGATTGGTCTTGGAAATAAACATGGTCTAGGAAAAAAATTGAAATTAATCATAAGTCTAAGGATTTTGGTTTGAAATAAAAGGTACACTTAGTCTAGGTAAAATTTATAAATAATATCAAACTTAGTATAGGTCTAAAAAGGAATTTGGATTAGAAAATGAAAGATTAAACTTGTTCTAGTCAAATATTTTAAACTAAATTGAAAGTAAACTAGGTCTAAGTATAAGTAAAAAATTGAAAGCCAATCCAAGTAACTTAATATAAATATAAAAATCAAACAACTCAAACCTAAACTATAGGCAAGGTTCAAGTGAAAACTAATTGTCCTTATATCTGAATTTGAAAGTGGATTTCAAACTTTGTTTGAGAGTCACTTAGAATTTTAATAAATGCTTATGGATTTAAGTGAATTACATAACAATGTTGGGTTTGAATTGGAATTCAAATTTTAAAACTTTAGACTTGGTTGTGAATGGAATTCAAATGAGAAATAGTCTAGACAAAAATGGGCAACATTATAGTGCCTTTTAGAAACAAAGGCATGAATTATTTTTGATCTTTTTTACTAAGGCAAATGGTCTTAACAATTTGGGTAGTATAACACTTATTGGTGTAAATGTGTATGTATCATGTATTTTTATTTTAGACTAGTTTCATTATGCAAAATATTTTTGGACACAACATGTAGATAAAAAGGAAGCACACAAGTACATGGTCCTATTTTAACAATTGACAAAAGGTTACATCATATCCACCAAACTCTATTGATATACCCATTATTGAGAGGAATTAAGTGTAAATATAATAAATAAAATCACATGAAGGTAGGATGTTTATCCCTCACTCTATCTCTTAAAAACTTGTATGTGGCATGGGACTTAAAGTGCAAAATCAACTCAGCATTGGTGAGATAACCCATATTAAGTGGGGTATCTTAGTCTAAAATTATAATTTTGGCTATCTAGATGGCCCTTAAAGGGCACTTTAAAATATCTATCAAATGGATATGAGTAGAAATATATCTATATGAAAGGGTCTTAGTCTTTTCAAAACCACTTCATATGTCAATTGCTTAATGAAGTGTATTGTCTAGTAAGTATAGGCTCTGAGGATCTATTGGACTTACTAGGTTCACCACTTAACCATTATCTAATTGAATAGCATGCCCAATTTATATACCCCATTAGAGAGTGGGTTTGGTATTATGATAGGATATGAATCCCCAAGTCAATGCACCCCTAAATAACTTGTAAGGAAGTGATGAACTCCCACTCACTAAACCAAAATAAAATTAAAAAAGGAGAAAGTTGACCTTGAGTCACCCACATTCAAGAAAATGAGGGGAGAACATACACAAATTGAACTCCAAGATATAATAAAAAAGTAGCTTAGTCATGTTTTGAGTCACCCTAAGTAGGGGTGAGTATATACATGAATTTGATAAACAACAATCAAACATGAAATAAATGATAAGGTAATAGATTTTAAAGCACCAAAATGGAAACGTTCTTAAAAAACTTTGCTGAAAACTTGAAGTGAAAAAGGAAAGTTGAAAATGTTTTAAACACCAAACACGTGTGAAAATGTTTTTAAAATGCCAAAAGTGAGTGTAAAATGGTTTTTTTAGTGCATCAAACTTTTTATTTTTGCCTTATACCCTGCACCAAACAATTAGTCCATTCATTTGAGTTATTAAGTTGTAAAAATAAAGCAAAAATTAGACTTTCTAAGCTCTTAGGTATATGTATTAGAGTAAAGTCACAATTTAGAAGTCTATGTTTTCATCATTTTCCTAAAAACTAAAAATAAAAGACATAAAAGCTATCAAAGTCACCATTTATTAGTGGTAAAGTCACCAATTTTCAGTGTCAAAGTTGTCATTTTATCAAAAAAAAAGTAGCAAATTTGTCAAATTTATAAAATATTTATACCTAAAAAAGTCACACATACATAGGGTCTAAATCAACTTTTTTGGGGGTTGAATTCACCATTTTACTTAAAAACACAGAACTGACAAAGTCACTGATACACAGGGTCAATGTAATTTTTTCCTAGTCAACAAAAACATGGCAAAATTAGTTGAAAAAAGATATAAGGCTTGAAAGGAGTTTTTTTCATTTTTAAGAGTCCCAAAGAACTCCTAAGATGAACGTGAGGTGCATGGTCCTACTAGGCATGTCATTATGTAATCAAATAATACAAGGACAATGTTAGTTTATGCATTAATAAAGTGAAAAAAATGAAAAACACATATAAGATTAGAATTCCAAGCCTGGATATTTGGGGGAGAAAATAACAAGCAAATAAAATACAATAAAAAGGTAAAAACACTCTTTCACCTTCCTTGATAATTTAAGTTGATATTTGGCCTAAGAGTGGAATATGCTTAACTTATGGATAATTATTCTTCATCAATGGTGCATTTGCATCATATCCCATTGTTCACCTTAGGAATTGGCTTGGCATGAGTTGATTAGTGAAGCTTCTCTTAATAATTTTTCATAGTAATCTTCCACACAAAAAACTTGTTGAAGGTGTGTGAGGGACCCCCTATTTATATGTTTTCAAAAATGAGGATACTAATTTGTGGCCATCCATATTAATATCAATATGTGTGGCCATAAATAAATTCAATTTTAGAGGCCCAAGGCCATAAATTAGGTAATTAATTTTTCAATTATGAGGCATGGTTTGCACAAATTGATATTTCTTTGAATTTAATTTTGAGTGTTTGACAAATTTAAGCCTATGTCATGCATGATGACATCTTTTTGGATACTTTAGGTGAATTTTATGGATTTATTTTTTTGTAAATTCACTAATTAACCATTATTGTTTTAACTAACCAAATAATTGGATATAATCATTTGAGCAATTTTTATTTAATTAATTTCCATTTATGAATTTTGACATGGTTATCCTTCACACCTGGTTCAAATTGATGAGTCACAATTTGACTAGGGATGAATTGGTGAGAGGTTATTTTTGCATATAATGTATTACTATGAATAGGGATGCATTAATGTGATTTATAGGATGAAAACTAAGTTTATAAATGAATTTGGTCATTTGAGTGATTTATTACCTTAATTTGTGTCATTTGTTAGAAATTAGTTTGATGTCTATTTAGACATAGAAGTGGAAAAATGGAACATCTATAGTTGCATCCTTTTCTAGAAATTATTCTATATAAGACACCTATATTTATTTTAGATAGTATCATCAATGTAACTAACCCAAGTTGATGCTAGTGTCAAAGATTCTATGGTAATTAAGTATAGAATCTGATGACTATTCTAGAATCATCTTCAGTTCTAATTCATACATATTCTAAATATAAAACTATATTAGCATTAGAACCAATGAAGTACATTATTTCTTTGTCATTTCCATATCTAATCTAGTTTTAATTACTATTTTTAGCCACCTTAGTTCAATGAATCAACATATGTTATATATGAGTTTAGCATCTAATTGGATTTATATATGGATAGTTTATCATCCTTTTCCCCTAGTCTATCTCTACCACTTTAATCCTAGATAACTCCAATATAGATAAATTTAGGGTTAGACAATTGGTGAATCCAATATTTGAACTCCAAACCCTAGGTCAATTAGGGTTTTCTAATTTTATTTCTATTGTTTATCCCTAATTTTTATATAATATGTGCAACATGGATGCATCTATCACCCATTTTGGGTGCCAATTTGTCATAGTTGGTATGGTTTTCTATATCGCTTCCCTTATCAATACTATTAATTAAATTGATGCCACTAATGAGAGGGTTTAAATTATAAACAACATTTTATCTCTCTTAAAAATACCATTTGTAATGTTATAAATCTATTATCTAGATGCAACATTCATGATTTCAACCATTTTTTATACCTAAATATTATTTGAATGATAGTTACCATCCTACACCCATTATTCACCCATGGATTATATTATATTTTGTGTTCCATGTTGTTACTACTCAAAGATATAAGGTTACTCAAATGATTCTGCCATCTATTAATACACAACATGTGCCTCTTAAACCTAAGCTTGTAATAAGATCCAAGGGATATAACATTATTGACCAATTTAGAAATACACATCTTAAAATTTTAATCCTCAAGCTTCTAAATTAATCTAATGTTTATAAGGATATCCTATATGAGGCATTGCATGAGACGCAAGTTCCAAGTGATATTGATCTTGCTTATTTTATAGATATCATGAAAGATTATAAGAACAATTCCAAGCTCATTAATTTTTATCCAAGAGATTTACCATCTAAAGATATCAATGACCAAAATTTTCCTTTGTTCATACAAGTGACCATGCAAAATAAAGGCATCAAAAGGATCATCATTGATAATGGATTAGGCCTAAACATTTGTAGCATAAAATTCCTAACCACCATGGGAATTAGCACCAATATTATTAAAAAAATGGTTATGCACATAAAAGTGTTTGATAATTCACATATCCATTTGGTTGGTTAGATCACATCAGATATGACATTAGGACCAAAAATAGTTTCAAATACTTTTCAGGTAATGTCTCAATTATTACATTATAATTTAATTTTGGGTAGACCTTGGATACATTCAATGTAAGTTGTTCCATCTTTATTTCACTGATGTGTAAAATTCATATATGATGGTACCTTATTATCCATTCTTGATGATGATTAACCTTTCAAATTTTTTAAAATGATATATTATGAAACTAAAAGCATCCATAGAGTGGTACCACCTAAACAATGCATTCTTACTGAGCACTTACACATGTATGAAATAGGTGAGTCAAGTATAATGGATCCTTTTTCTCCAATGTTAAGTCACTAAATATTGAGGTAACCATAGATGCACATAAAGAGTAAGAACCATTATAAGAGGATATAATAGAACCAAAAGATCCCCAACCATTTGAGCTTCCTGTATTAGTCAATACTGAACAGAAAGATGGCCATGTTTTAGATTAATATGTCAGTGATGGTGATACCATTTATAATATGATAGATGAGAAAATGTGAAAAATAAAATTTAATCCACTTGATCACCTTCCACATAATCTATTTGAACCTATAGATCCCAATACATATAATCCAAATGCACATTTAAAAGATACAAAATTGAATCCAAAAAAGGTAAAAACAAAAATAATGGATGAACATGTAAATTCTTTTTATTCCATACATCCCTATTGGTTGAAAACATTGAGTCAACCTTACAAGGGTAAATGAAAATTCATCATTTGAACAATGTGGAATCTTATCAAAAGGCTTAATGGTAAATTTTATAGATCATGATGGAACTATATAATCTAGATACCATATTATCTATGTTACTTGAACATGGAAGGATTTCCTTACCTGCTACCAGACATAGATCATGTAGTATAATTATACTTATAGAATACATGGTATCATACTGTAAATATCATTATATCATTGGCCATAATACCAATCAATGTGAGGCATTGAAAAACCTAATTCATAAATATAAGAACAAAGGATACATACACATAGTGTCTGACATGAGAAAAAGGAAAATTCCTTCATATCTTTTAGAAGATAATTCTCGCTTAAAATAACCAAAACATGAATATTTAACTATTACTACTAATATTGATGGGGTATATTTCCACCATCTCTAGTTTAATAATAAAAAGTGGGATAGAACTTGTGGCATCACATCTCTCAAACAATTGGGACATACTATAGATGAACTAATACACTTTCCATTAATGTTAGAATATTTAGGATATAGTTATTTGCCTATAGCCTATAGACCAAATGTGGAATATTACACCATATATATATTAAACCATGAACCACATTTGAAACTAAAGTTTGGATGAAATTAGCTAGTCGAGTGGAATATTAAGCTAGATATTACAAAAATGTGTTATTTTACCTAATATGGGTACAAATATATGCATACAACATGATGGGCATGATTATTTTCTTACATCATTAGATTCATTTAAACCATTAAATTAAAACATTAAAGTGGTATAAGTGCATTGATATAAAAAATATTGATAAATTTTCTAGGTGGTCCTATACGTTTTGAGGATGAGGACTTCCTTGATTAGACATCTTCAAATATTATAAAAACACCAAAAAAAAAAAAAAAAACATTCAAAAATCCAAAAAAAATTCATTATAAAACATGTTATATTGGCTCCTTAGCATCTAAGTGTTAGTTCCATGTTGATAGATGGCATATCAATTACTTATACATATACATGTGTGTTGTGATACTACTTGAGTGTGATACATGCATACATAGAAACATGATCTATTCCTATTTTATATGTTGGGCCTTCCTTCTAATCATGTCATATGGACATTAGGGGAATCCACCTATATGATTACAATACTACTAGGTTATATAATTCTATGGTCATTTTACATTATCATGGTTTGAGCTCATATATGTACTTACACATACCTTTAACTATGATTATATATTTTATAGGGTACTTGATATTTTATGCACTTAATGTTTTTACTAACACATTTGGTCTATGGGATACTATGATATGTTTATGTTGGTTGTCTATGGTTTATTTTATGAACTTATTTGAGTGTTTTTCCTTACTATTATTTTGCTTATTCAAGCATTTGAATATGTTCCCTTATTTGTATCCCTTTTGCCTATGTATGTTTTATTTGACATTTTAATGTCATTATTTTTTATATGGTCATTTGAATATGTCATCCTTGCTCTTGTATACATTTGACTAAGTCATGTCACCTCAATTGTGTGGAATTTGAACATGCCCCTTGTTAGCAATCTCCTTAGATCATTACTTTTTGACTTTATTTTGAGTGATGTTATGTGTATGCTTGATTTTATTGTTAATCTTATACTATTAATACAGACATTGTCATGATCTTTATCATGTATCTTAGGCCTTCATGTGATCACATTATTATTTAAACTTCAATTATAAATTTACCTATACATATAATTCTATATGATATATGGTTACTATAGACACTCCATTTTTACCACTTCCATGTCAAAATTGTAAAATGGAATGATTCCAAACAATTACACACAAACTATTCTGAAGTCATTTGTTCATCACATCTCTAGGATGGATATTTCACCATATTATATTTGTTCAATTATCATTTTAGTCAATTTCTCTAGTAAATTATCATATTCTATTTAATTCACTAATTTTCCTTTGTTGATCAATTAATGCAATTAATTCCCTCTTTTCTAAATCATTCTTCTAATTATATTTATATTAAAAATAGAATTATAATTTCATTTCATTTAATTAATTTTTATTTTCCCTCCAAGGGAAATCTTCATTCAAGAAATAATCTTAAGATCATATGGAATATGTTTTTGTAAGTTAATCAAATTGATAAGTGAATCAATATACAAGATTATTATCCACCCTTTATCTTAGAGACAAAATGAAGGGCCCTTTATAAACTTGTGAGATATATTAGGTGTATTTTAAACCCTTCATCTTGAAAATAACATGAAGGGCCCACTAAAATTATCCATGTGCCTTATTGGGAATGATTCTCCACTCATTATCTTAGAAACAAGATGAAGGGTCTAAATGGACTCTCCAAAATATATTATGATGAGAATCTTCCACCCTTCATCTTGAAAGCAAGATGAAGGGGCTTGTATTAATCCTCTTATATTTTCAAGTACCATCTTCCACCCTTCATCTTGAGTAAGATGAAGAGTTCACATTAGTGCTCCATGTGTTGATCTATGTGCACTATTGAGGACTCATTTATAATTGTTTATCTTGATTTTAAGATAAAGGTTCTTCATTGATTATAAATCATTATAAATAGACCTCATTAAATTAAAATTCACATTCTCATGTTATATAATGAAGTGATGACAATTTATCAAGTCCCCTTGTGCATCACTTTTTTGATTTTCGATCAAATTCGACTAGTCCATAACTTAAATGGATATGTCTCAACATGAATTGGTATTGAAAAATACCATTTGATGATAAATATAATTCAAATCCTATATAAATACATTTATAATGAAGGTTTTCATGTTTTTGGTTTAAATCTTATACATTATTAGCTAATTTTTGTATGTTCACAAGGCCCTAGGCTCAATCATTTTTCATTTGTTTGGTTTTATATAGACTTAACTAAGATTTGTGAAAATATTTCTTGTGAATAATCCTATGGACACATATGGCATGTACGATGGGACTAGAAATCCACACCTTTATTTTGAGCCTCTTTAGCAATTTTTCTTTAAATAATATCTGATTATTTTGGCTCATTTACATTCATAATTTTTATGATATTCTATTTATATGTATCAATAAATTCACTTCATGACAATGACTAAAATGTTTATATTTTTTGATAATCAATTAAATCACCCAGTAATCATAAAAATCATCTTTGTTTTCTATTTTCTATGCAAGTTTCATAAATTGATGAAATTATTAAAATATCAATGGAATCAACAAAGTAATCAATGAAATCAACTGATAAATTGGTGAAATTGCTTATGGGATTATTTTATACATATCATTGAATTGGTCACTATTTCAATGAAATCAACATATATTTTAGTAAAATAAACTTATCTTTCTGTGAAATTGACATGTTTATTGGTGAAATCGACTTTGTAATTGATGAAATCATTTTTGTTCATTCTTTCTCTTCTATGTTTTACTTGTGAATATTTTTATATTTAGTAAAAAAATTCAAATATAAATGAAATCATTAAGGTAATTAGCCAAATTATCTAAAAATAAAAGATAAATTATTAAGGTATATCAAAATTTAGTTTACTACTTATTGGTGAGTTTATTTTATTATTAGTGAAATTATTTTGTTATTGATGAAGTTAATCTTGCTAATTAGTGAAATTGCTTTTGTCTATATTTTTATATGTTTTAATCTTTATTATTTATAGGTTTATAAAATTAGTGAATTGGGCTTACTAAATGGTGATTTTTTTTTTGTGTATCAAAATCTAAGAGTTGAAAAACATTGAAAAATCAACTTCTTTCACTTGTCAATGACCCACCAAGCAAAACTACTTACCTTGTTTATTTACAAGTTCCAAAAAGGGTGTGGTGAATCATTCAAACATACACTATCTACTCAATTTTACTTTGGTGTCCTAAAAATAATTCACATTTCATTTGGGTTATAATAAAACTTACTTGGTTTCTAAGATTTTTCATTTGTACAAGTTTTCTTATTGCTTGAGTGTTTTATGAAGATATTTGTGTGGATGCTCTCCCCTTTTGAGTGAATCATAAACACAAGGTTTTATTTGTATTAATCCAAAATATTTACCTACTATGCTCTTCACTCAACTTTAATATGAATTGCATGAATCAAAAGTTAAATATGTTACTTTTTATTTTGGATATGTGGTTTGGATTTCATCACCTTCTCGCAAGTCTTTAGGGTGTAGTGATTGGGATTTCCTTACCTAGAATTCATACCAAACCAAATTTATCCATTGGGATATATAAATTGAGGAGTGCTCCCACCATTACAACCTAAATTTTTGATTTCACATCATCACATGATGATTGAACTTTAGTGTGTTCTTTCCAATACTCAAGGCTAAGGTATGGTACCCTCAAAAGGGGAAATATTAGAAAAAATATTAAACTTATTCATTGATAGACATGTACCCATGTACCACCTATTATGGGTTGTATATGTGGACCATCTATAAATATATTTAAAATTTTAATCAAACCTTAAATCTAGTAGCACTTCATTGAGACCCTTATGGTTGAAGTGGTTGTGAAGGGACAAGACCCTCTTATGAATAACTTGATCTCGAATTAATTCTTTAATACCTCTTTTTCTATAGATAATTCATTTATATATGGGTGTGAAGGTTATTTAACCCCTTAAATATTTCCTTGCTCAAGAAGATATTTTTAGAGAAGGGTGCAATCAAAACATCACCCATAATTATAATAATTTATTTAATCAATCTTATTTTTAATCCTCTTAAGGTGAGTATATCAAAGGTTCAATTAATGTGATGTATACCTACATCAATTATTAATTTGCCTTGTAATGATTTTTTCTTGATGATTTATTATCACATCAAAACCTTTTTATGTATTCAAAAACCAATGCCATCAAACAAAGTCAAAATCCAAAGTTCACAGCATTATCATCCCATATCTACATAAAGAGGCTTCACTGTGTTTGTGTTTTAAGTCAAAATTTTCCAAAATTGTTAAACTCATATATTTCATATCTTTCTTATGTGAAATTATACTATTATGTTGTATATATGAATTTGGACCCATTCTAGTCATTTTCATAACCGTCCAATTCAAAACCATTTTAAGACTAAGATTAAATTTTAGTCTTTGTGTAAATTTTTTTTCTCATGTTCAAGTCCAACATTTCTTATTGTAATTTTAAAAATAATATACTTATCTTCTCATTCAATACCCCACACCTATCATATGGGAATGATGAAGTCATGACATCCATCCTTTCTCTCATTTATTCTAATTTCATTTCAATTAGGTCAATCTTGCCCTGATTAGGGCCAATTATAATCCAATCATTCCCATTACATGTATCCTTTCTTAGGGGAATCCTTTGATCAATATTTTATTATCTTTTTATTCAATTATATGGTGTTCACACCAATTCAAGACTTTAAATTATACATGTTTGACAACATGAATGATCTCTTTTTATGGATATTTGAAACAAGTGCTTGACTACCCATAAATTTTGATCTAGAAAACCTAGATTTTATCCTAAGAGTAATCACACTATTTCACAATGACATCCATTAAACATCCCATATAATAGTTACCCACTTGATCTAGGTCATGATAGTAAAATGAAAACTATTTTGGTACCTTTTTTCAATTCCCATTCAACTTTTGAATCACAACAAATATAGAAATCAAATAATGTCTTGTCATTACCACTCCAAGGAACATCATCTAATGAGGAGATAATTGCATCAAATTCTAATAATCACTCACAAATGCTTATGTTTCTAAAGGAACTTCTAAAGGTGAGATGTTTAGATCACTAAATTTATGAGGTGATATGGTTAAAAGGTCTTGAAATAACTTTGCCACTCCAAAATCATTGCAAGTGAAATCATATTATGTATAAGATGTTTCATGTTCATATAGGAGAGAAATTGGTGATCTCATCAATAAGAAGGATGGTATGATCATGAGGTAACAAGGAAGTAGGAAGACAATCCAAAATGTAAGGAGGTATCTTGGTAGTATTGCATGTGTTTTGTAAATCATTTAGATCATCATCATAATAATTAGTGAGAATGACCTAAAATTCTATATTGATATTGACAAATTTAGGTAAAGGTGCACAATTAATTTTTGGAATAGTGGGAATCTGATATTAATATTTAAGGATAGGAAGCTAAATACTTCATGGGTTACTATCAACCTCATGTTTATAATATTTACCATTATGAATAAACTTGATACATTAGCTTCTAGAAGAGGCAATAGCCCTCATGAGATGAGTCCATGGGAATCTTAGGAGTATATTAAATGATACTGGTAAGTCAAGAACCATAATATTAGTACATATAGTTTTGGGTCCAATAGTAAGAGGGATGTAAATACAAAAAAATAGATTTTTATTTATCTTATTGAATCCATGACATGTTAAAAAAGTTTTTTTGAGATGATCTTTGTTATACCCAAGTTGTTGAATGAGCCAAAAATATGTCACATTTATTCTTGACTCTTCATCTACTAATACTTTACGAATGAGGGTGGTATTAATGGCCATTTTTTAGAGATAGGTGGATCATCAACTTAAAAGATAATTTTCTCATTGATCAGGTCCTCTTTAAGGAACTCTATAGAGGGTTTTAAATAAGGAAAAATAGTTTCAATGGTATGAATTCATGTTTGTTGAGGCTCGTGAGAAGGTTTATCCTCTTATAAGGAAGATGGTTTTTCTATTTTTTGGAGTTGTTACATTAGAAATTTGTGATTATAGGGAGAAATTAAACCTAAATCCATGAGAAGGATTTTGAAAGGCATAAAGTTGAGTTCCTCTAAGAAATTCCAATGAGTTTTGGAAGAGGAAGAACTAACACAAGGCTTAGAAGGTAAAATATGTTTAGTAGGAAGAGAATTAGTTTGAGGTTCAAATTAAGGAAGTGGTTCCTCATTGGTTTCTAAAGGTAAGTTAGAGGTAATAGTGTCTTTAATAAGTTTTTATTCTAGTGACAATTTATTTGGTTTGGTGATGGGATATTTTTGGGCTGGTTTGCATTGATAGTTAACCTTAGTCATATTCATGTATTGGGAATTGATATAGTAGTGATCATAATTGGTGTCAATTACACAAATATCCTTGTTTGATTTTTAAGGGTTAGATGTAGAGAAATTTTTGGGATTATTAGAGGAAGATTATTTTGAAGCTTACTTCTTTTGAGAATTATTAACATTATCAATATGATGTATTTTAATCATGGAATCATGATTGAATGAATAATCTAGCATAAAAGAAATGGAAAATTTTGTAAGCCCCTAACATGTTTCATGGGAATGACCTATATTGGTATGAAACCAATAAATCTTTATTAGGATCATATCATTTAGGGGGATTATTAAGATTCATAAATGGTTTAGAAGGTGTTAAAAGTTATTTTATTTATTGCATAGTTAATGATGTATGGGAAATTTGGGGATGTTAAGCTTTGGATACTCCTAGTTTTGGTTAAGGAGGATTGTTAGTTATTGTATTAGTTTAATGTTGGAAAGATCCATTGATGGTTTTAGTGTTAGGTTAAAATTATTTCATTAGAAAATCTTTATGCTTAGCTTTGTCAAGAGCATCATTTAATGTTTGGGGAGAAAAAGTTTGAACCTTGTATTGGAGTGAAGGTGTTAAGGCCATTATGAAAATTTTGAAAAAGTTATCATCAGTCATATTGTGATCAGATTTATGAGAGAAATATTTCCATCATTTGATAAAATCATGAGTTAATTTGGTATGGGATTTCTTAGCATTGATGAAATGATTAAGACAATTTTTGAGAAGATCATTATGTTGGAATTATTTAACTTAAGGACTGACTAAATCCTTAAGTTGACATATAAAATGTTGGATAAGTTGGTTAAACCATACTAATATATCACAAGTGAAGGTTTTAACTAAATATTTAGTAGTGGTGAATGTATTAGTTTGGATCCACTCTTTATATATATTACCAAATGCCTTAATAAAATATGTAGGGTCTTTAGTCCCATCATATTTAATAGTTGGAGATATATTACTAATATCAACAGACATAATGAAAGGGGATAAAGAATTATTTTGAATGTGTTTAAGTATCTTATTTTACATGATAGGTTGGGGAATAATATTTCCCTTTAATAGGTAGAGGGATAAAATTTTGATTATTTTGGGGAAGAAGAATGGAAGGCTGATAAGCCATGTTTATCAAATGTTGTTGTAATTACATCATTTGAGAGGTGTTAGATGTTTGCATGATGTTTATTTTTCACTATTTATGAAAGAATTTGAGTAGCATCAATTGGTGGGTTGGTGTTGGTAAGAAGATTCCCCAAGTTAGTATTAGTGGGAGGGTTGCTAGGTGGTGGATTGTTATGAGGCAAGTTATTGGTTTTAAGAAGATTTCTTATGGAGTTATTTCTTAGGCTTGTATCAATTTCCCCCACAATATGGTAAGATGTCTAAAGGTAGGAATTATCTTGATAAGTATGAAAAGGATATAATCCACTAATCTTGTATTTTGGAATGATTTGAATGATGTTGTAATCAAAATACAAGGGAGGAAAAAAGGTTCTCCAAGAGTGAGAATCCTATTGGGTAGTGAAGGTAGGACTAAAAGAGCATCCCATATAGCATCTAAATGGATTTGGGTTGTCTAAAAATATTATGATAGGGGCTTGCATGATGCTTCAAAATATAATATGAAACCAAGAAATAAGAAGGTAAAATAAGGATATAGTCGACCCCACATAAAATAGTATCAACCAATAAGTACAGTGCTAACTGGGATGACAGAGTTCATGGAAAAGGTCCATAGAGTAGGAAATAAAAGGATGTAGTCATACATGTTGACTATGTACTACTAGATAGGAAATATAATACGAGAAAAAAAGGACATAGGTAGATAGGTCAACTATGTATTGAAATATAGGAAATAGAAAAGGCTGACAAGATACACAAACAAATAGGTTGACTATGTAATTTAAAAAGGGAAATAAAATAGGATAAAAATATACACAATTAGATAGAGTGATTGTGTACTAAAGATAATCAAGATTAATAGTCTATAAAATACTATGTTGATAAGGATGACAGTGTTTTGAAAATAAGGAAAAATTTTCCAAGATAATATCTAAGAAAATAAAGTGAAGCACACAAGCACTTAGATCAATGGGACTGATCTAATTGGATCACATAGTACAAACTTTACACTAACATTATCTAATTCAAGTTTTGTAATACTAAATACAATGATCAAAGAGAAATAAATAAAATTATATGTAAATTCTAATGAATTGGTCATTCCTAAATATTGTTAAGCTATAATGTGATAGGGATTTGGTTGTAAGAAGGAACTACAAATCAATCTATGGATAGTTTCAAGTAGTTTAGGATAAAAGGGATCTATATTGGTAATAATATTGGCTTGTTATTGTGGCCTACCCCCTTACTTCACAATATCACAATGATAAGGACATTGGGTGATTTTTCAATTTATAATATCAACCACATATTTATACTTAGAAAACCAAGTCAGCTTCCCCCTTGGTGATGAAATCCAAGTAGGTAGATTTTGGGAAGAAAAATGTTCAATGATTTTTGTGTAAAGTTATTTCAAAGTGTGTTCAAAAGAGAAAAATAATGTGACTAAATTGTAAAATTGAGAAAACCACCTAACTAGTCTATGTTTTTTACTCTAAGTATGAAAATAATTGAAATGAAAAGTGAACTAATTGCTAGTAAAAATAGGTTGATTCCTTTGGCTATGAAGAGTAAAAATTAATTTTAGGAAATATTGTATGCAAATAATATAGAATAGAGTCGACAAGGTTGTTACTATTCTAAAAAACTAAGATCTAAAATAAATCAATCAAACATGTTGATTATGTATTTTAGAGAGAAGATAGGCTATAGAACTATGTTAAGTTAGTTGACCTAGATTGAGCATAGGATTGCATTTTTATAGATTACAAACCTATGAAAAATAATATTGTAAATGAAAAACTAAATTGATGGAGAAGGTAAGAATGAACCTTGGTGTTTTTGAATATGCTTAGTTTGAATTTTTTTATGTTGTATTGCTTAAGTGTTGATTTAAATATTCTATAGATAGAAAATATTGGGTTGATGAAGTCTGCAAAACTTGCGTGCTAAATAAAATCTGCAAATAGATTTGACTTGCTCAACTATGTCTACAAACCTGTGTGTTGAAAAAGAATAACTATGAATAGAGTCAGCTAACTTGACTATGTATGCAATCATATAACTAAATAATAAGATTGTGTTGAGTTAATAAATCAAGTCATCTATGTTTAGAGAAGACCTACACAAATATAACAGATTCATTTTGGAGTGATTATGTGTTAAATTTATGCACAGATTATTAGAACTATATCAATAGGGTTGATACAATACTATAAAAATGAAAATATATAATATGATAATAAAATGAATGCATGAAAAAAACCTACAAGGATTTGGTTTATATCAAGTTCACCAAAATGTATACAAATGAAAATTAAATTGACCTATTAATCAATCCTAGTTTAGAGAAGATAAATCCTACTTACACTTTTATTTATTGATACATTAAATATTTGGGGTCATGACAAGATCGATTTGCTAGACCTAACTAATGGGTATCTTACCATAATAACATTACTAGAGAGGGTTATAAATCCTCTATTCAATAAACATTATGCAATAACCCCATCTAGGTCCCATGTTTTCATATTTACTAAGTAAATGCAAAGTAAAGTAAAATATAATCTAGTGTTCACCAAAGCTTGTGGCACAAAGCAGGGGTAATAAACATAAAAATTAAACAAGCATCAAATGATTATAATTAATTTATATATATAACCTTAATTCATGGATATATAAATATATTCAAAATACATTACTTATGTTACTTCTATCTACTAAAATAGAGGAGTAAAGTTTTGATGCCTAAATATGTATCACAGATGCCCAGAGTGTTCAAGGACACTTCTCATTTAGAATTCTAAAAATTTAGTGCATCAGTTGTAGGTTGTGATGATCCTTTAATTTTTTGATGAAATAAATTCAAAGCAAGTGGACTATTTCACAATATTTATAATGTTTGGTGGTTGGGAGCCACCATGGCCAAATAGTTGATATATGCAAAATATGAAGTATTCTATGATAAAAATAATGGATTATGATCAAGAAATAATTGAAAAACTAATATAATATGGATATTTATAATGATAACTAAACTAGAGTGAATTGCTTTAAAAATGAGCAAATGGAAGGGTAGGGTATAAATAAGGTGTTTCTGATCTTCAATCCAATGATTATGATAGAGTTTAAAAATCATCAAGACTACACTAAACAAATATGAAGTATGAAATTACATATGCATAGATCCTATGGTATATCAATAAAATATCTAAGCAAGGTTAATGCAAATAAGAAATTAGGTTCATTTTAAAGATTTACTCTTGCAAGTAAACAACATTAGCCCAAATGCAAGAAGAGTAAAGAAAAAGAAATGAACCTAAGAAATTTTAATTAACCTAGGATTGACACAATTTAATAACTCTAAATTCAAAGGTGTACATCAATAATTCATAAAAATAATTAAAAATTAAATATCAAACCAAATAACTAAGGAAGCAACCATGATAGCAAACACACAAACAAATATTAGACAAACTTTTTAGAATTCCTTGCTTGTACTACTTTATTTAAGTTTACAAAGTAACTTTGGATCTAAGAACTCCCCATCCTTTTTAAAATTGACAATACCTCCTTTATACAGATCATTCATGAGATATGCCAGTAATTCCTTCTCAACATACAACTAAAAAAGTGTCAACATGTAATTAGGCAAGTGTCAACATGCAACTAGACAAGTGTCATCATGCAATTGAACAAGTGTCATAAATAAGTATCCTTTTATAAATGTTTTAGGATCAATTAAATTCTTTAACTATGACTGATAGGCTATGGGATTAAAAGAATATTCCTTCTCAAAATGTTATATAAGTTTAGTTACCAAAGGAATATTCCTTGTCCAACTAACTTTAGGACCCTTTGGTTGATGAAGCCCCCATTTTTGTTGCAAGACCTTCATGGCTCTTTGATGTTTTTAGATTTTAGAAATATTCTCCTCTACTATTTATGATTATATCCATAACCCTACTGTTTTCCATCCTATATTTCCCTTGACTTTTTCTTCTCACTCCCTACATCTAAGGTCAAATAGAGTTTCACGTTATCTTAGGAAACACCCTTCTGAGCTACCATGGCTGAAAATTCTATTAAATTACTCACTGATGGACTCTAGATCAAATTATCTTTGTATATGTGATAATTTAGTTCCCCTTGGCTCAATTAAAATGCTAACAAGAATGAATCAAGACATTTTTCACTCTTTTAGGGTTTAATTTCAAGCAAGATCATAGGGAGCTTTAATGGCATATGTGAGCTCAAATCATAAGTTTCATGCCTTAAAATACATTCACATTTGTTTGTTTATACCTTTACATTACTAGGTCCACAAAATCTTCACGTTTGTCATTTTTTGCTTGTGTGGCATCATCGTGGCATCCTTGTGGCATTTTCATAACAATTTTCTCATTCATATCTAAAAAATGACCATTGCCTTTCAAAATAATCACTTGATTTTGTACCATTAGATCATCCTTGTACAAATCAATGTAGACCATTGATATTGATTTGAGAACTTGAATTCCATTAGGTAATCACTACATTCTCCATGGTTATGGTAATTGTCACTTCTACATTCACCTTGACTTTTTAATGTTTGTTACACACCATTGATCTTGATTTGCTTTATTATACCTCTTACTCTATGTACCATTGATTTGAATGTCTACATTCAAATGCATATCATTTATCTCTAGAAGATGCTCAAACTTTAATTTTTGACCCATAGTATACCATGTGTCATCTCCATATTCTTCTTTATTTTTTAATGTTTATCATGCACCATCTAATCATCCTCATCTGATCAAATGCACTCTATCAAATACCATTGGCTACTATGTGTTCATTGGTTGAAATTGTGACACTTGTCACCTTCTCACTTATCCCAAAGCTTTTTTGAAGTTTTAACTCAATATGCATCATTAGATCAATCTAGACCAAGAAAATGCATACCTTTGACCTTGTGAAGATGCTCGAGATTTAGCTTAGGGTCAGGGTCTTTGAATTTTCAATTTTAATCTTGTACTATTGATCTGAATCATCCAAGCAAACATCAATCATGGATCTTATGAATAAAAATGACATTTAAGTCAATGTGTAGTGAAAATAAAAGACATAACATAATGTTTTGGACTATGGTTTTATTTTGTGTTAATAAACATGAGAAAGACCTTAGAAAAAAAATTAATCTAAGTTTTGAGACATAATAAAAGGGACCCCATAGATAATCAAAGATATAACATATAATCTTAGGATAAAGCCTTTAGGCTAAGTCTATAGACATAATAAAAAGGTTTTGATGGTTAGTTAGACCATGCGGAAACAAAAGGGACCAAGGGGTTTAGGAAAATAAAGAGACCAAATGTAAAATTTTTAGACTAAGGTTTGGTTGTGTTAATAAAATGACTAAACCTTAGGATAAAAATAGAACTAAGTCTATGGCATAATAAAAGGGACCCTACATTTAGTTAGACCATGCTAAGATAAAATAGAATAAAGGGGGCTCTGGACATGAAGAACTTAGGATAAATATTTTATACTAAGGTCTTGGTCATGTTAATAAACATGGCTAGGACTTTAGGATAAAATATCTAAGTGTATGACATGATAAATTATTCCCATGTAAAATGTTCTTGCTAAATTTGAATTCAATTCAAAGAGCATGAGCTAGGGTAATTGGAGTTATAGTTTTAAGCTAATTTGACATGAATTCAACCTAATTTCAATAGACCAAAGGCTAATAAAAGATCAAATAATTGTTAAATCATAAAACCTACACATTGCTCATTTTAAATGGACTCCATTAGAGTTGTGACCTAACACATAAAGATCAAATATTAACAACATTAGGCAAGATTAAATGAGAATTATGAATAAATATGCCAACCAAATTAGGTGTGGATGACCTTCAAATAAAAATAATATGCAAAAATCTCTAATATTTCTCTGATCAAATGAATTTTCAAATTTAGGGTATAAATTTGCACAATTTAAGACAAGGGTCCCCATTTTTTAGAAATAGGGGTATGTTAACCTCAACAAATGGTGACTTCTAGGGCAAACATAGAAATATGTTAGAATTTAGATACTCTAGTTTAGAATAATAATTAATCTACTTATTCCATTTGATGAACCACCATTATTAAGATTAGTTCATGGTCAAAACAAATCTTGCACATACAAAATTGGGATCAAATATCAATACATAGACATGTTGTCTATGTGCTTTGATTCCACTTCCTAATTACCATAGGATTTAGAGAACAACTTCTAGGTTCATGACTTTAACCATTAACATTGAATTTTAACATGTTTGTATATTCATTAAGAACCATGATTTAGCTCAGGGAAGGCTTGGGCATTTCTCTACTATCAGCCAAACATCCATAACCCTAATAGAGATGGGTTTGGCTCCACTCTAGGTCTTGCTCTACTATCATCCAAGTGTCCATAGCATTGGTGGAGGTTACCAGAATCACCTTTGCTTAGAAAACCCTTTAATTATATAATAAGTTCCTATTTTTATATTTTTTAGATAATTTTTGGCTTTTTAGAAAAGGTTAGGAACCAAGTTAACTAGGTTTAGGGATTTGGTCAAATTTTTGATCTTCAGACAATGAGCTATGGTTGTAACCTTTGTCCAAGGTAATAATGTTTATTAAGTGCAAACATGACCGTGCTTCAATAATTTAAACTTTCATCCTACATGTTCAATCCTCATCAAAATCAAGTTTAGATCAAAACAAGGCTTAAGATTTTATGGAATAATTAACCTAGTCATTATTCCTTACTAATTCTCCAAACTATAACATTAAGCTCACATTTTAACAATTCATGATCAACCAATGTTGAGGAGTCACACCTAAATTTCTAAAATATGAAATTCTTGATCAATTAGGTGAATTTTGAGCTAAGGGCTATCCAAAAGTAAGTAACAAATAATAAGAAGCAAACACACCAAAAAAAACAAACAACAAGCAAAGAAATATTTACAAATGCTATTTACAAACAAGGGACACGAAGGAAAAAACTAGGGAAGAAATTAATCTAAAGACATACACTAACTTCACAAATAACCTACCTCGAAGATCAAATGAAAAGTTATTTATCCTACCATAAAACCTTGAATCATGATTGTTTCCATTCAATGGCATGTTCTTGTGGAGAGGATCACTTGTATGCTTGTGTCTTCTATATGATGTAGCTTGGTTTCCCACCTCTATTATTAAGTGCATGGATTAAAGATATGGATCTAAGATCTAATCATCTTCTTCCCAAATTCTTATTTCTTTCATCAAGAAAGCTAACTCTACTTCACTCAAAGACTAATCATATTTTATATCATTCTCCTTTTATGGTTGTATTATGAACTCAACTGGTATACTTGGATTAATGTCTTCATTAGGATTTATCTCATCTTGATTCGGGATCTCCATAATATCACTGATGTTTTGAAGAATATTTGTAACAATAATTTTTATAACACATTCCTTAATCTCCACATGAAGTGGGGATGGACTATCAATATTTGCACAAAAACTCTTCAAGTCATCCCAAAAGGTATCTTCATCATGATCAACATAAATGATATGAGATTCATTTGGAATCTTACCATTTGAAACAAGTTGATCACATATTTCTAACCTTTTGATGGATTCATATGAAATTTATTGATCTATTTCATTTGCCTCATCTTCATCTTTTTTTCTTGTAAGTATTTCCATGACATATTTAATAATTCCATTCACCTCAGTTGCAACTTCTACTACTTCAGAAAGGATAGGGTCTTTATCTTTGATTGGTGTAGTAGATCCTTCCTATGAAGAATCTTCAAACTCATCTTCATTTTGAAATGGTAAATCATATGTCTCCATCATGAGAGTTGTTTCAAAAGATGCATAGGTCTTAGAATAACTAGATGACCATATGACATTATTATGAACCCTATAATAATTAGCCAAAGGCACATCACAAGTGTTTATGTTAGGCACATTCATAATTTTAGATGGCTGATTTTTATAGTTATCATTGTTGTTTTGAAACCTAAATGTAGGTCTGTTGAACCTTTGAAAATAATAGTTTCCACTAGAATTTTTCCCATTGTTACCTAATTACTTTTGTGTCTCAAGAAAATCAATGCTCAATTTTTGGACCATTTTAAAAATGGAATCATTTCCATTTTTAGGTCCCTCTAAATTGTGAATTTGAAGACTACTACTAGCTATTAGCACTATATCTATCTTTTCTTGTGGATGAGATCCATTTATAGTATTATTTAGGAGTCTTAGGTTTTGACTAGGATGAACATGACTCAAAAAGAAATTGGTTTAAAACTAGGGTTTGATTTAAATTAAGTATGCTATGATTAATGTTAGGCATGACATTTAGCATGGAAAAATTAGGATTGATATTTGGAATGGCATATGCCATTTGACCTTGGGGTTGCATTTGGGCATTTATTACCACAACTTCAACATAGGCCAAAGTTCATGTATTAATAACTCTAACAGATCTTTTCAAAAACATAAAAGTTAATGGATCTAAAGCATCCTTGTAAATCTTTAAAGATAAAGCTTCAACAAACTTATAGGGAACTATGGTCCTATTCAATGACTTTTGAAATATAACATTAAAAGCTATAATGGTTTCATTTAAATCCTTATTCATAGTAATGAATTGTTGATAAATGACATATGGACTGATGGTCTTTCCAAATTGATCAACAAAATAATTATCAAAATCATTCCAGTTGACAATGAAATATTCAAGAAGGTTATAAAACTAATCATATGCCTCATCTCTAAGAGTAAAAGGAAATAATCTACAAGCAACATATTCATGAACAATATTTACCAATCTTAAGGCAACCTTAAATAACCTAATGTGCTCTTCAGTAGTAATAACACCTATAAGACTAAAATAAGCCAAATACCTTTCAATATTTTGAGGAAAAACATGTACTATACCTAGCACGTTGATTGAAAAACCACCTATCCAAGCCATACCTTGAAGAATATCTTACTTGTGGTAGTTCCAACTCTAAATCATATTCATAATACAACATAGAAACCAAATATTTGCAAAGATAATTATCAGAATTATATATTAAGCAAATTTTGCACAAATTTATGTAAACCATGACTATGTTTAAATAAATAAACTCAAAGATATATCTAGACTAGTGAATGAGAGGGATATTTACACCTCTAACCTTTAATAAACATAGATATGTAAATAATCGATCAATTTTTTAAAAAAATTGCTATTAATAGCCTTAAACATGGGAAATGCACAAAGCTTGAACTACCTTTTCATAAATATCCATGGATCTTCAAAGAATATCCATATTTGGCTAAAAGAAGCCTAAATATTGGTCTGAAACCATTAAGATCAATGATATTTACACAATTATACTCAAAATAACACAAATATGTAAAGAATCAACTACTCTTTGATCAAAATACACCAGAATTAGCAAAGATTATACAAATTCACAAAGATATAATTAAAGGTCCTCCTAGTGCCAACGAAGCTCCTCCTGTTGATGCCTAAATATGTATCATAGGTGTCCATAGTGTTAAATAAAACTTCTCATTTTATAATTCTAATAATTCAACGAATGATTTTTAGGTTGTGATAATCTTGTTATCTATTGATGGAATAGAGGAAAAACAAGTGGACTATTTCATGATATTTATAATGTTTAGTGGTTGGGAGTCACCATGGCCAAATAGTTGATCAATGCAAAATATGAAGTATTATTTGTTAAGAACATTAGATTATGATCAAGAACTAATTTAAGAACTAAGCTAAGATGGATATTTATAATGATAACTAAACTAGAGAGAACTGGTTAAAAAAAGAGCAAAAGGAAGGGTAGGGAAGAAAGAAGGTGTTTCTGATCTTCAATTCATACATTATGATATATTTTAAATTTCATCAAGACATGTATAAACCAATATATAACATGAAATTTCATAGGCATAGATCCTACTGTATATAAGGTAAATGTCTAAGGAAAGGTGATGCAAACAAGAAATTAGGTTCACTTTAAAGATTTACTCTTGTAAGCAAAAAGCATTAGCCCAAATTCAAGAAGAGTAAAGAAAATAAAATGAACCTAAGAACTTTCAATTAAACTAGCATTGGCACAAGTTAACAACTATGAATTCAAAGGTGCACATCAAGAATTCATAAAAATAATTTAAATCCAAATATCAAACCAAATAACTAAGGAAATAACCATAATAGCAAACACATAGACAAATATGGTACAAACTTTGTAGAATTGTTTATTTGTACCGCTTGGTCCAAGTTTAAAAAGTAATTTTGAATCTAAAAACTCCCCCCTCATTTTTACAATTAAAAATACCTCTTGTATATAGACAATTCATGAGATATGCCAATAATTCCTTCTCAACATGCAACTGGACAAGTGTCAACATGTAATTGGGCAAGTGTCAACATGTAACTAGACAAGTGTCATCATGCAACTGGATAAGTGTCATCGATAAGTATCCTTTTAAAAAATGTTTCAAGACCAATTACCTTCTTTAACTACGACAAATAAACCATGGGATTTATAAATTTCACATGCTTAAAACAATATTCCTTCTCAAAATGTTATACAAGCTTAGTTATCAAAGGAATATCCCTTGTCCAACTAGCTTGTAGACCCTTTGGTTAATGAAGCCCCTTGTTGATGTTGCAAGATATTCATGGATCTTTGATGCTCTTGGCTTTTAGAAATATTCTCTTCTACTATTTAGGATTATATCCATAACCCTATTGTTCTCCATCCCATACTTCCTATGGATTTTGCTTCTCACTCCCTACATCTGAGGTCAAATAGAGTTCCACATTCTCTCAAAAAACACCCTTCCAAGCCACCATGGCTAAATTTTTTATTAAATTGCTCACTAGTGGATTCTATATCAAATTATCTTCACATAGGTGATAATTTATTTCCCCTTGGCTCAATTAAAATGTTAATAAGAATGAATCAAGGTGTCTATACACTATTTTAGGTATTCATTTCAATTAGGTTTGGGGGGAGGTTTAATGGCATATGTGAGCTTAGATCATAAGTTTATTTCCTCAAAATGCATTTAGATTTGCCTATTTATACCTTTGCATCACCAGGTCCACAAAATATTCAAGTTTATCATTTTTTACTTGCATGATATCATCGTGGCATTCCTATGGAATTTTCATGGAATTTTGCTCATTTATATTTAAAAAATGACCATTGCCTTTTAAAATTATTGATTGATTTTGCACCATTGGATCATCCTTATACAAATTAATGTAGACTATCGATTTCGATCTAAGAACTTGGAAGTCATTGGCTACTTGCTGTATTCTCCATAGTTATGGCAATTTTCACTTCTAAATTTGCCTTAAATTTTCAATGTTTGCTATGCACCATTGATCTCAATTACATGGATCAATCATGCTCTATTGATCTTGATTTACTTAATTGTACCTCCTACTCTATGGACCATTAATCTAAATATGTATGCTCAAATGCAAATCTTTAATCTTTAAAAGATGATCAAACTTTAATTTATGGCATACAACTATACCACATGTCATCTCCATGTTTGTCTTGAATTTTTAATGTTCATCATGCATCGTCTGATCATCCTCATCCAATAAAACATGCTCTATTGGATCTTGATCTACCAAGTTGAATGTTATTGGCTATTGCATGTTCTTTGGCTGAGATTGTGACACCTTTCACCTTTCCACTTATCTTCGGGCTCTGTTGAAGTTTTGACTCAATACACATCATTGGATCAATCTAGCCCAAGAAAACACATATTATTGATCTCATGAAGATGTTTGAGCTTTAGCTTAGGGTCAGGGTCTTTGAATTTTCAATTTTAATCTTGCACTATTGATTTGAATCATCTAGGCAAACATATATCATGGATATTATGAATAAAAATGACATTTAAGTCAATGTTCAAGGAAAATAAAAGATTTAGCATAATGTGTTAAAATATGGTTTTATTTTTTGTTAGTAAACATGGGCAAGACCTTATAAAAAAATTTAAGCTAAGTTTTTAGAATAATAAAAGGAACCCCACAGATAGTCAAAGATATAGCGTATAGTCTTAGGACAAGGCCTTTAGGCTAAGTATGTAGACATAACAAAAAGGTCCTGGTGGTTAGTTAGACCATGTGGGAATAAAAAGGGTCAAGGAGGATCAAGAAAATAAAGATACCAAACATAAAATTTTTAGGCTAAGGTTTGGTCATGTTAATAACTATGACTAAACCTTAGGATAAAAATAGAACTAAGTCCATGTCATAATAAAAGGGACCCCACATTTAGTTAGACCATGCTAAGATAAAATGGAACAAATGGGGATTTTGACACGAAGAACTTAGAATAAAGATTTTAGACTAAGGTCTTGGTCATGTTAATAAACACTACTAGTACCTTAGGATAAAATAGAACTAAGTTTATGACATGATAAATTATTCCTGCAGAGAATGTTCCCACCAAATTTAAATTCAATTTAAAGGGCATGAGCTAGGGTAACTTGAGTTAGGGTTTTAAGCTAATAAAACATGAATTAAACTTGATTTAAATAGACCAAAGGATAATAAAAGATCAAATAATTATTAAATCATAAAACCTAGACATTTCTCATTCCAAATGGACTTCATTGGAGCTGTGACCTGAAACATAAAGATCAAATGTTAACAACTTTAGGCAAGATTAAATCAAAATTATGAACAAATATTCAAACTAAATCAGGTGTGGATGGCCTTAAAATAAAAATCATGTGAAAAAAAATCTAATGGTATTTTTATTAGATGAATTTTCAAATTTAGGGTACAATTTTGCACAATTTAAGACAAGGGTCCCCATTTTTTAGAAATGGGGTATGTTGACCTCAACATAAAGTTAGAGATACTTACCTTGAAGATGAACCCATCAAGAATTTATATCTCCCATGTCCAAATGTGTTGGAGAGTTTTTAATGATGTCATGGTGATGTCATGAAGGTGTCCATGTGAGTGGCTGAAGTGCCTTGATAGTCTAAGTGATAATGTCAAAGTGTGCAACGTGTTTGTCCTAGTATGCTTAAAGGAGGCTTGGTTAATATTTAGTTTTGGCATCGTTAGATATTTTCAAGGATGATTATGGTGATTTGAGGATGTGAAAGGGTTCATATTATAATTAAAGGATGATTTGAGTGATTGTGTGCATGAGTGAAATTCATCTCGTTCTTCATTATGTTCATCTAGGCATAATTGGCTCTATGACAAATAAATTTGAGGAGGCATTTTTATGCCATTATATATCACATATGTGAGGGTTACATGAGTAGATTGATATATGGTTGGATTATACTATGTAAGTAGATAATATGGTCCAAATTTTAAATCATGCAATTTAGCACAAGAAAAGATATGTGGGTGCATAGTGGGTCCCTTAGATAGAAGTGCACTAAGTTTCAACACTTAGTCAAATTTGTAAAAAAGATCTAATGGTCTATGTTTCATCACATTGAATATATATGGTATTAAATGAGTCTAAAATAAAATAAATTATTTGTCTAAGTAGAAAAAAGAGTCAATTAAGTGGTTTGGTGATGGCATATCTTGCATGCGTGAACATTCTAGGAGGAAATGGTCATATGGGTTTGTTTAGTATTTTGCCTAGTTTCTATGGTTCAAATTTGAGAACATGTGAGTGAGCAAGGTAAAATATGTATCTATGAAAATTAGGGCTTCTAGGTATATTTAAATGGTCCCCATTCTTGGTCATTTTTTCATGACGTTAAGGATTAGGACCAGATGGAGATCCACTAGTTTGTGGGAGTTTGTACATCTAGATCTATGGTGTGTAGTAAGTCAAATGTGTTAAAGTGTTTGATGTTTAAATTGGGTAAAGACCAAGATACTTAAAAAAATATTAATGAAGTGTATTTGTTCTACGGTGTTAGGAATTATTAAGATGGTAATAAGTGTTTAAGGTTTAATGCTGAGAAAAGGTAAAGGATAAGGATCTAATAGTTCAATTTAATCATGTGATTGAGATCGACGATACAAGTGGAGTCAAAGTGGTCCACATGTTCAAATTTTAACATAGGTAAAGGTCAAGATATTTAAAATAAGATTGATGGTGCATGATTAATCTAAGTAGTGAGGACACGATATGATGTCAAGGTGTTTGAGGTTTAATTGTGATCATTGGCATTTGAATTTTACAAAGGGAAAAACTAATGTTCTATTTCTTGGCTATAACTTTTGATCCAGGATGAATTTGATGGTGCTATAAAAATAAAAATTGTAGAGTACTCCATGATGCATCTAGTGAACTTGGTTATATAGTATGATTATTTGTATTCAAATATATTATGCACCAAAGTTGACTCTATGTTTGACCATGGACTACAAGTATCTCAGAAAGGATAATTAAGCTTGTGTTGATGTTATTTTTATGTTTCATGATTAATTAGCCATTAGAGAGTTTTGTAGACTCTATGAGGATCAGCTATATGGATTTTGGAGGTGTGATCAATATATATTGATTATAAATAATGCTTAATAATTTGATTATGTTTTCATTCATGGTGTTTTTATGAGCAAGGCTATTGTTTGAGTTGATTGAGCTTGCATAGAAAAGTGCAATGGTGACTATAAGCATTTAAGGATGTCAAAGGTGTCATGTGGAGTCAACCTATGAGTTTGAAATTGGTCTTGTGTTCTTTTTTTTACTTGATGAATTTATAAATGAGTGAATAGGTCTCCATGAGACCTATAAGGGCTATAATGGCTTAATTAAAATGTGTAACTACTTAAGGGTGACCCATGGATGATATGACTAAACTTTTGAGGATGGTATTGAACTATCACTTCATATGTTATAATCTTGAAGTGTTATGGCATGTTTAATTACCGACCAAGATGTTGAAATTCATGAAGGCTCTATATATAGTGAAACCAAAGGAGATGGTTTTTAGATGTGAAAGAGGAGTGTGTATGTAAGATTTATGGAGTGAAGGAGAGGAAAAGATCCCATAAGATGAGTTGATGAGTAGATCATATTGAGGAATGTGTGTATGACCATTTGGTCATGTTATTTATGTGGTGACAAATTTGTTAATAAAGAGTGAAGAGTGATCCAAAAGGTGGCTTTGGATGCATTGAGTGTGCAAAGTAGAAGAAAGTTGATATAATTTGTATATCCATCATATTGGTAGGAAATTAGTGTTAAGAGATGTTATGTTCATATTTATTATTGTGGCTTCTTAAAATCTATAGGGTTATAGCCTCGTAAGGTGAAAATTACTAAAAGTCTAGTTGTGGTTACTCAGATAGACATGTGTTATTGCACCTTGTGGGATTATAGTCTCACTAAATAAGGGATTGTAGTTCCTTGATCAATTATAGTTGGTCTAAATTGGTTCTTATTATTATACTATAGTAGTAAAATTGTAGGTTCTAGTGGGTTTTCTCCCCTAAGAGGGTTTCCTACAAATGTCATGTATTATGTGCTTGATAATGCATTGTCTCTCTTGTTATTTACTGTGAATGATATGTATGATTCATGAAATGCTTGTGGTAATTGATTGAGAGTTTGAAATGATTGAAATTAAATTTTAATTATCTAGGATCACTAATTCATCCCCACTCTCAGTGATTTTACTTATAACAATTGGTATTAGAGTAGGTCCTTTGGTAAAGGCTTAACAACTTGAAGGTGATCCAAGGTATAATATGGGTAGTCATCAAGGAGGTTTCTCTACTAAGCAAACACTGATAATCAATAGATCTAATTACACTTTTTGGAGTGTAAGGATGAGGACCCGCATCATGTCCCAAGGGTTTGAAATTTGGTAATTTATTGTGAATGGTTATTTTGCACCTACTATTCCTCCATCTAGTGTTGCAGATAAGAAGTTGTTTGAGAACAATTCTAAGGTAATGAATGTTATCACTTGTGGGATTTCAAAGACTGAATACACCAAGGTAATCCATTGTACATCTACTAAAGAAATGTGGGTAAATTATAGACTATTTATGAAGGAGACTCAAAGGTTAAGTTGGCAAAGTTACATACTCACTGAAGACAATTTAAGAGTCTCAAGATGAAGGAAGAAGTTTATGTGGCATATTTTCTACATAGAATTGATGAGATTGTGAACATCATTAGAGGTCTTAGAGAGAACCTTGAAGAAGATATTGTATTTCAAAAGGTATTTAGGTCTCTTTCTATCAAGTTTGATTCCAAAAGTGTTTGTTGTAGAAGAAATTCATGATCTTACTAAGTTGAAGATGGATGAATTTCATGGCACCTTTACTACCTATGAGATGAGAATAAATGATGATATACCATTGAAGAAGCAAGTAGCATTAAAGACAAACATGAAGCCTAAGAAGAAGTTTCAAGGTAAGAAACCCAAGGAAGATGACATTTTTGATATTGATGAGGATGAAGTGATTACTTTGTTTACCACTAAATTGAAAATAGGTTTAGGCAAGTATAATGGTAAACCACCTTTCAAATGCTTCAATTATGGAGAGATATGACATTTTGATAGAAATTTCCCTCATAATCATGATGATGAAGAACATGGTGAAGACCAAGATGAAGATAAGAAGACATACAAGAAGAAAGGATTTAGAAAGTATAACAACAAGAAGAGTCTCTACACTAATAAATATTATAGCTCATCAAATGAGAATGAAGATAGTGGCTCATAGTATGATTATCAAGATGATGGTCCTATTGAAGATGGATTCATTTTCATGGATGGGGAAGGAAGTTGATCATATCAAAAGGAGTCTACTTGGAGTGATTCAGATGTTGATAGAGATGAGGTGGACTCTGAGATAGAATTGATGAATGCCCTTGAAAAACAAAAGATGGAGAAGAAGATTAACAAGAAGATGAAGTCACAAATCAAGGAATATGAGGATCAATTTAGTGTATATGAAGAAAAAATGAATGAAGACACCAAGAATCATGAAGATATGGTCAAGCATCTCAGTTGTCAATTGGAAATCATGTCTATAATCCTGAAAGCTAGAGAAGATGAATATTAAAGGTATGTAATTGAAATTGAGCCATATAAATTTGAGTTAGAGAAGACATCTAGTAATGCAAAGTTATTTCTAATATTTGAAAAGAGCTCAAGTGATATAGACAATATTCTAAATGATCAAAAGCATGTAAGTGATAGAACTAGTCTTGGATACAAATAAGAACCTGAGAATGCAACTCAAGACAAGATGCATACTAATATGAACAAGAATAATCTAACTTTGAAGAAAAATCATCAGATAAGGAATTAAGGTGCTGGTAGATTGAAGATAAATCAAATTAGATGACCAAATGCCATGAAGTATACAAGTTTAATTGGTTACTACTACACATATAATTTATTTGGGCATAGATATAGAGAATGCAAGAGTCCTGTTAGAAATGAGTTTGCATGAAACTATGATGGGAGTCATTAGTCAAAAGGGGGGAACAAAGTTAAGTGATTCAACTATCTTGATTAGGGAAACTTTGCTAAGTATTTTCTAAATAAAATAGGGAAAGGTGATTCTTATTTAAAATAAAGAGTTTGTTTCAGTTGTTATGATAAATGACACATTGTAAGATTTTGTCCATATCAAGTATGGTAAGTTGAGTGAACTTTAAAAAGTTACTATAACTATGAGAAGATTGGTCACATTTCTAGATTCTTCAAGCAAAGTCCATCAAGTCAAAATTAGTTTAATCAAGATCCTAAAATGAAAGAAAGAAGGCAAGTTAACTCATATAAACTAAAGGTGCTAAGTATGAGTCATGATGGGTCTAATATTCCAAGTAATCTATTTGTTATGGTGGATAATGTTACAGAAGTTAAAGAGGGTTAAGGGCTCTCAATGTCTGATCATGTTGTGGATAAAGAGATTGAGCTTAAGGAAAGGACCAAGGTATTGGTTAAGGCTAGTTTTGAGGTGAGTATGGATCCAAGTGAACATCCTATTATTGTTGTTCAAGTTTCATGCAAAGAACATCGATTGTCAGTGCCTAGTGATGAGGCTCTAAACTACAAGGAATATTCCTTAGATGAAAAGGTATGTCATGAATCTTTATTGTCTCCATGTATTGTCAATTCAATTTTAGAAGAAAAGGAGAATGTTTTAGTGGTTGAGTATGTTGCTTCTCTTAAGCCTAAGAAATAGAAGAAGAGATAAAAGTCTCATATGACCAAAGAGGAGATGAATATAAGTATTTGTGGGTAACTCCTGGTTTCACACTATTCTAGGACATTGTGAAGTTGGATGTCTCTATCTATGCTTCTTAAGAGACTCTTTTCAGTAGAGAACCAAATGTTGATATCTATGTAGTGTTTATAGGGTTAGAATGGGTATTTTTGGTGGCTTAATGAGATTGATGCAATGTTAAGAATATTTTTTTCTCAAAAAGTTTTGTGCACTTCTTTGTGATGTGTTCTAGGTACTTTTTATGTCTTAATGATCCTATTTGTGCCAATTGAATATTTTTGAGTACTCTTAGTTTTCTCAATTTTATCTTAAGGGTAAGTAAGCCTAAAATGGGTTATAGGAATTTAAAGTTCCCAAAGTTATGGAGGCTCAAATTTTGGTCTAGAAGTGTGTTATGGTGGCCTCTAGGTGTGCAAGAAGTTTTAGAGGAGGGTGTTGACTAGAAGGAGGTTTGTTAACTTTGTTTGTTTTGAGATTCTAGGGTTTTAGGCTCTACTAGAAAAGTGGTTTGCATTATGAGTTAAGATCTGAGGATTCCTAATAGGTTTAATGGACCAAATATTTTGTCAAATCAATATTCACAAAGATCTTAAGGTTTGTGGATTTCAATTTATTCAAGTTTTTATCAAAATGGAGGCCTAATTGGCTAGTAGGTTTGTGAAGGAAGTATGTTGTAGATGATGAGATAGGTGATGAAAGTTAGTGTGATTGAGGGGGAACATTATATTTCTCTAGATATGAATTTTTTGGTCTTGAATTTGTGTTTATAGAATGTTGTGGGCTTTGTAAGTTCTAGGTAGGGCTATAAGGAGACTATAGAGGCCTAGTGTGAAGAAGAGTGTTTTTTTTCTTAGTTTTCCAAAAGAGAAAGGTATGTATGTTTCAATATGAGTTATAAAGTTGGTTTATAACATGTTTCATTTTGGGTGAGTGGCATGAAGATTTGTTTATGATCCTTGAGGTGGCTTAAGAGAGAAGGCTAGTAAGTCTATGTGGTGATTCTTCATGGTGTGTGGAGATATGAAGATTCTCAAGAGGTGAAATGGCTCAAAGATATTAGGGGTAGTCCCTCTAAAATGTTTTTTGGTGAGTTCCATTAGATTTTAGTGTTTTGTGTGTTCTTTCTTCATTGGTTATAGTGCTTGGTTAAAGAGTGTTGGCATGTAGAAAGAGGATGTTGTCAAGGAAAAAAGAGGTAAGCTCAAGGTAAGGGGGAGTTTGTAATATCTTCCTAAGATGGTATTATCCTATTGGTAGAGTTTTTAGGTCATCAAGATCATTTGGTGCCTACTTTATCATTGTGTCAAAGGGGGAGAAAGTTCCTATTATGGGAGTGCTTGAAGAGAGAAAAGGAAGGTAAGATGTATATTTTTATATGATGGATTTTGACATTAATGAAAAATGGGGATATTGTTGGAGAGTTTTCATTGATGTTGTGAAGGTGTACAGGTGAGTGGATGAAGTGCCTTGATAGTCTAAGTGATAATGACAAAGTGTGCAATGTGTTTGTCCTAGTATGCTTGAAGGAGGCTATGTTAATGTTCAATTTTGTCATGGTTAGAGATGCATAGGGATGAGTATGGTGATTTGAGGATGTGTACGGGGTCATATCAGAGGTCAAGGATGATTAGAGTGTTTTTATGCATGAGTGGAATTCATCTAGTTCTTTATTATGTTCATCTAGGTATAATTGGTTCTATGATAAATAAATCTAAGGAGGAATTTTTATGTCATTCTATCTCATATGTGTGAGGGTTACAAGAGCAAATTGATATACATTTAGATTCTCCTATGTGAGGAGATCATATGGAAAATATTTTAGATCATGTGTTTTAGTGCATAAAAATATATGTGGGTGCAAAGTTAGTCCCTAAGATAGAAGTGCACTAAGTTTCAACACTTAGCCAAATTTGTAAATAAGATCTAACAGTCTGAGTTTCATTGCATTGAAGATCAAAGACACGAAATGAATCTGAGCTCAGATATATTTTTTTTCTAAGTACAAAAAATATTTGAGTAAGTAGTTTGGTGATGGCATATATCACACGCATGAATGCTTTAGGAGGAAATGGTCATATGGGTTTGTTCGGTATTTTACCTAGTTTCTATGGTTCAAATTTGAGAACATGCAAGTTAGTGAGGTAAAAGATATATATTTGAAAATTTTTCCTTCTAAGTAGATTGAAATGATGCCCATAATTAGTCATTTTTTCATGATGTTAAAGATTAGGACCAGATGGATATCTAACAGTTCACAAGAGTTTATAAATCTAGATCTATAGTGCATAGTAAGTCAAATTGGTCAAAGTGTTTAATGCTTAAAATGGGTAAAGACAGAGATCCTTACAAAAAGATCAATGGAGAATTTTTTTTCCAAGGTGTCAGGAAGTAGTGAGATGGTAAGAAGTGTTTAAGGTTTAACACTAAGCAAAGGTAAAGGATAAAGATCTAACGGTTTAAATTTAAGCATGTGATTGACATCAATGGTATGATTAGAGTCAAAGTGGTCAACCTATTGAAAGTTTAACAAAGGTAAAGGTTGAGCTTATTATAGTAAGATTGATGGTGCATGATTAATCTAAGTAGTGAGGACATGAGATGATGGTAAGGTGTTTGAGATTTAACTGTGACCACTGGCATTTGAATTTTGCAAAGGGAAAAACCAATGCTCTATTTTTTATCTATAACTTTTGATCTAGGATGAATTTGATGGTATTGTAAAAAAAAATTATAGGACTCCATGGTGTATCTAATTAACCTATTTACATGGTATGATTTCATTTACAGTCCAAGATATTATGCTCCAAATTTGACTATGTGTTTGACCATGGATTATAAGTAACCCAAGAAAAATAGTTGAGCTTATGTTGATGTTGTTTCGATGTTTCATGATGACTTAGATATTTGAGAGTGTTGTAGACTCCATGAGAATTATCTATATGGATTTTGGAGGTGTGATAAATTTATCTTGAGTATGAACAATGCTTAATAAGTTGAATGTGTGTTTGTTCATGGTGTTCTTATGAATAAGGAAAGTGTTTCAATTGATTGAGATTGCACATGAAAGTACAATGATGACTATAAGCATTTGAGAATTTCAAAAGGGTCATGTGGAGTCAACATATGCATTTGAAAGTGGTCCTTTATTCTTTTTTTGCTTGATGAAGTTCTAAATGGGTGAATAGGTATCCATGAGACCTATAAGGGCTACAAGGGCCTAATTGAAAGGTGTTGTTGCTTAAGGGTGACCCATGGAGGATATGACCAACCTTTTGAGGATGGTATTGAGTTGTGGCTTCATATGTTAGAATCCTTAAGGGTTAAGGCATGTCTAATATATTACCAATATGTTGATATTCATAAAGGCTCTATATATAGTGAAACCAAAGGAGATGGTTTTTAGATGTGAAAGAGAAGTCTGCATGTGAGAGTTATGGAATGAAGGAGAGGGAGAGTACCTAGTATATGATTTTATGGGAAAATAAAATTGAGTAATATGTGTATGATCATGTGGTCATATTATTTATGTGTTTATAGAGTTGTTACTAAGGAGTGAAGAGTGATCCAAAAGGTGGATTTGGATGATTTGAGTGTGCAATGTGGAAGAGAGCTGATATACTTTGGATCTCCATCAGATTGGCAAGAAATCAATGTTTAGGAGATGTTTTTTTATAGATTTTGTTTTGGATGCTCAAAATCTAGGGGGTTATATCATCCTTGCTAGGTAAAACTTGTCAAAAGTCTAGTTGTGGTTGCTCAACTAGACAGGTTTTGTTACACCTTGTAGAATTGTAGTATCACTAAATAAGGGATTATAGTTCCTTGATCATTTATAGTTGGTATAGATTGGTTCTTATTATTATAGGATAGTATTCTAATTGTAGGTTCTAGTTCTTTTTCTCCCCCAAGAGGGTTTCCCACGTATGTCATGTGTTATGTGTTTGATCTTGCATTGTCTCTCTTGTTCTTTGTTATGAATGAAATGTATGCTTCATAAAATGCTTGTGGTAATTTATTAAGAGTTTGAAAGGATTTAAATTGAATTTTTATTATTTGGGCTCATTGATTCACCCCCCCCCCCCTCTCAGTGATTATACCTCTAAAAAAAGGTGTTTCTCAAGAGGTTGTTATGGTTTGCAAGGATCACTAAGATAAGCCTAAGAATCCAATATTTTTCCACAAGACATGATTCTTACTCAAGTAGAATTGTTGAATAAAATATTTTAAATAAGCACAAATGAATAATTAACTTTGTTTTCTCTCTTTAATAAATGGAAAAATGAATGTGTATATATAGTTGAATCTAACCCTAAACCCTTCTAAAATTTTAGCTGACAAGGTTGGACCAATTTGACTTTGTATATTTATTCACAAAAAACAAGTTAGGTCATGGTCTAGGTTATCTAAGGCCTAACTAGACCCATAATTTACAAATATAAATTAGAATACAAAGTCATCCCAGGTTGACATTATTTGATAAATGTCAAAAAATGGTTTGTCTTAGGAAGGGGCTAAGTAAAGATGTGAATAACTTGGAGGAGTGTTTAAGGATTAGGTAAGTGTATATGAGATGGTTATGTATATAAAAAGTGGTGGTATACAGGATAAAAATATTGTGAAGCACCAATGGTCTACCCACCCCTTTCTCAATGCACCCTTTAAGGTATACACTTAGAGATATTGAGACTCAATGAGTTCATATAAGAGAGAAAGCATCAGTGTTTGATAAATTTTCTAAATATTATGTGTATACATATTCCTCCAAATTATTAAGTTGGTTAATACCATTAGATAAGTTTGAGTTTGAGAATTTGACCACTATCTATATATTCATATTTAATTCTCAATCATACACACATTTATTTCACACTTACCTCCTTTTTTTATGGTCACACATCTTTCCTAGTCACATTTAGAAGAGTTACAAGGATAATCTTATCTTTTGGAAGTCTTGGATATTTTCTAAGAGGTCCTTAGTTGGTTTCAATCCTATTATCCATCCTTTGAGGTCTTCACAACCACAAAAATATATTTCAAAGAACCATTGGCCAAGGGGGATATTGAGGTTTGATAGGCCCCAATCAAAATAAGTATTTATAACCTTATGTTCTTTCCTTTATTTCATTTAATAGGTATATGTTTCTTGTTTCTTATTAGATAAACATGTGTGTGTGTGTCCTTATCTATACTCTCTTTACACTTAAAATTAGTGTGGTAATAGGATTGTTTTGACTTTATATTTATCCATTTTAGGTAGCTTAGGACCCCATTTTTCTACCATGGCTCCTTACCCATTTTTATTATTCTAACCCTTTCCCTTTAGTTTACTATACCTTACTTGCAAAACTACTTACATTGCCTTTAGTAAATTCATTTACCTTTATTATTATAGGTATATTTAGATATATTTCCCCATGTAATAGGATAGAAGGATTTGGAATCCTTTCTCTTAAAATTTATGACTATGTACCCCTATTTTTAGGCCTATGGATCCACACTTGGTCATGATCCAAACATAACGTATCATTGGGCTCTTTGATTAACCTTATCCAAATCTACATCTTTATAGATATGATAGTCTTAGCCTTAACCTATCCCATTTCATATATTATGTTAAACCTAATGTGAACCTTACCATTTCCATTATCTATCATGTAGACTATATTGGCTAACTCAATACAATTTTGTGTCTACTTTTATTTTTAGCAGACTATTTTAGCCAATTCGATATAGTTGTGTCTAATTTTCTTTTCAGTATACTACATTAGCTATCTTGATACAATTTTGTTTTTGTGTCTTATCCCTCATTTTATAGAGGATAGTTCAATATAGTTTCCTTCTTACCTGTAAATGACATTGGGTAATTTGAGTTGTCTTATATTTACACAGACTGTATCAGCTAGATGAATATAATTCTATTCTTAGTTTACAACTACCTCGACCAATGTAAATATAGCTATGTTTTTTCATTATCAACATAGTATAGTTCATTTTAGTTGACAAAATGTTTATTTAAATTTATTTAATGATTCAAATTTGTTTTCAACATTGATTTTTGAACTATATTTTATATTTGTTTGGATTTCCCTAAATAATATATTCTGATAGTATATAAACTCTAAGGATCTATTATTTTTGGCTAAGTGATTTTTTTAACCAACATAATGAAGTGATGAATTTTGTCACAATAATTTTTGTAAACAACACAACATTTATTTTAGTTTTCATGTACCTAATGGTATATTTAAAATTCCTAGGATCCCCTTTTTATTGAACTTAGAAATAGAACCATCCATTTAATAGTGTGGTTAACCTAAGAAGAGTGTATTAACCTAGGAATTTACTCTTATCATACCATCAAAACTAGGGTTAGTGGGTTACGTGCATGGTTAGATTCTATATTTAGTGCTATAAAATATTGGGATAACACTAATCAATGAACAATAAAGTATATTTGAGAGCCTATACTATCAATTAAATGTTTTAGTATCTACCTTATTTTCAAAGAATTAAATAGATGTAATTTTTTACATAAATTTTTTATTGTATTGTATATTGTATTAACTAGCTTGATACAATATTATGTTGTGTGATATGACTACATTGACTAACTCGATACAACTATATATGTTTGTAGACTATATCGACCATCCAAATATAGTCCCCTATGATTTATCCCTTATTACATCAACCAACTCAATATAGTCAGTATTATACTAGACTACAACTAAATGTATTAGCCACTCCTTTATAGTTTGATGTCTTTTTTCTAGACTACATGACCAATTTAATATAGCCTAATTATGATATTACTATCTTTTAGACTAGATCAACCAATTCAATATAGTATGTTTTATGTCCTTATCTTCCAAACTACATTTAAAAGCTTTATGTAATTTATTTTACCATATTTTTGTCCTCCATACCATATTGGCCAACTCAATATAATCTATTTTTTAATCATCAACTTAATACACCATACAACCTGATACAATTTGAACTGAGTAGCTATCGATAGTGTTACCTTTTTCCCTTAACTTCATTACCCAATCTAATTAATTTTCATCTGACAAATTCAAAAACCAACTACATCATCTTGGCTGACACTATTAGTTTTTGTAAAAAATCTCCTTTTCATACCAACCTTTTAGTCCAATAAACATCATGATGTCACCTCTTAATATATTCCTTGTTAGCCTTAAACCATTTGGATTTTACATGGGTTGTTCTTCTTTTCCAACCTTATCCACTGTTAAAGACAACTCTTCATGGTGCAAGTTTTCCCAAAGTCATTCTAGATCCATTACATGTAATATGGTTAAAATCAACCAAAATGATGATCTAGATGATTCTTGCATACCATTTAATAATCTTGATTATAATGCCATTTATATCCCACATAAGAATGGTGGTTTCAAAAACTTCATTCCTCCTCTACCACAAGTGGGGAAACTAACACCAATGTTGGGAACATCCCTCCCAATTTTAATGTTGGTAATCCCCCTCCTAATACATCTAATCAGAATACACTTATTGATAAAACTAAAATCCTTACACAAATGGTTCAATAAATGAACATTATGAAATCATCTAATAGTTTCCAAATGCTTTAAATGAAATTTAAAAATGGCCAACCAACCACCTAAATTTATTATGACTTAACCAAATCATAATTTTGTTCCTCCTCTTAGAGATGCCAATGAAATATCATCCCTCAACCTTCTATGCATAATAAAATGCTTCATCACCTTCAAAATGAACCCTTAACTCCTTTCATTGTGTCCATATATTATGAAAAAATCTATCCAACTATCACATATGATGGTACTAATGATCCTACATCTTTCCTTAAATATTTTTGTAATCTCTCTAAGGAATGGGTTCAAACAAGTAACTTTACTACTACCAAACTTCAAAATAAAAACTTCACATGTGATGCATTATAATGGTGTTAAAAACTTATTAATGATTTCATCACACAAATAGAGGATTTAGTCAATTATATATCTAATTAATTACAACATAATGATCTTCTTGAAAATAACCTTAGCCATTTCATAAATGTTAAGAAAATTCCTAATGAATCTTCCCAAGATTTCATCAAATGATGGAATTATTTAGCTCACAAATCAGACCATTAATGAGTTATGATAACCTTTTCAAAATATTTTTTACTAATCTTAAATACCCTCTTCAATATAATGTTATGACTATCAAAGTGGATGTCAGGATATATAGATCAAGTGAATGCACATGTTTGTGATAATCATGAGTCAAGCAAGTAAACAACATAATAGCTATAAGTAAATGAAATCACATGCATCAAAATATTGTATAAATAAAGATAAGATCGAAAATCAATATTTTATTGGACATTATCTCATCAAGGGAGATTTACAAATTAGAGTTTATGAGTAACTCCTCCAAGAAAAGTAGTCAGAGAGACAATAATATAAGAGTAACTCCCATACCCAAAATATATGATCAAAGGAGTTACTTCTTATTAATTTGTTCAAAATGTAACTCCAATTAAATATAATTAAGCTTATCCATGAAAGTATGAAAAATCCAAGTGAATGAAAAAATTCCATAATAAATAAATATGGGGAAAAGGAAAACCCCTACTCTAACACCCCCCCCCATAATCATAACTTAGGTGGCCAATGTAAAAAAGGGGTCTCAATAAATAATCTTGATGATGTATCCATGTACAAATAAATCTCTCATAGATTATATAAAAGGATAAAACTTGTAGGAAAAATGACCCCTAAAAGAGACATAAAAAAGAGACCAAAAGTCTCCCCCTAAAAGATGATGTTGAAGTGTCTTGAACCTCAAGAAGAGTTCACAAGTGAAGATACTTTCTCTCTATGAAAGTTTTGGTGAATATCTATAAGAGATTATTCATTTTCTATAAATATATTATATCAATTATGTCCCAATTAATGATCTCTTTAATGAAGTACATATTAATCTCTGTGTTTGGTCTGTTGATGCTGAACCAGATTCCTATAGATCTAAAGAGTATTATAGTTGTCATAGTAGATGATTGTAGGACATCTAAATAGGATATATAACTATATGAGAATATCCAAAATCCATATAACCTTAGTGGTAGCATTAATAAACCCTATACTCTGTTAGGGTGTGGAGCTAAAATCTTCACCAAGGAGCATACTTTAATAGGTTCGAGTCTACACAGACACCGGCATTGGTCAGGAGCGACCGACGTCGGCCAGGTGCAGTTGTAGAGGCACCGGTGTCGGCAGTGGGTCAGCCGGCGGTGGTCACAGGCAAGCAGCAGGAACCGGCATCGGTTACCTGTGCGTCCAGAAAGCTATTTCTGAGGATAGAAGCGAGTGTTTGCATGATGAGTTTAAGTTGTAGTCTTAAGCTCGCGTCTCTATTATTAGTAATATTATTTTTAGAGCCCTTGTTCAAGAGGCTTAACTATTTGTTGTAAGTGCATGCTCAAGTTTCCTAATTCTATATGTAGAATTAGATCTTCTTAGCTTTGTGTGAATTATTGTAGAATTGTATGTGAATGTTGAAGAACAGTACAAAATTGAATCAATCCAGGTTTGTTAGAGTTGATTGTTCTTGAGAGAGAGATCTCTTGAGGAATAGAGATCTATTGAGATATCTATACATCTAGGAGAGGTGTGGAAGAAAGAAGTTTCTTCAATTGTATTCCTTTTGTAAAGAGTTTGTTAATACAAGTTTTTAGGGTGGTTTCTTGTATCTCTTGTTCTTGTTATTTATCATTCTAGTTACTTGTCTATCTAATTTATTTCTGCATTTATTGCTTTCACAAGTGTAATCTATTGTTGGTTGATCCCCAACAAGTGGTATCAGAGCATTGGTTGCAGGTTCAAGAGCTCATACCAACAAGTGGTATCAGAGCTTAGGTTCACTAACAGGTGGTTTAGATCTATGTAGTGTGTATTGATTACAGGTTCTCATAGGGGTTTCTGTAGGGATTTCTGTTTGAGTGGAAGAAGCAATGGCAGATGAAAGTAAACTGAGAATGGAAAAGTTCAATGGCAAAAATTACCAACATTGGAGAATGCAGATAGAGGATTATCTGTATTAGAAAGATCTCTACTTATCGTTAGGTGGGGTTGCAAAGAAGCCCAAAGACATGGAGGATGAAGAATGGGAAGTTCTTGACAGAAAGGCTCTGGGGTCTATAAGACTGAGTCTAGCATCCACTATGATATCTAATTTATCATAGGCAAAGTCTACGATAGAGTTGATGACTACGTTAGCAAATTTGTATGAAAAACCCTCAGCTTCTAATAAGGTATATCTTATGAAGCAGTTATTTAATTTGCATATGAATGAAGGTGGATCTGTTTCTACTCATTTGAATAATTTCAATGGAATTGTGAATCAATTAAGTTTAGTCAATATAGTGTTTGATGATGAAATAAAAGCTCTTTTAATATTATGTTCTTTGCTTGAAAGCTGGCATGGCTTAGTAATGGCAGTAAGTAATACTGCATCTACATCAAATATTTTGAAAGTAGAGGATGTTGTTAGTGTTATCTTGAATGAGGAAATACGCAGGAAAAGCATAGAAGAGACATCTGGGAATGCTTTAAGTTTTGAGAGCAGGGGAAGGCAGAAAGATAAGAGCAAGAGGAGATCAAGATCCAAATCTAAGGGGAAAGGCAGATTTAAATCTAGAAATGGTAGAAGGCCACAATGCTAGAATTGTGGAAAGATTGGGCACATAAGCAGAGATTGTTGGTCAAAGCCTAAGGAGGACAATCAGCACGAAGGAAAGGAAGAAGCCAAGGTTGTAGGTATTGCACAAGATGCTTTAATTTTCTCTCTGCATAATAATATAGAATCTTGGGTGTTAGATTCTGGTGCATCTTTTCATGCTACCCCTAACAGGGAATATTTTAGTGACTATATCCATGGAGATTTTAGAATAGTGTATCTAGGGGATGATGAGCCCTGTAAAATAATTGGCAAAGGTAAAGTGTAGCTGAAGATGTAGAATAACAACACATGGGTGTTGAGAGATGTGATGCATGTTCCTAGCTTGAAGAGAAATTTGATTTCTGTAGGAAAGCTAGGGGATGAGGGTTGTACAGTAACTCTCACAACAGAATCTTGGAAGGTGACCAAGGGTGCACTTGTTATGGCCAGAGGTAAGAGAGAAGGTACTCTCTATTTGTGTAATTGTGTTACTAACAAATCTCCTTCTGTATTATCTACTTCAGATGTGGATGCTAAACTGTGGCACTCAAGGCTTGGCCACATGAGTGAGAAGGAGATGTCAATTCTTAAGTCCAAAGGTATGCTTTTAGATTTAAAAGGCATAGATCTAGAGTTTTGTGAGCACTGTGTATTTGGAAAATAGAAAAGGGTTAGTTTTCTCAAGACTGGGTCTACTAAGAAGAGGCATAAGTTACAGCTTGTTCACACAGACGTGTGGGGACCGGCTTAGGTTGCTTCCATTGGAGGATCACAGTACTATGTATCTTTCATAGATGATGCTACAAGGAAGGTATGGATCTATTGTATTAGAAGAAAATCTGATGTATTTGAGACTTTTAAGATTTGGAAAGCTATGGTTGAGAATGAAATAGGTAAAACATTGAAGTGCCTAAGATCTGACAATGGCGGTGAGTTTTGCAGTTATAAGTTCAGAGATTATTGTTATATGCATGGAATCCATAGGCAAAGGATGGTTCCAAGGACACCTCAGTAGAATGGAATTGCTGAAAGGATGAATAGGACAATAATGGAGCGTGCAAGATGTATGAGCTTGCATGCTAGCTTGCCCTTACAGTTTTGGGCACAAGCTATTGACACTGCAGTGTACCTGATTAACAGAGGACCCTCTACAACTTTGGATGGTGGTATTCCAAAAGAGGCATGGATAGGTAAAAAGGTAGATCTCTCATATCTCAAAGTTTTTGGTTGTGAAGCCTTTGTGCACATAGATAAAGAAAATAGAAAGAAGCTTGATGCTAAGTCTATGAGGTGCACATTTATTGGCTATGGCTCAGATGATTTTGGTTACAGATTGTGGAATCTAGAAACTAACAAGGTAATTAGGAGCTATGATGTTGTTTTCAACGAAAGAGTGATGTATTGTGATTAGCTAAGGAAGCTGAATCAATCTAAGCAGAGCAATGGTGAATTAGATGAGGTAAAGGTCCAATATGAGCTTGCGGGAAAAAGAAATAATCACTTGCAGGAAAACACAGAGACCAACATCGATAGATTAAGAAGCAGCATCAGCAGAATAGAAATTGAGGTCGACCAAACAGAGACCGACGTCGGTAGGACAGGCACCGGGGTCGGTCAGACATAATTGACATCGGCCAGTAACAGGTCTGGAAGTGACCGAGGTTGGTCACTGTCAGAGAATTTGGGTGGACAGCGTGTTGTGAACGAGTCTTAGACACCCATCAGGAGGTCAAAAAGGGTGAGTAAGCCTCCAATTAGATATTCTCCTTCTTTATTTTATATATTGCTAACTGATGGTGGAGAACTAGAGAGTTTTGAAGAAGCAATACAGGTGGAGTCCAAGAGTCAGTGGGAGCGTGGCATGGTTGAGGAGTTGGAGTCCTTAAGAGAGAACCAAACATGGGATTTGGTTGAATTGCCAACTGGTAAGAGGACACTGAAGAACAGATGGACCTACAGGTTGAAAGAAGGTGAGAATGGATAGATGAGATATAAGGCCAGATTGGTAGTGAAAGGATTTGCACAAAATCTAGGTATTGACTTTGGTGAGATTTTTTCTCTTGTTGTTAAAATGACTTCTATAAGGGTTGTATTGTCTTTGGTTGCTTTTGAGGATTTGCATGTTGAGCAGCTAGATGTTAAGACAACATTTCTTCATGGAGATTTGGATGAGGAAATATATATGGAACAGCCAGAAGGATTCGAGGTCAAGGGTAAGGAGAAGTTAGTGTGCAAATTGAAGAAAAGCTTGTATGGCCTCAAGCAAGCTCCTAGGCAATGGTACTTAAAATTTGATAGGTTTATGACTGAGCATGGCTACAGTAGGTGTCAATCTGACCATTGCATATATTTCAAGAGATTTGATAATGGTAGATATATTATTCTATTGTTGTATGTAGATGATATGCTGGTTGTAGGATCACACATGCAGGATATCTCTGAGCTTAAGATGAAATTAGCTCAAACGTTTGCTATGAAGGATTTGGGAGTAGCAAAGAAAATCATTGGCATGAGCATTAAGAGAGATAGGAAAAATCATAGGTTGATATTGTCTCAAGAAGATTATGTGGACAAGGTGTTGAAACGGTTCAATATGTAGGATGCTAAACTGGTAAGCACACCTTTGGCTGGGCATTTTAAGTTGAGTAAAGAACAATGTCCTAATTCATATGATGAGGTAGAGTACATGAGTAAGGTTCCATATTCTTCCACAGTAGGGAGATTGATGTATGCAATGGTGTGAACTAGACCAGATATTGCCCAAGCAGTGGGAGTGGTAAGTAAGTATATGTCCAATCCAAGTAAGGAACATTGGAAAGAAGTTCAGTGGATCCTTAGATATCTGAGAGGAACCAGCAGTAGGCACTTGTGCTATGGAGGTTCAGATACTTCTCTACATGGTTATGTAGATTCAGATATGGCAGGTGATTTGGATGGTAGGAGGAGCACTACAGGTTATGTTTTCACTATAGGTGGAACGGCGGTTAGCTGGATATCTAAGTTGTAGAAGGTTGTTGCCTTGTCAACTACAGAAGCAGAGTATATTACAGCCACAGAGGCTAGCAAAGAGATGATATGGATGACACGGTTCATGGATGAGCTTGGTAGGGAGCATGAGAGTTATAGATTGTATAGTGACAGTCAGAGTGCAATCCATTCGGCTAAGAATTCAGCCTTTCATTCAAGAACAAAACACATACAGCTAAGGTATCACTTCATACGTCAGGTATTGGAAGATGGTGAGTTGAAGCTGGAGAAGATCCATACAGATAGGAATCTTGCTGATATGTTAACCAAGCTAGTTACAAAGGAGAATTTGAATCTTCATTCAAATTTTGTTGGTCTTCATGATTGAGTTGAAGATGGAGGAGCGAGAAGATGTTGTTGTACAGGTACTGGTGCAACTGTTTATCTCCAAGTGGGAGATTGTTAGGGTGTGGAGCTAAAAGCTTCACCAAGGAGCATACTTTAATAGGTTTGGGTCTACACAGACACTAGCGTCGGTCAGGAGCGATTGACGTCGGCCAGGTGCAGTTGCAGAGGTGCCGACATCGGCAGTGGGTCAGCCGGTGGCGATCACAGGCAAGCAGCAGGAACCGGCGTCAGTTACCTGTGCATCCGGAAAGCTATTTTCGAGGACAGAAGCAAGTGTTTGCATGGTGAGTTTAAGTTGTAGTCTTAAGCTCACGTCTCTATTATTAGTAATATTATTTTTAGAGCCCTTTTTCAAGAGGCTTAACTGTTTGTTGTAAGTGCATGCTCAAGTTTCCTAATTCTATATGTAGAATTAGATCTTCTTAGCTTTGTGTGAATTATTGTAGAATTGTATATGAATGTTGAAGAACAGTACAGAATTGAATCAATCCAGGTTTGTTGGAGTTGATTGTTCTTGAGAGAGAGAGATCTTGAGGAATAGAGATCTATTGAGAGATCTATACATCTAGGAGAGGTGTGGAAGAAAGAAGTTTCTTCAATTGTATTCTTTTTGTAAAGAGTTTGTTAATACAAGTTTTCAAGGTGGTTTCTTGTTCTCTTGTTCTTGCTGTTTATCATTCTAGTTACTTGTCTATCTGATTTATTTCTACGTTTATTGCTTTCACAAGTGTAATCTATTGTTGGTTGATCCCCAACATACTCTGCCTTAATAAATGATAAATCAATATCATTATACTTCTTACTTGACCAATTAATCAGACCTAAACCAATGGAGAAAATGTAACTTGAAGTCGACTTGTGATTATGAATATTGACATCCAAGTCTAAGTTAGTATAGCCAATCAAGTCTATGTTAATTTAAGATTTGTATTAAATCTTGATTCTATGTGTGCCATGAATTTAGTTCAAGATCCTCTTAGTTATTTTTCAGTGTAGCTCATGGAGTTTTGACATGAATATGGAGGCTAGGTCTGAACATATAGGTACATTAGGGTTTGAACATATAACTACACCAACATGAATCTAAAAGTGTTAAGATTATAAACAAACTTTATAGACACAAACACATGAACCTATAATAAAATAGTATCTCACATTATGTAGGGTTAGAATTGACCAATGTATGGCAGTATTGATTAACAATACTATCCTAACTAGTTAGAACTAACCAATATAGAACATGAAATAATGAATCTTATACATATAATTTACAAAGTCTCAAGACATAGCATTCAAATAATCAAAACTCAAATCATCATGACAAACAAGTTAAGATCCTTATTACCTCTTATTGTACATTCACTACTATACTTAGTCTATATACTTTTATATATTATACAAATAAAAAATAAGTCATTTAATTAATTTCTATCATATTCAGGTTATAAAACCAAAATAAGGTAAAACATATTGGTGAACCTAAATATTAACTAAATTATGCTTCCAAGTTTTTATATTTTATGTCCTAGGGATTTAAATCTCATTTTTTATTTCCATACATAAAAAAATATTTTTTAGATTTTTTGTCCTAAGGTTTCAAATCTGATTTATGATTTTTATACAAAAATAATCTTATCACCTTTGTCCCTAGTATCTCCATGATTATTTACTTATTTTTATTAGGCCTTGCCTATATTTCAATAACTTGTTTAAGGCCAAATAAATCAAACATAGAGAACCAATCAGAAACCATTGACAACTCTCATCATGTGGACTTATTATTATCTATCAACTCCATCCCTTATGAGTATGATAAAGAATGGATTAATATCCAAACATGTGTGATTAAACATTCTAAGAATATACATAATAAATACAATATTGAAGTAATTGCTTATGACCATGAGTCTCAAGGGGATTAGTATGATAGTGAATAATATAGTTAAAAATAAAAAGAATACACTAATTCTGAAGTACAAGAGCCTACTTCTCCTACTTCTTATTTACATTCTTATTTAAATCATACTTTAGAATAAGAGGATAAAATAATGATGAATACGTTGATATTCATAACATATACTATAAGCTAAAAAGTGAATATTCTCTCTCTAATATACCACTTTATCTCCAAAAATTTCTCTTGAAATTCATCTCATTAATCATTATAAAATACAAAGTCATAATCCATACATTGAAATGAGAAAATAAATTGACGAATGTCAAATTCCTTATATCTCTACCTAGAAATGGGAAAATAATGTGCAAAAATGTAAAATAGCTTCTATCTCTATAGAAATGGCAAAAGAATGTGAATAATCTTAAATTCCTTCTCTCTCTAAAATTGGCAAAAGAATGTGAAATGTCTTCTCTCTCTAAAAATGGCAAAAGAATTTGAAATAAATTCTCTTTCTAGAAATTGAAAAATAATGTAAAATCCCATAATATCTCTTGAAATAATAAATTATATAAACACATGTGATGATGTTTTATCCTCTCTTGTAATACAATGTCAAAACATCTCTCTAAATGAGCCTTTTTATCGAAACAAAATTTGATGACAATGTAATAATATGTAATGATACATCTTCAAAATATGAATATATGGAATATAATGCTACACATGAATGTGCTGAATTTTATCAATCTATGTTTAGTATAAAAACATGATTTCCTAGACCTCATCCACCATTTCATAATAGTGTACCTATGGAAACTTATAATAATAAAATTCAACCATTGAAAGAACATCTTGATGATATTAACATGCATTCCAAATAATTCATCTCCTTGATTCATGTTGTAGGTTCCTTGCTACACAAAATACATCACATAACCTTACAAAGGATAGGGTATCATGCTTGAGTTGATTCTAATGCTATATATGAAAACCTAATTGTGTGTAATATTTTAAATGCACCATGACCCTATAATTTTATCATGCCTTCATATCATATGTTTGATGGAAGTAGTGAACCTTATCTACATCTCAAAAACTTTAGAGCTTTTATGGAAAAATATGACAATAATCATATTTTAGTAAAAGTGCTTCCAATACAAACATTTGGAAAAACTTTAGATTAGTTCCACTCTTTGCCTAATAGGTCCTCTTTCTTGAGTTAGAAGATAAATTTTTAATGCAATACATTCCTAATAAGGGAACAATATTTGCATTTTAATATTTACTTTCTCTTCATCAAGGAAAATCAAAGCTAGCTTATGATTAAATTTTATGATCAAGATTTTTATGTGCCAATTTATATATCAGCCAATATATTTGGAAACCTAGTAAATATTTTGTAGAGGCCTTATATATACTCTCAAAAGTAAATTTTATTTATGACACGTGATTCATTTCAATCTCTTTGTTAAAAATACTCTCACACTAGATCATGACTTGGAACCTAATACAAATCTAAAGAAGGCACGTGAAAAAATTAATTTAAAATAATAAGTTCCACACAAGGAAGGTAATAAAACTATTCCACTTATGGAAGAAAAAACTCCAATCAAGGAAATTCAATTAAAGGTCCTAAATAAAGGGAAAGAATAAAATTACAAAGTATCACCCAAAGTGAATAAATATACTTTTAATAAGTAGAAACCACTCATATTTGATAGTTTCATAGATCAACCACATGGTATTATACATACATTATTGGATAAGAAGCTAATCACTTTACCTCCTAACTATTATCACCCTCTTCACCATATTGAGAAAGTCAAATGAAAACCATTTTAAATTTATCATGGTACTAATGGACATTATAGAAACTATTTTTATACATCATAATAAAATGCTACACAACCCTCAAATAGAGGGTTTATTAAATTTAGGAAAATTGACACTCAGTCAACAAGATCCCCTTCTCCATTTATTTTAATACTCATTCGTTGAATACCAAGACATACCAAGACATTATTACAAAGGAACCAATAATCCATCAAAATTATATGGATGATGTTTCTAAGATAATATATTATTTTCATTCACATTCTATCATGACTAATCTATCCTAGGATGTTCCCATTGAGGAACTAATAGTCACTTGAGCTCTAACTAGAAGATAACCTAAAGGAGGAAATGATGCAAATGATAAGGCACAAAATCATGTGAGTGTGGTTACATATATTTATAAAAAAATATGTATGAACAAAATGAAACAAGAATTTATAGATCAAAGGAAATTACAATTTAATAGTATCTAATAGAAACAACAAAAAAAGGTATTTATTCATTTTTTCCATAACAATATCAATAATTGGCTTTGCATTATTACAATAACTTATTATTACCCATCTAATGGGAAACCATTTTTTAAAACCAAGGATAACACATATCACTATGGATTAATCTCATAAAATAAAATATTATTTTATATGGGATATCTATACAAATGTATAAAGTGAAATAATCAAATAAAATATAATACAAACTAGTAAATAAACATAAAATCTAATTAAATGTTATAATTATAAAAATTCATGATATCAAGTAAAAAATATTAAATGTGAAAATTAAAACCATATGAGACAATTCCTACAAGCACTCATTTGATACAAATCATTGAAATCATGACGTATATTTAGATCAAAGTTTACAATACAATAAAATTTAGTCATAATTGGGACAATATCCCCTAATGTATACAAATCATCACCATCACTATGCCTACTAGATCTATAGGTATATCTTATTCTATATCTTACACACCCTCATGAATAAAATTTATATCATCTTTCTCACTCCTAAAAAAACCCTGATTACACCATATTTTGTGCAAGATATGCTTGTAGCATACTATAGTGATCCATAAGATCCATCTATATATATCATTGGTAATCTTAGAAGTGGGAACTAGCCATATATCTAGATACACTTCTAAGTCATCTTGCTCACCTAGATATATAGTAAAATATATAATATTAATACAAATAGGGTAAAAATGGGTGTATATACACCCAAAATGTTATCTAACCTCCTAATCAGTCCATTGCCAGCCTTATCAAAAGGAATATTCTAAGTTAAAGTATGAACATACACATATACCATAAAATCCTAGTACTCATCACCTACACCAATAGATGAAAAATACACAAAATATTATCAACTTATAAATAAGGAGTGAAATAAATAAATAAATAAATATATATATATATATATATATATATATATATATATATATATATATGTATACATATTTACTTACATGTGTCTATAGTAACAATTATAACATCATCCAAAACTAACTAGGTGTTAGGTGTGGATCCTGATTGTCTTCTAGGATTAGATGTTAAAATTTTGATTTCATTTCAACCAAGTTTGGATCCCATTATTTTAATCCCTAATGGCATTGTGGGTTTTAAGGGGGGGAACCCCCCTTGTGGGATCTAGGGGCAATGTGCCCTAGAGAATTTTTTTATTTAAATTGCCTTGTTAAATTGTAATTTCTTAGTCAATCTGGGCCATTGATTAAAGGTTTCTAGATCTGATGGTAGAGGTTATGTTTAGGTGTTTTTTACCCTAAAATGTATTGATATATAGCTAAGATGTATGAGTATGACAAATATAATGGTTTATTATACAAAGAGAGGAGGCAAAAAAGGTAGAGAGGTGTAACATGGTTTGTTATAGGATTTTGTTTCTCCTTTATATTGATAGAAATAATATAATGGAAAAGTTTGGTAGATGTATCCCATCTTGGGTGAACCACATTAAATCTGGCATCTCTTGTTATGTGCATGTTTATGTTTATGTTTATTTTAAAAATGTTTGATTAATTTTTTTCATAGTTTCTCTTATATGTGATTTGGAGATAGATCTGGGTTTTAATTTATCCTAACACCAGGGGGAACCTAACCTACTCCACCTCTTCCTACTCTACCATATCCTCCTCCCTAAGATGGGGATATGATAAATATATTTGATACAATGAGAAAGATGGTAGGCCATATCATGTGTATCCGCCACTAAGTGTATTGTGTAGTATATCCCACACCATCCTTATTTATAGATATAAAAGGAGGATCCATATCCAACACAAATAAATATGATATAATGGCATCACTAAACCCTAGATTATCATCTACATGAGGAGTCAACCTTGTGTTCCACATCTAAGGTTATGGTGTTTTAGTTACATATTTTTGCTTGAAAAACTATTGTGTGACCCTCTCAAACTAAAATATATGCACATCACCAAGAAATTAGTCATGGAACCATGCACTGACATGAATGTAGTGTGATTATTTAATATCATTAGTCCACCTACCATATCCTTGATATAGCCTCCACACTATCCCATTAGATGTGAGTATATCAAGGATCACATGATAATCCATAGTGTCCAATCTTTGATGTCTCTCTAGCACCCACCACTCTACAATAATTTATGGGTAGACCCAACCATTATGAGGTAATCCAATTAGTTGAAATATAATAATATTCTCATACATGTAAACATGAAATAATGTCATAGCACCAAATCTACCAGCATGGCCATCTAAATTAAATTAGAAAAAATCTATGTATAAATGGGCCACCATGGAAACCCCCCATAAATATCTTATATCCCTCTCCTCAATCGCATGCACAAATTCATAGATTCAATACTATATGGAAATAAAAAACCATCAATATAAATAAATTAAGCAAGTAAACAACATATGAATTTATAAAGTTACCATTTAAGGTGATGATCTCCCTATCACTATGGAATCAAGCCCTTATATTAATCACCTTGGGATTAACCAGTCATATATCTATGCACATGAATAACATATCCCCATCCCATTATATCTCACACTATGGCACACTCACCAACTATCACCAATATCAAAATTTTATAGGGATCCTCCAAAGTTATAATAATCTCCCTTGTAGGGAACCAAAATGTACAAGTTTTAGCATTACATCTCTCTATTGAGGAAATCCTAACATGCATATCAAATGGAATATAACCTAAATGAGCCACATGTCCAAGGTTATCTCTATCAATAATCTTCCATTTTATGTCATCTAAACCAAGCTCTCTCATATTCTCTACGTGGAATCTAAATTATAATTCTCTTTCACATAAATCTCTTTGAATAAACATAAAAAAATGTAACAATGTTAGATAAAATTAAATAAAATACAAATAGATGCATTAAAATTCTCAAACTAAAAGGTCACAACCAAATAGATATTGTCTACACATAATATTTTCAAACTTAATCAATTACTAACACTCTTTATCTTGTAAGAACCTATCTAGTATCAATCTCTTTGAGTGCATGCCTTAAGGGCTGTACCAAGAAAGGGGTGGTAGACCATTGGTGATTTATAGGATTGTTGTTCCTTTTTCTATTTATTATCTACATACTTGTCTCCTGAAAAACATTCCCCTAAGCATGTTATTCTCTCTTTCACACTCCTCTAATCATTTACTACCTTTCATACCCATTTTCCTAACCTAAAACCCCTTTTAAGAGTTTACATGACTAGATCGATTGGGTCAACCTTCTTCTCTTATTGATGAAACTCATTTAGGGTCTAGTTCATCTCTTAGTTGACCTAGCTCGTAACCTAGTGAGTTTTGTTAATAATTATACTAGGTTGACTGGGTTGACCCTATCAGTCAAAACATTCAGAAGGGCTTAGGGTTTAATATGCCTCTATATATAAGATTATTTTTCCATTATTTAGAGAAGAAGAGAAGAACTAAGAGCTATTATGCATCTGATTATCCATAATTCTACTTGAGGAGTAAGCTTAGGCTTTCATACTTTCTTTAGAGATACAGATCTTTTTTTGTGGATAAGTCTTTTGGATGCATTAATAGGTTGTATATCCTAGAGATGATTTATCCTTATCATCCTTATATACCACAAAAAACTCTTACGAATCACCTTGTCCAAGGAAGAGATTGAGTCTCGATGGATTTGGCTTTAAAGATAAGTATTCCCAAATTTGTTCCTCCTTATAAGAGTAGATACATATGAATTTTTACTTATCTACCATGTATTAGGGTTATGTATATATTGACATGAGTATATATCTCTTATGCATGTTTAATTTTTTTTATTACTCCCACTTTGTGCCTCAAGTTTTGGTGAGCACTAGATTATGCTTATTTTCTTTAATTGTTATTCATTTAGTGAATATGAAGACACAGGACCTAGTGATCTTATTATGGTAATATATCCTCTAATTAGGTCTAGTGGATTCATATTGGTCATGTTATTGATTATATAATATATCCCCAATCAGAAGTGTAAGTAGGATCTATCTTCTCTAAACTAGGATTGATTTATGGATATGATATATTTTTGATTACATACATTATGGTGAACCTGATGTGAATCTAACCCTTGTAGGTTTTTTTCATTTTTTTCATTTCTATCATTTTATTTATTATTTTTCCATATTTTTGAAACTAGGTCGATAGGGCCAGTATAGTTTTAAACTTTTGTGTATAGGTTTAACACACAGTCACATCAAAATGACCCTATTTTTATGTAGGTCTTCATCATATATTGGTTACTAAATCAAACAGATTGATATAATACTCTTATTCAACTCCAAAATAATAAACTAGGTTAAATAGGTCAAATTAGTATTCTAAATATCTTTCATAAAACATACTAGGTTGACCATGTTGATATAATCATCTTGACAAGATTTAGTAAATAAGGAATTGTAGAACTAGGTCAACCCAGTTGATATAATTAGAAGAACTTACAAGTAGCATTCAAGTAACCTCAATAGAAATATCACAATCCTCAGCATCTTACAACCCACCAAGGTTCCTTTTTTTCTCTCTCTTTCATTTCAATTCTTCCTTATAGTTTTATTTTGGAAAATTTTGTAGTTTTCAAACTATAATCATATAACAAACTAGGTTGACCTGGTCAATCTAATTCTATATTTTTTCTTCTATCTATAAGACTAGGTAGACTTGGTCGACTTAGTTCTTAAGGACTCTAGATTTTATATTACAATAGTGATACTATTGACTCTATTCGATAATGTTTACATACACTATCATCTAAACCAACTCTGTACTCTATTTCAAATTAGGAATTAACAATGATATGCTTGTAATTACTTCACACTTTCACTTTTAATTATTTTCATTCTTAGAGTAGATCACATAATCTAATTAGGTGGTTTTTTAAGTATACCATTTATTTTCACTATTTTTATCTTTCTTACACACACTACCAAATCACATAATTTCAAAATGCATTTAAACATTTGTCTACCCAAGGTCTACCTACTTGGATTTAATCACCAAGGTGGAAGCTGACTTGGTTTTCTATCCAAGTATAAAATCATGGTTAATGGTATTTAATGGAAAATCACCAAACACCTTATCCCTGAGGTATTGTGAAGTCAAAGTGTAGGCCCCAATACCAAGCTAGTGCTAGTACCAACACAGATCCTTTTCAGCCTAAACATCCTGAAACCATCTATAGATTTATTTATAATTATTAATTTTAGTTAACTTCCCTATCACACTTAAATTAACATTAATAATAATCTAACATTTAGGATAACCATTTAGTTAGCATTTACTTTTTAAGTTGATGTTTTCTCTTTGCTCATTATATGTTGTATTGTAAAAACTTGTATTGACTAGCATTGGTGCAAGGTTTTATGTTGCGTGCCTCAATTGGATCATTATCATTGATCCAATTTCTTATGTGTTTCCTTTCACTTCTTACTTTGAATCACATTGCAAAAATTTTCCTTATTTTTAATACACTATCATTATATTCAACATAGTCTCTTATAGACTATATGTTTCCCCTACCTATACTAGTGCATTGACCTAGTTGACTTAGTAATATTATTTGCCTCTTAGGTTATAGTATTAAGTTAAACCTATTGATTTTGTATCCCTATTAGACTATGCTATATCTTAGGTTATAATACCCTATCAACTCTATATACTTGTCAGACTATTTTTCATACCCTATTTTCAATAGTAGGTTAACCCAATCAACTCTGTACTCTTAACTATCCAATTTTATTTCCTTTATTTTGAATCAACTTTGCCTTACCTATTATCTCTCTTTCATCATGAACTTTCTATTTGAAGATAACATTGAGTTGACTTTAATGGATATGATGAGTCTTACCAACCCTAATAGGCTCTCCCATAAGCATCTTATGGATCATATATTAGATGAAAGTAATGTTCATATATCCACTTTCACTACAAGCTATGGGACCCCTCCTCATTACTCTTTACTTTATAATCCTATGTTATCACTTAAAGATCAACTTGAATTGGAGTATACACCATAAATGCTCTTCTTCATCACTGAGCTTCCTCAACATCAAGGAAAGGATCTTTCTACTATTTACCAACTCATGATAAGTGGTCAAGTTGAGGAGCCTCATTCACCTTATCCCATGTTCTCACATGGGTTTGGGGATATTAAATTATTTGATTTTTAACCTCTTCCCTCTATTTTGACCCCTTATCATACCATGACTTCTTTCTCTTTGATTTCCTTTACCTCCATGCCTACTATCTCTACTAACATGGAAGTTTCTACATATAGTGGGCCTCTTCTAAGACCCACTCTTCTTAATTATTCCACTAGTACATCATTTTATACCCATGGAAATCATGCCTTCAATTTTTCTTCTTCTCATCCCTCTACTATTCCATCTTTTGCCACATAGAAAAATTATGCCACTAGTGCCTCACTTACTAACAATTATTCTCAAACTCCTACTAATACCCATAGGGATACCCAAGCCACTACTACCAATTATAATGATTCAAACAATGCTAATAATGAAACTCAAACCAATCAACTCTTGTTACAAAATCTTAATCAAATGAATGCTTTCCAAGCTAACAATGTAAATCAAATGATGCAAATGCAAAATCACCTTATCCATCTTCAGACTCAACCTCAATAAATGTCATGGGGCATGCATAATCAAAATGTTCCCCGACCTCCTCTTCAAGATTCACATGGTAATATTACACCTCAACTTCCTCTTATTAATAAGATAATCAAGCATCTTCATAATGAGCCTTTTACATCTCAAATTACTAATATCAATATAGGAGGTATTAACCCTACTATTTCTTACAATGGGTCAACTGATCCTACTCTTCATTTAAAATCATTTGGAAATCTATATAATGACTGGGTCAAATTAAATACCTTTATTTCTACCAAGCTATTGGAAAAAAATCTCATGAATGATGCTTTAGATTGGAACAACCAAATTAAATCTCATTCCATCACTAGTTTGGAATATTTAGTTAATGATCTAGTCCAAGAGTTCCAAACTAGTGATCTCTCTGAGAATACCTTGGCCCATTTTATCAATTTTAAGTAACTTGAGACTAAAAATACACAAGATTTAATTAAATGATGGAAGAACTTGTCTAGAAAATGTGAACATAATATGGTTGATGATAACCTTTTCCATCTATTTACCAAAGCTCTTTTCCCCAAGCCACAATATTAGGTCTAGACTCTCTCTCCACATACTTTGCAAGAGGTCATTAGCCAAGCCAAGCATCGATATTTCATTATGCATCAATTTTATCAATCCCAACCTTCTACTAGTACTCATATGATACTCAAGAATAATAATAGTCATATTACCAATGATGGTGTCATAAACTCTTATGAAACTATTCACACTATTCAAGCTATTGTTTCTAACTAATCTCTAGAATAAGCTTCCCCTCCCAACCACATCACTAATCCTCATTTATATTCAACCAATAGCATCATTGTTCACAAACCTTTATTCTTAGAAGAATTAATAAAATGTCTACCAAGGGCTTTACCATGATAGCTTGATCCCACTCATCCTGTGAAATCTTGGTATGATCCCAACAAATTTTGTTTCTTTAACATTAGTTGGGGTCATTCTCATGAGACTTGTAGATAGATTTCATAATTTAGTTATGGATTTCCTTCTTGGTCCCAATTTTGACCATGATTCTATCATTTGTAAATGTTAACAAGCCTATGACATTACTTTCAAAGCCCATGAAACACAAACTAAATATCAAGATTTGAATCAATATAATGCTCATTTGGCCACTTATAAATATCCTCTTCCAAATGACTAGGATACCCAACACAAACCTACCCCTTATACCAATAATGTGGATAGTCTTATTGACCCAACTGCTAAAGAGAATGTGGTTAATATGACTAACATGTGAAGGGTGGTTGCTTTCATTGATCCTCAACGCATCTACACACCTCTATTGTTTTGCACATTTCATGTTATCCAAGATTATTCTCAAACTCACTTAACTAATTTGGGGCAAAAATACCTTATAAATTTTGATGAACCAATTCCAACACCTCCCTTGGATAACACTTTTCATACCATTTATACCATCCCTCTATCTTCTTTACCTATCACCAATGACACTAAAACTTATATCAACACTTATTCTATTATATCTCAAACCACACCTACATCAACTACTATATCTTCTCAATATAATATATAACCTTATCTTTAATTAAACATTCTACCTATTCTCAATAGAAATTCACATGCAGTTCAGTTCCTCCTTCCAAGGACCTCCTTCAACACTATGCACCTCTTTACAATAATCTTCTTATGGGTTATGATGAGTGGGATCCTATCATGGAACTCACTAATCTCCCATATCAAATCCCATTTCTCAAACTTATCATACCTTTTCACATCATTGTAACTATCTCATGTAGCTTTTGTTCAAAATGAACATCCCTCATCCTCCCTTGGTAGGGGGCAAAGCCACCTTATCTAGATCTAAAGATATCATTTTACAATAATGTGAAGAGATGTCCATACATGTTGATAAAATAATGGGAACTTGTCTTTCCTTTAAATTTCCCATTACTTCTATGATTCCCAATGAGATTGTACTTCATATAGATGATCCTCCTCTATTTATCAGTGTGCAAATTAATTATATCCAAGTTAAGCATGCCTTGATTGATGAGGGTTATGGAACTTGTGTTGCCTCTCTCAATTTTATCAAAAATCTTTGATATTATGAATGCAATCTTAATTCCACACATAACACATGTCAAGGCTATGACTGAAGGAAAATTCCTCCTTTAGGTTGTGTGTGGCTCCCCATTACCATCCTACCTGTCACCATTTATGTGAAGGTGAAGATCTTCAAATTACCTCTATCTTAAAAAAAAAAATTGGTAGACCATAAACTCATCACATGAGAGCAATTACCTCTTCTACTTTCCAATGCATCGAATTTCCTCATAATGGAACCATATACAAGATTCAAGGTGACACCAATCTTTGTAATTTCAAACAATTCCAAGACTAGGGTGTATTCAAGATTCCTAACCTTGAACCCTTGCCATGTGTTTCATTTTTTAAATCTTAATGGTTTAAATTTCCAATCAATTCCACCTAAGGTTAAAATGGTCATCCTAAACTCATCAAGAATATTCTCCCTAACCTCCTAGATTTTGATGATGATGAACCTGACTAGATCAATCTTAAGATTAAAAATTCTGATCTCTCACCTCATCTCATCTCTCAACTTCCCATTTCTATACAACCTCATTATTTTCAACCACATTATGATGACATCCTCATTGTCTTAACTAAGGCTTGACAATCCATTCATCACACCACATCATATGACAAGGTCATCCTTACCTATACCATTGATCTTTATACACCTAATTATGATAATGGTTATACCTTAGATGATCCATTCTTAGGAGGTCTTGTCTAAGCCTATGATTCTGAGATTATTCATTATCATTCATCTTTTCTTTACTCTTTTAATATATCTTATTGTATTCCATATTATACCATTCCTAATTTTATCATTTTTCCTCTTTATTACAAGGTAGAGATGGTACACACACCTCTAATTTTTGAATAACCTCATAAGAGTATGCTTATGGATCATGTTATGAATTATCCCTTCACTTTGATATATACCATGACCCCTATAGCCTGATTATCCATGAGATACGTGAAACTATCCTTCAACCTTCTATAGACCCCACACCTCCCTCAGTAAAGCCTAATTTGGATCCCATTCCTGATCTTACTATAGCTGAGTCTCTTCTTATTTTTGATCTTATTACTCCTTTTATCAAGCCTTGTCTAATATCTCCACTAATCCCACCTTCTCTTGATGATGTTTTTTCCCTTTACCATAGCTAGTTCCTTCATCTACCAAATGGACTGATCAACCTTATTATGTCATTCATAAAGTTATTATTTATTAGACTAGATTTTATTCCCTCTACCAAGATCCCTTAGCTTTTGTTTCCCCTCCTCCTATAATTACACCTACCAAGACTAATCATAATAATATTTATTACTTACATGACACATATAACCATTCATCCATGCATTATCGCAAGCTACGACAATATATCGACACTTTGCATCCCAATACTCCTTAGTCCTCAAATAAGACTATCCCTCCCCTAAAAGTATTACCTGAGTATCTTCCTAAGTATAAAGAGTTATATTGTCTTTGGAATTAATGTGACACACATCATACTGATCATTGCCACATCCTTTAACATCATCTCAAGGATCACCTTTTAACCATTCCTATACCTTCTACCATTCCTCCCATAGGTCATTCTTACAATAAGGCTCTCCCTTCTTCTCCAATGATTCTACCTCTTGTGGCTCTATCTCCTCCTATGGTCTTATCTTCACCTATTATTCCTCCACCCATGAATCCTTCACTCATGGACCTTCCCTCACCTATGGATCCTTATCCATCTGTGAGTCCTTCACCCGTGGCTCTTTCCCCACTAATGACCCCTTCATCTTTTATAGAAACCAATCCCATGCATTCTCCTGAGCATCCTTTGCATGATAGTCCTCATCAGCATGATCCTTCAAGAATTACTACCTTTTATATTGAGGAGATTTAATGTGAAGTATTTTCTCAACTTTTGTTGAGGATCGATGAGACATTAACTATAGTTCATCTTCAATTTCATAGAGACTTATCATATGTTATGGATAATGTGTGTGGAAAAATATATCAATACTTATGAACACATCCATGGTTTTCTTATATTTTCATTTGGAGTGGATGTGTGCTCCAACTTTATCTTTATCTATTTTTATATCATTTGACATTGTGTCAGATTCTTATCTATCTTATATGGTGACTTTGGTTTCACACTTTATACTACTTATGATGTCATTATGTTATCTTATGGATTTATTTTTCATCATTTCATTATATTTCTTCTTGAGTTCATTTTATTATGACTCCCTTGTTCTTTTTCATGATAATTTTCTATCTTATCTCTATCAACATGGATAATTGTTAATGTGACTTGGTTATACAAACCTTGCCCCCTTTAGTCATTCTTTCCTTACCATGTGATAAATTATCAAACAATTAATCTTATTATAATCTCCTTTTACCAATCCACTTTAGATCTACATGTATTCCCCTTTATTCCCTTTCACAAACTAAGCCTACACATGGTTGAGAGTTGATATAACATGCTAGTTCATTGTTAAGCCTAAGTGTTCTTGTCAGTCTTGTCTTTGGTTACTTAGCTTTCTTTAACCAACGCCTAAAGCTCATTTGTGTGTATCACTCTATCTCTAATGATTGGTAATTCCAAATCCATATGGAGGAGGAATCTTAAAAGCCATTAAATATTCAAAAGCCAAATCATTTAACAAAGGAAACATTTAAAATTCTCAAAAGTCAAATCACACTAAAAGACATGATTCTAAGGACATATCCTTTTTCTAATTGAATCCCAAACTCCAAATTTGGCCTCACAATAGATCCAAGGTCTATTTGGGTCTAGTAGGCCAATAGATTATAAAAGAAGAATTAAAAAGATCTTTTAGTTCTACCTACTTTCTCACATAAGTATCCAATATTCATAGTATACCAGTGACTCTATAAGGGGTCTTGAAGAATGGGGAACACATCATGACAAGGTAGGTCCATTTTTATTTCCTTTTTATAAAATACCAATATGATTTGATCTTAGTATCACACTTATTTTCCTACACAAATTTATGTCTGTAACAAATAGGTATCCTCTATATATTGATGGTCATTAGTCACTTAGTTTTTTCTCATGTCCTTAGTATACCTCATGTCTCCTAAGGTATTCTCATAAGACACCTACATTATGATTCTTACATTCCCCTTTTAACTCCTTACAACCCTAATATTTCCCCTAATAAATATTTTTTTATTCACTGATCACTCCCCTAGGGATTCTATTTGTGAGTTGCATTGTAAGACCATCGATAGGACTTGGCCTTCCTCACAAATCACCAATTTTTCACACTACTATTACAGACATCCCCCTTTTTACCATATTTTCACTTATTTCCACCTCATTGATGTTACCTTTGTGAGTTTCAGTGTAAGACCATGGAGAGGACCTAGCCTTGTTCATAAAAGTTTCCAATAGCCAAGTCACAACAAAATTAAATGTGCCAAATATGGGATAAGATATGATTTATTATGATTTACACATCATGGACATGCTTCCCATCTTTATTTAGTATGTTATATGCTTACTTCATTAATATTTTCACTTTTATCTTCTTATTTTTTGATTGCATGTAAGAATCTAGCCACTTTTATTGAGTTTTTCATACTTCCCAACTTGAATTAGTGTGATTAATTTAAGACCAATTTTACCAATGTTGTTTCTCTTTTATACTTCCCAATGTGATTTATTATGATTGATTAGTTTATTTGATTTTTTGTCTACTATTTAGTTTTTCATGTTCTTTCCATGTTATTACATTATTTTTTATACTTCCTAACGTGATTTAGTGTGATTTTACTTGTTTTAATTTGGTGTCAATCTTTTTCATGGTTTAAAAACAAACTTTTTCCCTCTTGTTTACCACTCTTTAGTTTCTTGTACTTAGTCATCTTTTGATATTACACATTTCCTAGTGTGAAATAGTGTTTAGTGCATTTGTTTTTTATTACTTATACTTTGTCAAGTCCTTTTTGCCTATTTATTTTTAACCATGCATGTGTCCCACATAATGCTAGAAAAGAAAACACAACACATATTTTCTATATCATATACAAAAAAATTGAAACACATGTGCTAGAAATACATATATCCATGCATCCACAACCAGAACCATAATACAAACACATAAGATTAACATCTAATTATCAAAACAAGATATCTATATACATATATCATGTGTTTTATAGATAAATTACAAAAATACATCATTCTAGCTCTAAGTTTGGGCTCTATCATGTTATCTCATGGCCCATCCACACTACCCATTGATGCCTTAAACAATCCCCTGTAAATAGTATATTATAAAGAGGATGTCTGAGATCTTGTGCCTACTACCTGTCCCTATAAGTTGGCCACTTAGGCTTATACCTATCCTAGCTAAATAGTGGTATCCAAATATGTGGCTCTCTTTTAAGCCAAGGCATATCATGCCTATGCCTTTGTTTCTCCCACCCCTCCTAATGGTTGTAGCCTAGCTTTGTGTGCCTATAGTCACCTTACATCCTCCCTTTCTAGTCTAAACTAGATCACTTGATCTAGGTAAAATAGTACCATGAGATCATCCAATGTGGTAGGGTTGTATGGTATCAACACCCCATCTATAATCTCATGGATTGCTCCCATCGCCAAGGACCCCAATCTGGTCTCCTCATCTATAAGATCTATAAAATTAAAAGTAGATAGATATTATATCAAATATATATCTCAAAATCTATCTATCTACAATCTATCAATCAAATATTATATAACTAATATTTTATTTTCAAAACTTAGATAAAATTTCAACCAGTTATTACCTATCTTTGTGTCACCTATCACTATCTCCTCATCTTCTTCTCCATCAAGCATGGTCTCTCTATCTATCCATCCCCTGAGTACCTCATTTTTGGGATGCCTCTTGATCAATGAAAAACCTAAGGTCACCACCCATGCATGTCTCAAGCCTCACCTCAGTGGTGCCTCTATAGATCAATTCTACTCTAGGTTGACTGATGGGTCATCTTATATGACCACCCTTTATACTCTCTCTCTTTATTGGTATCTCTATTAGTGGTGCTAGATGTGGTGCCTGTGGCCCCCTACATCCACATCCATTCCCTCTCTAGCTATTGGTCATCGTGCTCAACATGTCCATGGTCTCTCACAATATAGTCTGATCTCTAATCTTGTGACTGGTGTTCCTCCTCTTATCCCCCTCATCTTTCTCACATGCTAAGCCCAAAATATGGGCACTACTATATAAGTCATCAATTAAGGTATTTTGAACTATCTTATAAAGTATACCACTAGATGTGGCTCTGCCCACTAGGTGTAGTGTCCTATTATCTATTTGCATGCTAACTCTAGTGCCACTATCACCCAACTCATCCAAATAATCATAATGTATGCATACAACTACTACATAATATATCCTTGTTTGACTATCTATATCACTGGCATGTGGGGCATAGCCCATGCCACCTGATCTTATCTCCATCTCAACACTCAAGGAAATTGATCATTGACCACATGGGGAAACCCAGATAGTCATCATTATATTAGGAACCTCTCATATATCTAGGCACTTAATAATACCATTGGCCCCATGGTCTTCTACCCTCTAAACAACATCCCATACATATCATGCATGAACTGAACCTAGATGATAGAACATATGTCATAGATTTTTCCCTAATCTAAAATTGACTAACATAAGGCTATCACATATAGTGGTACCTTGTCATCCAACTTGTGACATAATACTCATGTTATCATAAAACCTATCATAGCCTTCCAGATATCTAGAATTTATGTGATATAAACATAAAATTGACTTACTCTTAGTCTTGGGTAAATCCTATCTAAGCACATCACTCATCAATCTAATGCTTTCCTCTCCTTTTGACCATTTATTATCCCCATGATCACTAGTGTTCCCCTATAGGAAGTCCAAATAATTCATGGACATCCTCTAATTTGATACCAACCTCTATGGTATCCTCATCCACCACCCATCTAAAGGTATTGGTAAAGCATTCTCAGGCTCCCAAGAACATGACCACTAGATCAACACTCAGTATAACTCATCACATCTCCATGATGCTTCCCAAGCCTAGCATGATTAATTTAGCTTGATTCACCTCCATCAAACACTCTATTAGATCTAGTAACCATGACACATCCACTAATCACCAAAATCTTTGGCACCCTTATAATCACCAAATTAAAAAAGATGTATTAGATCTCCATGTCACTTATAATCAAATACATTATTTTAAATTTTAATTAAAAAAAACCAATTTCTACCTTAATCTATTCATTTCCTACTAATTTCACTTATTTCTAGCCTAACTAGCCATTTTAGTACTCAGTCAGGAACCCTGGGCCTTAAAAGTATTATATCAACCAATTTTTTGCATTTTAGTACTATATCAGCCACTTAGTAACATACTAAGTCAACCTAATAATACTGAGTCAGCCATTTAGACTTAACAAAATAATTTAACCCTTTCATTTTTTCCCTTTAGTACTAAGTACACACTTTGAATTGACTATGTTGGCAATAGGGTATTAAGTCATCCCTTTTCTCCAAACAACTAAGTCAACCCATACCTACTAAGTCAACCTTATCAAAACCTGATGTTCAAACTAGTAGGTTGACCCTATCAAAACTTGTTATTGAACCTATTGGTCGACTGGTTCAACTAGTTCTTTCAAACTATTGACTTTTTGACCCACTAGTAATAAATGCCTTTGACATTTATTACTTTGATTCCTTTCAACCCATTTCCCCATTTGACCTCTAGTTTCATTATCAACTTCTTGAGGTTCATTTCAATTTTTATAATTAATCTAATTTACAAATTTCTATAAAAAACTTAATTTCAAGTAAAATACTCAAAACAAATTTGAAATTCTTAGTTGCCTACCTATGTTGTACTTGTTGTGGCTATTAGGTGTCCTTCTCATCTCACCTATCATATCCTCACCATCTTGAATCTCTCAAATTTCATTAGGTATTTTAGAGATATATTTTTCTCTCAAAATACTCAAATAATATCAAATAATTTTTTTTCACCCTATTTAAAGTTACTATTCATAATTATTTACCCTTCAAATATTTACCATCAGATTCCTTGTTTTGATCATATCTTTGTTTTTACTAACTCATTTTTCAAACCATAAAAAGTTATGGAATCATGAAATCATAGAGAATATTTTACACTATTATATTCTTATATTGTAAAAAATTCAAATTTTCACTCTTTTTTTCTCTAATCTCTATAGGTTTGCCTAATGTTCCTCACATTAGATACCTTTACATCTCTCACATTTCCTTCTTTATCTATAGCACTAAGGTAAGTAAATATATGTGTTTTTCAATTTTGTCCTTTCATTTATCTTATTCACTTCTTACTACACTTTACTTAGCATCAACATTATGTGTCATCATGTTCTATTCTCGAAGCACCATCCCCTATTACACTTATGTGAAATGTGATGAGATTCGAGTGGGTAATATGTATACACATAATATTTTATAACTTTTTTTTAATTAATGACACTCTTTATCTTATAATAACCCATTAATTCTTAATCTCTTTGAGTGCATGCCTTATGGGGTGCACCAAAAAAGGGGTGGGTAGACCATTGGTGCTTTGTAGGATTATTGTTCTTTATTACACTTGTTATCTACACACTTGTCTCCTAAAAACCATTCCCCTAATATTTTTATTCTCTCTTGCACACTCCTCCTATCATTTATCACCTTTCATACCCCTTTTTGTGATTTACATGACTAGGTTGACTAGTTTGACCTTGTACTCTTATTGATGAAACTCATTTAGGGTCTAGGTTGGATCTTGGTTAACTTAACCTATAACTTAGTGAGTATTTGTCAATAATGATACTAAGTCCACTAGGCTGACCCTATCGGTCAAAACTTTCATTAAATGGATAAGGGTTAAATCCACCTATATATACAAGATCATTTCACCATTATTTAGAGAATAAAATAAGAAGTAAGAGTGATTATGCATCTACTTATCCACAATTATACTTGAGGAGCAAGATTAGGTACCATACTTTCTTTGGAGATATAGATCTTGTCTAGTGAAAAAGTCTTTTGGATACATTAATAGGTTTTGTAGCCTAGAGCTGATTTATCCTTGTCATCCTTACATAACACAACAACGTCTTATAAAGCATCTAGGCCAAGGAAGAGATTAAGGCTCAGTGGGTTCATCTTCAAAGGTAAGTATTCCTAACTTTATTTCTCCTTTGTAAGAGTAGATAGATATTCATATGTACTTCTCTTCCATGCATTAGGATTTCATATATATTGATGTGAGTATATGTCTCTTATGCATGTTTGCTTTTGTTATTTATCACCCCCACTTTGTGCCAATAGCTTTGGTGAGCACTAGATTATATTTATTTGGTTTAATTATTATTAGTTTAGTAAATAAGAAAACATAAGACTTAGTTAGGGTTATTGCATAGTTTTTCTTGACTAGAGGCTTTGGAACCCTCCCTAGTGTTATTATTGTGGTAAGATATCCTCTAATTAGGTCTAGTGTATTTATATTGTCCATGTTCCCAATTATCTAATGTATCCCCAATCAAAAGTGTAAGTAAGATCTATCTTCTCTAAGATAGGATTGATTTATGGATCTGATGCATTTCTAATTACATATAGATATAGTCACTATCATTGGGCATTACCATCATAACTAGTTTGTTCCATTGGTCAATATCATCAAAATAGAGGATGGTTATTTCATATATCTAATGGTAATAAACTTAGAGGGACAATACCATTAATCCTATAAAATAATTAAAATCCACTTGAAATTCACTAAATTATAAAATTGATTTTTTATAAAAAAACTAAACTAAAAAATTGGATCAAAAGATGAAATTTTATACAAAGTCCTTGGGTGATGGGCCTATAAGGCAATCTACAAACATTTAAAATAGTGATGTAGTGCATCTCAATAGCTCAGCATTATAAGAGCTCAAAGCTAATAATATATATCATAAATATTCAAATGAGTTAAAAAATTATTGGTAGTCATATTGCTTTTTTTAGTCCCCTTTGGTCACTCCAATTTATACTCCCACACTCTTTTTCTCCTCAAAAATTGGGCTTGTTGATCCTCGAAGATAATATTTGAGGTAGGGTGCGGAAATTAAAGAAAGCCCTAAATATCTAATTAGAAATTATGAAACATTTTTGAAATAAAATAAAAAAATGAATGTGGATATCAAGGTTTATGGATCCTATTGGATAACTAAAGTATGGAGAGGGTGAAAGAACCTCAAGACCAAAGGAACTCAGAATAGGATATTGGCCAAATAAAAGAGGAAATTTTTATCATGGAAAATAAAATGAATATAATGGATGAACAGATGTAGATTATTAAAGGCATGGTGGAGGATGTTAGTGAGATTAAAAAATTGAATACCATTGGCAACATTGTCATGCAATATGATACTAGGAAAATTAAGGTCAAAGAAACATAGGATGGTCCTTGTGAGAGGACTAAAGGTAAGAAAATGAAACAAGAGGTAAAGGAAGATGAAATAAAGGAAGACTCCTTGGAAATAGAAATCTAAGATCTGTAATATGAAATAGAAGTGACAAATAATTTAAATGATCTTGTTGTCCATTAAATTAAATATTTGTGTGTTTTGGTTTTTTTGTAAAGTTTGGAAGACTTTATGTTAATGTTTAGTTGACTGAATCATTTTTATATTGTGGTTCATTGTTTAGTGGGTCTAGTTTTCATTATTTTTGGTTTTGTACTTCCTTTTTTTATATTTTTGGTTACTATTTAAGGTTATGGGATCATTTAAAACCTATATTTTTACCCTTATTCAAAAAAATCTAAAAACTCAACCTATTTATATGGGTCAACTTTTCAACTAGGAACTATACCTAGTTTAATTTTCAAATTAATACTTGCAAACCTTATGTGTGATATACTAAATTCCATGTATCAAAATAATTCCTTTTGAGTTACATTATAATGCATGAAATACATTATTCCCATATTAATATTTCCAAGATTATAAATGAAAATATAAAACATGCCAAAATTTTGTAAATACTCTTCTACAAACATGTTGCCCTAATTTTTTAGAATGGGGAAAACTATTAAATATAAATACACACCATTTCCTTCATAATTTATTCTATATTATCCAAGGATAAAATTTATTAAAATATACTATCTCTCTACACCTTCCTTGAGATCAAGTCATTTGAAATCTAATATAAAATGATAGAAATCTATAAAGTGAATATTTCAAATAACTAATTAAAACCAATTGATAATTCTACAAATCATTGAGATTATCCAATTACATACACACACACACACATATACATACATACATGTGTACATATGTACATACATACATATATTAATCTGAGCTATTTGATATCCATATCCCTCAAATCAAAATGGGAGCATATATTGGGATTATTATATAATTTCATATTGTCATATTTTAGTGAATTACACATGATTCAGATTATCATATTTGGCATGTTATACATGATTCACAATGGATAATATATTATATGGTTTAATTTTAAGATATATATTAGCACATAATTATATATTATGGTGTAATATTTCATGCATATGCGCTCACTACATAGATAATTTAGTATAGGTTACTACATACACATAAAAATGAGATATAGGCTCTCATATTAAACATATAGATGCATATCATTATATATTATCTAGAAAAAATTCTTAAATAATGATATTGATTCATGCACATATACACACTTTTATATTCATGAGGCATGATGATGGTTCATGAACATATACAACAACATATTTTATAATTAAGTTATGAATGGTTATCATTTGAGTCAAATTGAGTTGTAAATGGTTATCATTTGGGTCCACACTTATTACATCTACAACCATGATGGGGAAATGAACATTGTTAATTATATTTTGATCATACAGTATCCTACATTGAGAAAACTTGAGTGTAACTATAAAATCAAACATGTGTTCATGATGGGGACATGAAAACTTTTCATTTCCTTTTAATCATGCATTTAGTGAACTTGAGATAAACTATACAAACTAAATCTACAAACCATTTGTAAAGGTTTATTTATTTTCATTGATGTTTTAAGGTTCAGTGACACTTAACACATCACTCCTTAAACCAACATAGAGTTTTCACCTTTCATATTGGAACTACTTTTCAAATAACCACTCAGAAGCTTATCTATTTTCATAAATAAGAAGTGAACAAGAATACAAGTCCCCTCTTCTTCTTAACAATGATTGGGTCAATTGTTGACTCTCAACATTTCCACTCTTTAGAAAAAGAGTGCACTGTAAGGGCATACCCCATAAGTGACATTATATGACATATATAGGTGTAGTCATTATTTGAAATTTATTTAGATATACTTATTTATCTAAGCATAAATCTATATAATCTTAGATATTATATCTTGTAAGAACATTTGGACATCATTCATACAAACATAAAAATTGAAATGCATAATTATCAAGACATGTATACATTCCAATTTTCCCTCATCCACGATATATATATTCCCACTATAATGCCCCTAGGGTTACATAAATGTGCATACCTAGATTTATTACAAGCCTTATTCATAATACTCTTAAGAAACTTTACATGTATAGATCTCAAACTAATAACTAAGTACTGAGTGGTTCATTTCTCTTGGTATTTTGAGTATCTTATTAACTCTATGTGGATTTTTGACACCTTTATCTTACCATATCTATCCTTGATTTTTATATTATAGAGATATTTATCTCTCCCTTTCACCTTACAGTGTTTTTAGGCCACAAGTTAATTTCACCATTTATGGTTGATATCAACTATCAATACTGACTAAAATTGATGAAATTGACCCATGTAATGCCCAATTTTTTTGTCCTAGCACCAATGTTTTTTTCAAAATCTTGTTTTAGTGTTATTTATTTATTCACTATGGTTTCTTAATGTTTAAATATTTCTATTTGGTCAAGGTAAAATTGGAGTGTAACACACACAATTATTATAAAATGTATTTAACAGCTTTGTTTTCCACCACAAGACCTATGTAAGATTAGAATACAAGCATGAGAAGTTAAAAAAAATCAAAGAAATAAGTAATATCCTAATTTAAAAAGTGAGACAAGACACATTATTAAGAAAGGATGAATTATAATCTCTTCATTTAAAGGATCATAAATTTATTCACACATAACCTAATCAACACCCAAAGGGAATGAGATAAACTTGAAAAATATTTAATTAACAGAGGGTTATCACTTTAAGGCTCATGAAGGGAGAGTCATCTAACACTATACAAGTCTACTCTTAAGGTACTCAGGATAAGGAAAATATCTAATTTAAAGTGAAATGGTTAAAAATTACCACATGAGGACCAAATTCAAACTTAAAGTAATATTAAGCATATATATCCAATCAAATACATATGAACCCAAAATAAAGGAAGATGACTAACACCCCTAACCTAACCTAAGAACCTAGACCTTATGCCGCTACCACAACTTAGGTAGCCTACATATCTAGTCCTTGTAATTAGTGTTTGATGTAGTTCTTACACTTGTGATGGTCTCCTTTATGAGACATCATCACCAAATAAGAGTTGGAGGTCTAAGCCAACAAAATAACTAGTACATCACTTAGGTGATATTCTAAATCTATAGTAATGAATGACACATCTTAGCATCATCAATCACTATCTACAACATCAAAAATTGCAAGAACTTACCCAAGCACTTTCATGTAGTGTCATAATAAGAAATAGGGGTGACTAGGAACTTGTATTCTCTTATATCAATGTGATCAATGACTACAATATCTAAATTACATTGTTTAGAGAAACTCCATCTCTCAAATTAATCTCAAAATGTGTCTAAGGTTAATATGAGAGAGAACAAGAAAAAATATTAATAATCATTAGGGGCAATTATCCATAATATATGATCAATTAAGAAAACCATTCTATTAAAATTAATGATAAACACATGTGAAAATAAGAATACCATACCATTCATGCTTAAGAAAGCATACTAAAAATTAGATAATTTAAGCATGTGTTATAATAAAATACTAAATTTAGCTATAAATTACCCACACTAAGAGGGAATCCTAAGGGTTAGTTTCTTAATCATGTTCTCTAAGAACATTCTCAAGTTAGTTGATAACACCCGCACAAAAGGGTGTTATAAGGGTTAGTATGTGAAGCCTATGCCATTCCCCAAGTTGCCTATATATATGTGATGATTACATCACATTTATAATTAGGGCTAGCTATAGGTCACCCATTCCTTAAAGAGTGTTATTTTAGATGTGAAGACAATCAATCTTCACCAATCACCTACATGACTAAGTAAAACATCATTACCCCTTGTGGGTAACCCTTGACCACTAGATGACCCAAATGCAATAAGGCACTAATAGGAATTAAAAGTACATCCCTACATATGGTAAATATGCATGTATACAAAAATAAACTTGAATGTGAAAACCAAGACTCATCTTAAGATTACAAACCCAAAGAACTTCAAGTGGGCCATATCCTAGATTCACTCAGTGGGAACTAAGGTTAGACACAAACATTTATAATTAAGGTTTAAAATTCAAACTAGGGAAACAAGTATAAAAAGGGTAAAAAATAGTGTGGAGTAGCCATGACTCAAATTATAAATTCTAAAAGTCACTAAAATAACTATCACAACCATAAGACCTTTCCAATACACTAGTATTGACACTAGTAATCAAGTACAAAAGTACCTTTAGTTTAAATCTGATGTAAGAGGATATACTGTTTATTTTCACAAAAGATAATTATATAAGATATAAATATTAAATTAAATTTAAAAATATATTTTTATAATGAGACAAATCATTATTTAATAAATTATTCCAAAGTGACTTAAATTACCTATAAAACTTGCCCCTCAAAATTTTAACAAGTTACAAAAACATCATAGGAAAAATAGGAAATTTAATAATAAAATTTGTTTTATTATTTTTATGATAATTTAAAGTTATAATAATTATATTATAACTTTTGTATTTGAAAAATATCATTCTAAGGTATTTTAACTATGTCAATTCCAAATTGACTTCAGAGGCTAGAAACAGGAGTAATTTCTGCCACTATAAAAAGTCTATGAAAAAGGCCTTAAATAATTGTTGTCAATGATCCAAAAAATATCTAATAATTATTATCAAATTCTAAAACCTATAGAATCAATTCCAAGTATCATATTTTATAAATTTTAAATTTAAGTATTTAATATGCGTCAAAGCTATAAAAACTACTTTGGAGGAAAAATAATACTTGCATAATCGCTCTTGAAAAATGTTATCCAAAAATGGATGATAATTATGATTTTTGACAATATTAAAATATTCTAAGTATAATTTATAAGTTCATCAACTTAATAATATTAGTAATAAGACTTAATTTTTCTATATTTATAGTTTAGATATTTGTTTTCCTTTATTTGTGAAAGGAGATTAACTAGGATAAAGAACACTAGAGTATAATAGTTTGACTTAGCATTTTTAGATTTTACAATGCTTGAAATTGATTGTTTCAACATTTTAAATATTTTAATATTTTGTAAAACCCAATGTAATAATAAAAATGGTCATCTCATTCTTAGTTTTGACTACTTTTAAGGAAATAAAATTTTACAAAGTGAGTTAACAAATGAGGGTCATGTGAAAATTAAATAAAGGTAAATAAATTTAAAAAAATAACATAAATTGTGTGGATTAAATACCCATCATTATATTAAGTGGATCACAATAGTAAGATTTAGGTTTGCAAAAAAACCCTAAATTTGATTATGGGAAGATAAAAAAGTCAAACTCTTCATTGTGTTTTCATTTCCTCTCTTCCATTTTTTTTATTTGGCAGGTTCGAGATGGGACTACAAGAGAAGAACTCTAAAATTTTAAACCCAATTCAAATGTATGTATATATTTGATATATAATTTTAAAATATACATAAATATATATTTATATATATACAACCATTATGATTTGTGTGTGTGTGTGTGTGTGTGTGTGTGTGTGTGTGTGTGTGTGTGGTGTGTGTGTGTGTGTGTGTGTGTGTGTGTGTAATTAATTAAAAAAACAATCATGGATGGTGGCATGTGCAGTCATTTCCCCCTCCCATGGAGTGGGCAGTTGATTGCATAGTCACCACCACCACATAAAAGGTTGTGGCCAGTGACAAATTTGTCATCCCTCTCCATACTTGGGGTTTGGGGCATCCATCTATGTTGTTTTTCCCCACCCATTTTAAAGGTAGGTGGTCAGCAGCTTGGCCGACCCCCTCCCCTTCCATAATTTTTTAATTTTTTAAAATATATTTATTATTATTATTATTATTATATACATACATACATACATATACATATAATGGAAATTTTAATTTTATTAGAAGCCTATATACATTTAAAAATATGTAAGTGCATTTATTTCAAAGTAAGATTTTTTTTTATATATATATAGACACACACACACACATTCCAAATGAAAAATATTTTTGTTATTTAAGTAACAAATGGAAAATCTATAATTTTCACTCTTAAATTTTAATGTTCATTACGAGAGAGAGAGAGAGAGAGAGAGAGAGAGAGAGAGAGAGAGAGAGAGAGAGAGAGAGAGAGAGAGAGAGAGAGAGAGAGAGAGAGAGAGAGAGAGAGAGAGAGAGAGAGAGAGAGAGAGAGAGAGAGAGAGAGAGAGAGAGAGGATTTATTTATTTGTAATAATTTGATTTACAAAATTCTTTAAATATTTAAATAAAAATAACCTTTTTCTTCAATAGACAACACACAACTCAATTATGTGATCAAGGAATTTGATAAAGAGAGGAGGTTAGATTAAGTGTTAGTCCATAAAACCATGAAATCAACACACTAACATACTAACATCTCTAAGCCTGGATCTTAGGGGGAGCTTAATGAACAAAAAACAATTGAAAACCCAACTAAAATGAAAAGAACAACAATCTTTACCTTCTTTGAGAGCTCCAAATGATTTATTCATTTGTATTGCTAGGTTTATACATAATAATTATTCATCAATGACATATGGCTAACATAATCTCCTTTATGCAAGATTGTTGAATGCTTGGCTTGATTGATATAACTTGGCTCAATTTTAACATTATAACACTAGGCTTTTAGCTTCATGAATATATCCCTACATTATAACTCTACTTTGATTGAGCTCTCTAAATGAAGAGCTCTAGGCTTGATTTTATAGGCTTTTAAATCCTTTGGAATGGGTTAAATCTAACCATGGTTGAGTTTATTAACTTTTGCTAAGTTTTGTATATTCCTAGAATATTCTTTTAGATATTTTCCAAAAATGACAACTCACAAAGGTAATGAGTGTATTCTAGAATGTTCTAAGATGCTCTTGAATTTACTTTTTAGTAATTTATTTAATTGATTTATTATTTGATGGGTGAACTTAATTAGGATTTAAAATTAATTTATCTTGATAATTAATTTTTATTAGGATGTGCATGTCAATTAATTCTTTTTATGCATTTGATTATTTGTTTGATTTTAATTAATTCAATGTGTGTATTTGACTTATTTAATTGATTTAATAGAATAAATTGATCTAATACAAGGTTATAAAGCTAAAATCAAGACTAATAGAAATTTTTAGGTTAAATTTTTGATGGTTGGTAAGAATTGGTCTAATAGTCTGATGCAAAGCCATTGGTGACCAAATTTACATGACTACAGTTTACCACTATTTGGGAAGATGTTTCAAGCTATAAGCATAGTAACATCTTTTCAAATAATAAAATGGTTATTTATGCTTATGACTATAATGGTAATGATTGAACTATAGTTACCCCCTCAAGGGAGTAGTTGGCAAGTGGGTTGGTAAATGGTCCCTCGAAAGAAAGAAGCAAAATGAAGGGACCAAACAAATGAAGATGATGGGGTGATAACACAATGACTCACCCAAATTTGGGCAAAATCACTGATAAATTCAAGTGGGATGGTGTACAATGGTTTTCCTAAAGGTGGTTATAAGCATTATACCCTGATAGTGGCAATGTGATATGATAACACAATGATTTACCCCAATAGGTAATATAATCATTGAGAAGATGGATCTACCTCTATTAGGACATATAAACAAGAAAAGAAATTGGTGATAACATAATGATTTGCCCCAGTAGGTAATTTAATCATTGAGAATGCATGTGGGATGGTGTATAATGTTGATGTAGTATACCCCAATTATGAAAAACATGATTGATAGCCAATGATTGATAACTTGACATATAAGATAAATATGAATTGGGATAACCTAATAGTAGGGAGATGCTCATCTAAACTAAAAAAGGTTGAAATTCTTTCATAACTTAATTATTCTATTTAGGATATGATTGGGATTGGATTAGTATTATTGTTGATGTCAATGCCAAGGAGATGGTGATGATGCATTGATGTTATAAACCTCTTAAATTTGAATTTTGTTATAGCATATGATGATAGGCCTTATGATAGAACACCATGGGGGCTTGGCCAAAATATTCATAAGGACTAACTCTCGATATCTAATACTCAATGGAAAATAATTACATTGATGATAAAAACCATGATGACAATGTAGATGTTTAAATATGGATAGATTTAAGAAAAATGTAAAAATAATCACGTAATTAATATACATAGACTAAATCAAGGTCATAGTGTTGAAAGAAAAAAAATAGGAACATAAACAAATAAAATAAAATAAACAAAGAAAGAAAGAAAGAAATAAGACAAACAAAGAAATAAACAATATAAACAAAGAAATAAACAAGTGTTAGTCCCTAGGTTAGTATAAACAACATGATGAACATTGCCCCTAGAAACTAAGTGATAACTAAACAAACAAATAAACAAGATGGGGGAATAGAAGAAAAGGAAGGAGGTGGTTGAGCTATCTACATATGCGCTAGGTAAGTCGATGCTACCTACATAGTTCCATGGATATGATGATCCAATAAAACTTTAGGCCAAATGTAGTTCTCCCTAGAAATGGGAAGAAAATGATGATTGATAGAAAACACAATGGATGTGATAGAAAAATAGGTATGAACTCATAAAATGGTGATAGCATAGGATAAAAGGTCAAAAAGGATGGGAAACTAAGGAACAAGTGATTTGTTTGTGACTTAGTAAGGGTTCCCAAAATCCTTAAGGCAAATAAGTGGTCAATATTGTTTTGGTTTTTCTAAATGATTTTTAAATGTTTTCGGAATTTTCAAAGCATATCAACTCAATCAAGAATGACGAGACACTAAAATAGTCCAAGATCACAAAATTGTGAGAGCATTATAACTTGAAATGATGCTCATAAAATGGTGAGAGCATGGCTGAAGTTACTTATAAAATAGTGAGAGCATGGCTAAATGGGGACTAATCTAACCTTAACATGAATCAAATGCAACCCAAATAATCCCAAAATTATTTTAGTTCATAGTAGTTCACCTCACAGTGGATTAATCTGACTAGTGTAGCAACCAATTTAAATCAAATAGGCATAGTTGGTATGATGGCATAATATATTACATGAATGGCTAGGTGATATGTCAAGGCACAATAAAATAATATTGCCCCTAGTTTGCCCATAATCAATTATAACTAGGATAAAACTAATAGATCAATAATACCAATTTACCCCAATATGTGATATAGTATCAAAATCAGTGAACATTGATTTTCCTTAGTCAGTGATATAATCAAGCTCACATAAGCAAACTTGATAAGAAGGGAATAAGAAATGAAGGATCAAACTACCAACACTTCTATCATACTACTCCAAAATACTACCTCTATCTAAAATTATTGAAATAACTATTGAAACTGATCTAATTTATGTATGCTAAAAACATGAAATTAATGGATGAACGAAGGTCAAATAGGCTAGGTTGATAGGATTCAAAACATGTTTGGTTGAGTAGAAATGGAATGGTTAGATGGTTTGTACTGATTTGAAGATAATGATTGGTTATGAAAATGATTGGTTTGATAGATTAGATAATATTATAGTATGGTTTCCCCCAAGTGATAAGGTGAATGGTTAGGATATGAAACAATGGAAAAATGATTGATAACTTGATATGATATGGTACATGTTTAGTTCTGGCCTAGGTATGATAAATTATTCTATTATTCCTACTAAAGTGGAGATGCACATTTTGATCAACAAATGATACAATTAAGATAATAAATCATTTAAATTGTTAGCCCACACCTCAATTAAATTGTTTCTCTATTAAGAATTGGCTAAAAAATTGGATACCAAGAATGCTATTGTGATATTCATTGGTCATTAATTTTTTTTCCTTCAAATGTCAAGACAGTGTATCTTTATAACCTTTATAAAAGAAAGTGAGACCATAGATGGTAAATAGGGATATATTTTGGTTGATAGGTTTATTTTTGAAATGGAATGGTAGATGATAATGGAATGAATAATGGATGGAAAATAAATCAAGATCAGGATTTTTAGGCACACACAATGTTACTGATTCTAAATTCAACATAACTTTGGATGTGGTGGCGCTGAAGACTTCTTCTCTTGATAGGACCACTAGATTATTCTATTATTTGGTTCTAAGAGTAGTTATCATCTTATTAGGTTGTAGATTGAAATCTATTTTGATTTGATCTTTGATAATGTCTTCATCAAGAAGTGAAGAACTTTTATGCTTAACTATTAATGCCTTAATGAGGTTTCTACCAATGAAATTGTCTTGATTATACTATAGTACCTCTAAGAAGGTTTCACTAAGTAACATTGACTTTTGAATTTGATTTTCCCCCAACAGCTTTGAAAAGGTTTCACTTAGAGAGTGTTCTTATATTATATGATTGTGGTCTTAACCTCCTTATTTTTCTTCCTCTGATATGTCACTATGGATGTAGTTCAACAAGGTGTGATTATATTAGTCCTAATTGATACTTGTGGGAGATGGAATGTCAAAGATATGGCTATGTTGGTTGGTGGTAATGGTATGTGGAATGGTAATGGGATGAGGGAAGGTTACACAATCCTCATAGAAGATACTAGGAAAACTTGTGTCAATAATAAAGTAATCATCCTCAAAAACCATAGAAAGATCATTAATGTATTCAAATTATTCTACTATGGATGCATAACCAATATTGTAACAACCATGAAATATTCTAATTCTAAATCTAATTCTGACTAAATAGACTCTGAATCCAATGTCAAGACTAATGTTGATTTTGATTTTGATGCTAAATCTGATGTTAGTTTAAGAATAAACCCTGACTCTAACTTTGATTATTCATTTTATGGGTACTCTATTACAATGATGTCTTGCTGAATTTTTTACATTGGAAAAGTAATGACCTATGATGGCATGATGGGATCCACAAAGAATAATTCATCAAAGTGAAACTCCTCTAGGATGGGAAAAAGGTCAAGAGACAACACCTTAGAGACTATCTTGTCAAAGGGACGTTCTTGAAAAATAGGCGTATTTTCAAGGTAATTATTTACCCAAAGGAAGTTATAATCATTAATAATTGACTCAAAAAATACCAACTCATCAAAGTGAGACTCCTTGAAAACTAGTATAAAATCAATAGGTGATTCATCATAGGTTGACTTATCATAAATGGTGGGTTCAATAAAAGCATCTTATATTGGTTAGTTATCTTGGCCTTAGTTTCTAATGAGTTGAAAGATACTATTTTTGAACACATCTTAGTATTTGAATGATTGGCTTAACTAGGTAAGTACTAATTGGATTGGTTGGGGTTTAGGATAAATGATGGGTCAAGGCTGAATCATTGGATGAGGTTTAGGTTGAATGATAAGTTGGGATCATAATTATATTGGTTGAGGTTTGGATTTGATAATGATAGGGCATTATGGATCTTGATTTCTCACACAAGCCAAAGGATGAAGTCTGAAAATGGTAATGATAGGGTGGTATGGAGCGTGGTTGTTCACACAAGCTAAAGGATTAGGTCTTATAATGATGAAGGGGTATTGTGGATCTTTATTACTTGCATAATCTTAAGGATGAATTCCTTTAATGTTATGGATAAGGCATTTTTAAACTTGGTTGCTATCATAATCTAAAATATGAGGTCCTAGAATCGTAATGGTATTCCTTAGATATTATAGAGCTTGGCAGATTGTATAATCTAAAGGAGGGTTATGGGTAACCAAGGGTAGGAGAACAAAAGGGTGTTTTGGAGGGTGATTTCTCACCCAAGCCAAAGGATAAGGTCTTGTGATGGTAATGGTAGGGCATTGTGGAGTGCAGGTAATCGCACAAGCCAAAGCATCCAAGTCCTCATAGACCATATCATCCCAATCAAAGTCTCAAGTTGGGTCATAAGCTAGTTCTTAATTGTGTTCCATGTTTTGATCATTGTAAATAGGTTATAGATCCATCTCCCAAACAACATTATTATTTTAGAGGTTTGTACCCAATTTTGCCTCACTAACCATATCATCCCAGTTGAGTTCTTGACTTTAGTCCTCAATTTTATTTGTGCAAGGTGGACAAAATTATGTCTCAAAACCATATTATCATCAAAGGGGTCTTGAATAAAGAAATAAAAATCAAATCCATTTTGTGGAACCATTATTTCATAGTTTGGATTGTACGTGACTCCACCATAAGTGTAGTTAGACATATCCATATCAATGAAAAAACATCTAAAAACAAAAAGGCTTAGAGTTCTGTAAACTCTAAAAAATCATGTCTAAAAGACAAAGGGTTCAAATGTGATCTATATTAGTTGAAAGTGGAGTTATATCTCCAATGTGGTTTGAAAATGGAGCTATATCTCCAAAATGGTTTGTGCTAGAACTTGGCATAAAATAGTCTAAAGTCAAATGTCAAATATCATATACAAAATATCAAGTGTCTAAATAAAAATGACATCTTAAAGTCTAGGCCAAAGTGTTCCAAACAAGGTCTAAACTATGAAAGGGAAAATTTGAGTTGCTAAGGCTTTTGTCCAAATGTGGAGTAAAAAGCTAGGATCAAACAAACATGATTTGCTATGACTTTTGGCCCTAAGACATCAAAAGCTAGAAATTTGAATAAAGGCTAATCTAAAAAGTTTATAAATTTGTTGACATAGACCCAACACATAAAATCAAATATAAACATGATTAATTGGTATAAGACATAAGGCAAAAGGCACCTAAAGAAAAGACTGTGTTTTACCAAATAAAGGCATAAATAATGATGAGGATAAGCTTTATGAATAAACAAGTAATGTAAATAAGGATCTTTAAACAAAAAAATAATTTTCAAATTTGGGCAATTGATTAACCTAAGATATGCAATCCAAAAGAGAATTATCTATGTATCAGCCCCTACGAATCAAAGCCTAAATAGAAATCAATCAACGTTTGAATTTGAACTTGGAAAGGTTAATTGAAAACTCAATGGTTGAAAACTATGATTGGAATAAATAAGTTAGACAAGATTAGATAGCATGATGGTGTATGAACGAGGTCCAAATGGAATACGTGACATGGTTTGATTAGTTTAAAAAAATGGTTTTTGATACAAGGTAAAACAAGTCTTGAAACAAAATGAGTAACCTAACATCATAATAATGCTCTAATTATGTGATCAATGTTATGCTTCAAAGACTTAAAGGCTCAAATTGATAATGATGTGGGCAACATAATGGTACCCATCTCAAACAAGTAAAACAAACACAAACATGTCTAGTTAAAATTGTAAGGTACAAATGTGGTGTAAAATGACTAGCATAACACCTCTTGATTAAAGAGTGACACATAAAAAAACTAGTTTTTGACATAGTTTATAAATAAAGACATTAGTTTTAGTCTCAAAACACCTAGAAAAAAAATGACAAAATACAAGTAAATTGTCCAAATTATTATCACGAGTGTAGAAAAGTGGGGTTAACTAAAACTAAATATTTTGCAAACATTCTAGATGGATTAATTGCACAATAACTTTCACATCAAATGATGCAAAATAAACACACTTTAATTGGGTGTCCATGACACTTAGCTTGTTGTAAAAAGGTCTTGACCTTTTTGCAACCACTACATCTGCCACTTGCTTAGTGTAGTTGGATGTCCAATGTGCAGATACATCCTAGTGCTTAACCCCAACACTAAAAGGTGTTTTAACCACTCAAACCTCTGATCTTAGTGGGGGTGATGAATTCAATATTGGGAGATGAAACCTTGGGTCAAATCTTCCCTAAAGAAATTATGGGAGGTATTGAAGTCCCCCTCACAAACTAGGATGTAATGAAATAAAAACTAAGTAAAAAAGCCTTAAAGGATGTTTCTAGATCACCCAAGCCTTGTGGGTCTTAGGGAGAGCCTTGACAAATTCTCTTTTATGCCTTTAGACTAAGGCACTTTGTAATGAAATTGGTGATTTTTATCCTAAAATTTCCTTAAAGGTGATGGATGGGAGAGCATACACACACAATTCCCTTTTTTCTAAATAAATAATCAACAAACAACTTGCATGAAAATGAACTTGCTAAAACAAACATGTAAACTAATATGATGTTAAGTTCATTTTAAAGCACCAAAACAAAATGTGTTGTGAAGTTTAGTCCCTTTAAATTTGATTGAACTTTCAAAATCTTGATAAAAATCCATGGCATAAAAATAAACTAAGTTCTTTTTAGACCCCAAATATATGATGTAAACAAGTTGACAACATGTTAGGAGTTGATTAGGTTCATTGTTTAGACACCAATTGAAATTTTTGGATTATGTTTATAGCCAACATGAAAGGATTCACATAAACACAACTTGATAGAAAACATCTATATTTATTTTTAATCCCAAAGATCTAAATGTGTGAGATTTGACTAGTTTTTTAAGCCTAAAACAAAGTGTGAAAGATTTGACTAATTCATTTTAAACCCAAATTGAAGTGTTTGTTAGTCAAATCTAACAATTTTGTGTTCAAATGTTTCTTTGGCTCTTAAAAAAAAGAGAGAATAACCCTCTATTAAGAATCACTTTCAATTGTTAACAAATGAGATTTAAATTTTTGCTTTTAGGTTTGGGATTTAAGTAGAATCATTACCGATCAATAAAGACAATTGATGATGACCTATCAACCTAAAGGAAAAACCCCAAAAGATAATCATTTTATGTTAAGAAATGGTTAGAAAAAATCTCAATAAACAACTCAAAAAATCTCAAAAAATAAAATAAACCTATGAAACATGCAAACAATAAGTTAGAAGGTTAAAACAAAGAAAACCAAACAAACAAATCATAAAAACTTGTAGTTATTATTTTAACCATAACCTTTAAAATATATATTCATTTGTCATGATATTTTTTAAGGTTGTTTATATTTTTATGTCTCACTTCTCTGAAAAAATTTAAGTCAAAATAGTGAATAACGAAAAAGTTATTATCTATGTACTAACTAATTTTACATGTTCGATGATTGGTAAGAATTAGTCTAATAGTCTAATGCAAAGCCATTGGTGGCTAAATTTACATGTCTAAAAATTAAATAAATTCCATTTACAATATTGATCTCATCTAAAAATTCAAATAAAATAATGGATATATATATATATATATATATATATATATATATATATATATATACTCTTCTCAATAAGGGAGTATAAAACTCTAAAGAACAATTTATATTTCATAAAGGGAGAATAAAAGGAGAGAGAGATCATATAATTCCACAACCATATCATTTTCATATTCATTTTTTTTCAAAATTCAAAGAAGGTATTGGAAGAGAGTAAAGGAGAGAAAGATAAATGGGCAAAATCTATTAATTTAACAAGTATTTTCAAACATGAAAGAGGGGATAAAAATAACCAACTTCTACTCTTCTTGCTTCCTACACTTATCCAAGCTTCTAACACTCCCACAATCTTCTCCCAAGATCCTCCTAAGCTCCTCCTTCCACCAATTTCTCCCCCAAATAATCAACCCTACATAATGACTAAATTTAATCCCAAATAAAAGACAAGAGTTTGAAAATAAAATGAGGGTGTGAAATTCCTCTTCACAAGTTCATTAAATGAAGGGAGTACCCTCCCTTGCATGGATATTTTCATGTCATAGAAGGACCCGTGATTTTATTACTTATTATGGAATTTCTTGGAAGAAAATTCTTACACCAAAAAATATATCTTACATGTCCATATGGCTCCTACAACAAATAATTTTAAATTACCTTTATTGGAAAATGCTCCACCAAGTAGGTCAATGCCTACTAACTAGGCTAGGACCTAAGAGAGTAGGTTTTATAGAAGACCTATGGGCTATGGTTCATATTCTCTCTAAGAATCCTGAGACCTATTAAATTTAAATTTTAAATATTACCAATTTATGATATGTAAATATATATTTAAGATGTGCAATTATAATTTAAATAATCTTTCTTTATTTATTGAGGAACATTAATCATTAACAACAAGAAGAGAAAATTATTCACAACCACATAATTAAATTTCCTAATGTCTCAATTGGTAAGGGACATACATCCCTCACATGGGGTTATTACATACTCCCCATTATAAAATCATTATCCTTGATGCACCTAACCAACCAACACAATGGTTTGAAGAACCGAACATTACTAGAGCACATACTAGGTTGCAAATAGTGTAACTCTAACTAACCATAATATAACAACATGTTTTAGAATTATCAACATATTTTAATATTATTTTTAATTTATATTTATTAAAATTAATAAATTTTTTCATTTAATAAAATTATTAATTTTATTAAGACATAACCCATAGTGTCAAATTGGCATATTGTCATCTAAATCTGTTTCAACCAACTAAAGCCCAAGATATTATGTCAATGTATAATTCTAGTAAGTAATACATACAATAATAATGTTATTATTATATGATAATTTATTTACTAACCTATGTTTCACCCTATGGTGGGAGTGTACTTACTAAGATTAGAACCATTCCATGACCAAACCATATTGAGCAATATCGAGTAATATTAACCAATACTAGTAACCAGTATTAATCACAAATCAACTGATACCATAGATTGTTGTTGTCAAAACATCTAAATAAATCTACATAAAATTATCCATCTCTTGTAATATCATATAGAACAAACTACGTGTAATCACATGGTGAACATACAAGGTGAAGAACAAGTAGCAAATTGTGGTAGAACCACATAAATCAATATTGATCAATGATCAATGTTGAATAATAACATCAATTATCATCCAAATTGATAAATATCAAAGTTGAAATAACCAAGCACTCATTATGTTCTAAAAATAACCTCCTTATACCTCCCAATAAATAATGAATATAATTTATATCCAAATCATGTATAAGATCATATAACCTCCTTATATCTCCCAATAAGGATTTTACTTAGACCTCCCAAAATTAGGATAACAAGTGCTTTAGTTAAATATTGTATAAAACCACCACATCTAGTGGACAGGAGGATGATGTAAGACTTGACCTTGAAATTTGGCTCATCACACCATCTAGCTATATTCTAAGCTAATTCTTCTCCCCCAAACATGCAACAGGCATACAATGTCACATCATGACATTCACAAAACCAACATTCGAATAGAAAATCAACAAAACCTCATAAACATAATCTAATAACTAAATAAAATTCAAAATTTACTTAAATACATATTTCAAAATAAATAGAAATATCAAAAAATCATCTCAATTATTTAAGGAAGTGAAATCTAAATGGTCATAATAAAAAAATTGAAATTCTAATCCAAGTAATTTGAAATCAACAAAATATTTATGTAAAACAAAATTTAGATTCAAGAGAACAAAAGTGTTGGTTTTGGAAAAAAAATTAAAATAAAAATCAAATCAAAATAATATAGGGCACAAAAATCTCACAAAAATTACACATTACGAAACTATGTGGCTAAGAAAGCCACCTGAGGGGAGAAGGAATAATATCAACCTCAATTACCTCTTGGCAGTAAGAGTAAAACATCAGTCTCTCCATATGTCTCCCAAAGGTTCATAATATTTTATCAAATATAATTCATAAAGGTTATTATTTTTAAAACCACCAAGGGTTGGGTGAAGGAACACGTCATTTATAAAGTGAACATTATGTACAAAGATCCCATGGTGCCTAAGGCACTCATGGTGTGCACACCTAAAATAATCAGGTAGCTACATCATGTAAAATGGAAAAGTGGGTTTTCAACTTATGAGAAGCTCCAATTATTAGCATGTGACTTATTCTAAACCATTATAAAAATATTTCTACTCCACCATCAAACCCCATATTTACATCAGCACCCAAATACTAGAGAAACAATGCATGGTTACACAACATAATGCATTAATACATAACAATAATTTTCACTTATAAATCATATGTTTACATGAAAAAATTTTAATATACACCACATTTTAATAATAGGAGTTGCATATAGGTTAATTCACAACATAATCACATTCTTAAGAGGATAATTGGGTACATAATATCATATTGGTACCATAACATACTCATTCTACACTCATATAATAATGTTGTTTATATATAGGATCCATTGTTTATGGGGTTTGTTATATATACATTGATATGGGGGTTTCCATAATAGGTTACAATTATACATGTACATAACAACTAAAAAAGTTAAAGGTACACATGTTTGGCTTGAGATAATTATTTACATTGATTCACAATCATAACACAATTTTATAATTTACTCATATCACATAGGGGGTAAGGGCATATCCTCATCCACATCAACAATCCTAACATCCACCATATCATATTTGTCATAGAATCCAACACTACCAATCTCAAAATAAATACCATCATGACCATATATATATGTCACCCATCACCAAACATAAATGTTATGGATCTAAAAATTACAATTCCCCATCCCCCACATAAGTGTCACTAAAAAAAGAGTATCAAAGGTATTCTAACCAAATGATAATTATTTTATTTTCATTTAAAATTTTATACTTTGTTCTTGGTTTAAAATCTCTCTTCTTTTCAAAAATCCAAGTGTATGTTTTCTTTGCTAAACAAGCATCATACTTTAAGTTCTATTTATCATAAGATATATATATATATATATATATATATATATATATATATATATATATATATATATATATATATATATATATATATATATATATATATATATATATGTTATAAGGAAAGATTATCTCAAAATTCCATGGTAAGTGTTTATATCTGAATAAATAAATAAACTAAAGTAGATAATTTTCATTCATAAAATAGATTTTAACATATTGTAGTCAAATATCTATTGAATATTCAAAGTATAACATTGGCATCTAGTGCCCATAAATAAAATCTTAGATCACTAACTATAGTATTATAATATAACAAAAAATAATAATGAGCCCACAATTGGCCCAATCTCAATGTTTGGTGATCTTACACCTGCTGCCTTGATGCCCTCAACATGATGCTCCTTGAAGGCCAAGTCATTCTCGATCCATCACCTCTTCCATCCTTAACTAGTCTAGAGGTCAACCTTACCTTTAGTGGGTAATATTTAATGAAATGTCCCACACCCCCACATAAGTAACAAGCCTCTAAAGAAGGTATGTTAGCTCATATACTAGAAATTTCTACTAATATGGCCTCTGCATGGTGACATACATAGACTAGGTTCACTTTTTGTCCTAAGGTAACACACTTTCCAGAACTAGGGGTGGTCATCCTGTATGGAAAGTGAGAGTGCCTCTCTTGCACCTATAGTTATTGTCTAACATAAACCTTAGAGTAACATGGTTTATGACTCCTTAGTTGATGATGTTATATGGGGCACCTCATTTATGGTTGACATAGAAGGGTCCTCATAGGCATACCCTGAGCTGGGATAGTTTCTCCTCCTAAATATTTTTCAAGTGTTGAAGGTTTTAGAGGATTTGATAGTTTATCTACATTACCTACTCAATTAATTGTTCTTGATGATCCCCATTTCATGACCTACCCATGTTTCCCATGGAATCCATACTATAATATAAAAAATAAAATAAAAATTTAAGAGAGCAAAAAACTGCACTTATACATCCCAAAGCTCTCAGTGTTTAAACCAAGCTCTAATACCAAAATGTAATGCCCAAAATTTTTGTCCCAAAATCCATGTAATCTATTTTATCTTGTTTTCATGTTGTTTATTTATTCACTATGGTTTCTTAATGTTTAACCATTTTGATTTGGTCAAGGTAAAATTGGAGTGTAACACACACAATTATTATAAAACTTATTTAATACCTTTGTTTTCCACCATGAGGCTTATCTAAGATTAGAATACAAGTATGAGAGGTTAAATAATCAAATAAATAAGTAGTATCCTAATTAATGAAGTGAGACAAGTCACATTATTATGAAAGATTAAATTATAATTCTTTGATTTAAAGGATCACAAATTTATTCACACATAAATTAATCAACACCAAAAGGTAATAAAATGATATTAAAAACCAATTAATTAACATAAGGTTATCACCTTAAGTCTCACCAAAGGAGAGTCATATAACACTATACAACTCTACTATTAAGGTACTCAAGATAATGAAACCAACCAATTTAAAATGAAATAGATAACAACAACCACACAAAAATCAAATTTAAACTTAAATTAAGATTAAAAATATATATCCAATTAAAGATGCATGAACACAATATGAAGGAAGAAAAAATACACCCATAACCTAGCCTAAAAACTTAGACCTAATGCCCCCACCATAACTTTGATAGCATATATATACACTCTATAGAATCAAGGTCTGATGTAGTTCTCCTTAAACTTACGACATCCTCCATGAGACATCATCATCGAATAAGAGTTGATGATCTAAACCAACAAGGGAACTAGTACATCACTCAAACAAATTTATAAAACTCTAGTCATCTACTCTAATGAATGACACATATTAAGGTCACTAGTCACTATCTATGATATCACAAAGTGCAAATGATGACCCAAGCACTTTTACGTAACAACATAATAAGAAACAAGGGGTGACTATGAACTTATATTCTCTTATAAAAACATAGTCAATGACTCTATAGTCTCTAAATTATGTTTTTTAGAGAAAATTCATCTCCCAAATGAATCTCAAAAGGTGTCCAAGGTTAATACATGAGATAAAAAACCTCAAATATTAATAATCAACAGGGGTCACTATTGACAATAGAAGATCAACTGAAAAAACTATGCTATTAAAATTGATGATAAATAAATGGGCAAAGAAAAATATCATATCGTTCATGATTAAGCAAGAATAATAATAATTAGATACTTTAAGCATGTATTCTAATAGCACACTAAAGTTAGTTGTCAGTTTCCCACACTAAGCAGGCATCCTAAGGGTTAGTTTCCTAAGTGTGTTCTCTAAGGACATTCTCAAGTCAGTTGATAACACCCACATAAATGGGTGTTCTAAGGGTTAGTATGTTAATTCCATGTTTCATCACACATATAATTAGGGCAAGTTGTAACTCACCCATTCCTAAATGAGTGTTAGTTTAGATGTGAATACAATCATCCTTCACCAATCACCTACATGACTAAGCAAAACATCATTACCCCTTGCAAGTAACCCTATAACCACTAATTGACCTAAATACAACTAGGGACTAATAGGAATTTAAATTACCTCCATTTATATGGGAATTATGCATGTATAAAAAACTAAACTTGAATGCATAAAATGAGACTTATTTCAAAATTACAAACCAAAAGGACTTTAAGTGGGCCCTATCCTAGATTCACTCACTAGCAACTAAGGTCAGACACAAACATTCATAATTGAGGTCCAAAATTTGAACTACAGTAACAATTATAAAAAGGGCATAAATTAGTATGAAGTAACCACAACTCAAATTATAAATGTTAAAAGGCACTAAAACAACCTTCACAACCATAGGACCTTTCCAAATGAGATAAAATACACTAATTTTCACACTAGTAATCAGGGACAAAAGTAGCTCTATTTTAAATCCAATGTAAGAGGATAAATTTTTATTTTCATAAAAAACAATTATATAAATTATAAGTATTATGTTTAAGTCAACAAAATATTTTTATAATAGGAAAAAACATGATTTAATAAACTATTCCAAAGTGACTTTAATTACCTAGAAAACTTGCCCCTCAAAATTTTAAATAAACAAGTTATGAAAATATCATAGGAAAAATAGTAAATTTAATAATGAAATTTATTTTATTTTATTTATGATAATTTAAATATATAATAATTATCGTGGAACTTTTGGATTTGAAAAATATCATTTCTAGGTATTTTAACTATGTCAATTCCAAATCGACTTCGAAGGCTAGAAATAGGAGTAATTTATACCACCATAAAAAATATCTAAAAAGGCCTTAAATAAATATTGTCAATGAGCCAAAAAATTATTTAATGATTATTGAAAAATTCCACAACCTATGTAATCAATTCCAAGTCTTAAATTTTATAAATTTTAAATTTTAGTATTTAATATGTGTCAAAGCCAAAACTACTTTAGAGGCAAAATAATACCTGCATAATTACTCTTGAAAAATGTTGTCCAAAAATGGATGATAATTATAGTTTATTATAGTATTAAAATATTCTAAGTATAATTTATAAATTCACTAACTTAATAATATTAGTAAGAGGACCTAATTTTGCTAGATCTATAGTTTAGATATTTGTTTTCCTTTATTTTTGAAAGGGGATTAACTATGATAGAGAAAAGTAGAGTAAAATAGTTTGACTCAATATTTTTAGATTTTACAATGCTTGAAATTGATTGTTTCAAGATTTTAAATATTTGAAAAAAAATTAAAACCCAATATAATAATAAGAATGGTCAGCGCATTCTTAGTTTTGACTACTTTTAAGGTATTAAAATTTTACAAAGTGATTTAACAAATAAGAGTCATTTGAAAATTAAATTAAGGTAAATAAATTTTAAAAAAGAACATAAACTCCCTCCTTAAGTTGTGTGATGGTGGGTTAAATCCCCACCATTGGATTAAGTAGATCACAACCATAAGATCTAGGTTTCCAATAAAACCTTAAATTTCTTTATTGGAAGAATAAAAAATAAAACTCTTCATTATGTTTTCATTTCCTCTCTTCCATTTTTTTTGTTTTGAAGGTTGGATATGGGACTACAAGATAATAACTCCAAAATTTTAGACCCAATTCAAATTTATGTATATATATTTGATATATACTTTTGATATATATATATATATATATATATATATATATATATATATATATATATATATATATCCATTATGATTTGTAAGTGTGTGTGTGTGTGTGTGTGTGTGTTACTTATTTTCATTTAACACATATTTTATTAATGTATATCAATATTATCACTATATATATAGTTTTATTTATTTATTTATTTTATTTTAATACACACACACACACACACACACACACACACACATATATATATATTTAAATCATGGGCAATGGTCTGTGTAGCCATCACCCCTCCCATGGAGTGGGTAGATACCTACATAGTTGTCATGCCCCATAAAGGGTTGGAGGCAACACCATAGTCATCCCCCCTGCCCATACTTGGGTTTTGGGGCAGCTGTTTGTGTCACTGTCCCCACCCATTTTAAAGGTGGGTGGGTGGTAGTTTGGCTACCCCCTCCCCCCCCCAACCATACATACATACATACATACATACATACATACATACATACATACATACATACATACATATATATATATATATATATATATATAAAGTGTATTTATTTGAAAGAAATATTCTATTTGTTTAAAATATATATATGTACATTCCAAATGAAAATATTTTTTAATTTAAGAAATAAATGGAAAATCTATAATTTTCACTCTTAAATTTTAGCATTAATTACTCAAGAGAGAGGGAGGGAGAGTGGGAAGAGTAAGGAGAGAAGTTATTTGTTTTTAATAATTTGACTTACAAAATTCTTTTAATATTTAAATAAAAATGACCTTTTTCTTCAACAAGCAACACATCACTCAACTAAATCATTTTTATTTATAATATTGATCTCATCTAAAAATAAAAATAAAAATAAAAGAAGGGATACATATATAATGTTCGCAATAAGTGATTATACAAATCTAAAGAACAATTTCTATTTCATAAAGGGAGAATCAAAGGAAAGAGAGATCATCTACTTCCACAACCATCTCATTTTCATATTCAATTTTATTCAAAATTCAAAGAAGGTATTGAAAGAGAGTAAAGGAGAGAAAGAAAATTGGGAAAAATCTATTAATTTAACAAGTATTTTCAAACATAAAAGAGAGGAGAAAAATAACTAACCTTTACTCTTCTTGCTTCTTGAACTTCTCCAAGCTTCTAAGACTCCAAAAATCTCCTCCCAAACTCTTCCTCCCACCAATTTATCCCCCAAGGAATCAACCCTCCAAAATGAATAAAATTAATCCCCAAATAAAATCCAAGAGTTTGAAAATAAAAGGATGGATTCAAATTCCTCTTCCCCAAGTTCATTAAATGAATAGAGTACCCTCCATTTCATGGGTATTTTCATGTCATATAAGGACCCATGTTTTTATTTTTTACTATGGACTTTCTTGGAAGAAACGTCTTAAACCAAAAAAAATCTCTTACATGTCCATAAGGCTCCTACAACAAATAGTTTTAAATTACCTTTCTTGACAAATGATCCGCCAAGTAGGTCAATGCCTATTAACTAATCCAAGACCTAAGAGATTAGATTTTTTAGAATACCTATGGATAGGGTACATAGGCTCTCTATAAATCCTAGGATCTATTAAATTTCAATTTTAAAAATTATCAACTTATGATATGTAAATAAGGTGTGTAATTATAATTGAAATGATCTTTCTTTACTCATTTAAGAACATTACTCCATTATAAACATGAAGAAACTATAATTCAAATTCTTCACAACCATGCATTTGAATATCCTAATGTCACAATTGGTAAGGGATAGATGTCCTTCATGTGGGGGTATTACAAGTACCTTTTTAATTTTTCTGGAAATGTTTCACTTTGTGACCATATAGCTTGGGTAGGTTTCATCTTATTTTTATTATATTTATGTATCATTAGGTCCTTCATCCAAAATTAGAGACTCCTATGTATACTAAAATACTATAAGGTATTCTAGCACAATCACATTGTAATATCAAAGACTAGAAAATATTACATATTTCACTTATATAATTATTATAGATGAATCTAAAGTTCACAATGGTCAATTCACATTTACATGATTGTATCAAGGTCAAGATAAGAGAAAGAGAATTTAGACTTGCATCCAAAATTACACACATACACATTTATGAGATAAATACATTTGAGTTAAATCCCTCTTTAGAGTATTGGAAATATAGTCTAGTGTTTGGTCATAAAAAATGATTGACCAAGGTCAATCTAACTCAGCTATTTTGGCCGACATGCCCATTTAATATCAGTTTACTTAAGAAAAACTATGATTTGAACATATAATTGCATCCTTGAAATTAAAAAGTATTAAAAATAATAAATATACATTACATACACAAGCATATCACCCTATAATAAAACAATAACCCATTGTGTGTAGGATAAATAAAACCACTATAGGTTAATTTCAACTATCAATATTGACCTAACTAGTTAGAACTGACTAGGAAAAAAGGTAAGAACATATCATATACAAATCATTTGCACAATCCTAATACATAGCATTCAGATAATTAAGATTAAAAAAATCTAAGATCCTTCTTACCTCTTATTGTACATTCACTACTATTTTTAGTTTATATACTTTATATATTTTACAAATAAAAAATAAGTTATTATTCTACTAGTTTGTATCCTATTAGGGTTGAAAATAAAATTAGGGTAAAACAAAATGATGAATTTTTAATAAAATAAAATATAGTTTATTAAAAAAAATCTATTTTATTATTATTAAATTTTTAATGTTGTTTCTTAAGGGACATCTATTCATCCACGTAATAAAGATAGGGATAAAGACAATCATATAAATGATTTGGATGGGGGGTGATAATGGAGAGGAGGATGAGGATGAGTATGATTAGGATGATAATGATTTATAAATAACTATATGTTTTATTATAATTTTAAAAAAATTGACATATATGTATTTTTAATAATGATGTTTAGAAAACTATATTTAATAACTTTTATTTATCCACCATATATATAATGTGGACAAATCAAAGTTATCAAATATATTTTTCTAAGAATCATTAGTAAAAATACATATATGTCAATTTTTTTAAAATTATATTACATACATACACACACACACACACACACACACACACACATATATATACATACTATATTTAAATTTTTGTCTTTTATGTTATTTTTATTGTTACCTTCAATTTTTAAATAAATTTTTACTACCATATACTTAATTAGTTTTAATTCAAAGTATTTTTATTTAAATTTATAGTGTTATTGATGTATAATCATCCCAATAAAACTAGAATCCTATAAGTTTTAGATCACGCACATGAGAATAAAGTTTGGATACAAAGGATAGTACTAGGTATTAATGAAGAAGCAATTAAAAAAGACATTAAGAAGTATGTGAGAGAGTTGGGAAGCATGTGTGTAGATGGCATGCAAAATAAGCCATTCAGTTAGATCCCAAGGGGCCAAATATGTGAAGTGATACATGAGGAGTATCTAAAACATGAAGCATTGAGTAAATAATAAACCTAAGGTAGGAAGGCATGAAATCAATACCCAAGGTCAACATAGATCCTAAAATTACAAAGGGTAAACAATAAATCAACCAACTAGAATAAATGACACCTAGAATAATTAAGATTGAAATAATGGTACATCTATAAGGTAGATAAAAATTAAGTGTTGTCAAAACTGAAAGGATTGAGGTCTAACTCAACCTATACTACTCATATATTATACCTAATGTTTATGCCAAGATAACTTGAGGATAGTTGTTAGTTTCTAATCATATGCACTTGTAACTAGAACACAACATCTATGATTAGAAGTGCAAGCCAACTAAAAATCTATTTATAGAAGGTTGATGAGAGGGTTACTATAGAGCAAGGCCAAAACTAAGGACCAAACTATGCCAAATATATAGATGATAAAGTGAGTGTTGAGAGAAATGTAATAGCTTGAGAAGTGAGATGAAGATCCCATATGTAAATATATGAATCTCATAATATTGGGTAATTTCATTGTTAATAATAATTAAAGATATTTTGAGAAACCAATACTATAGTCGATGGCTATGTGGGGAGGCATCCTTCACTAGGAAACCTCACCATGGCCTATTTAAATTAGTATCAGAGTAAGGTCAAGATCCTTAGGAAAATTTAAGAGGGGAAGAGCCTACGAGCAATAAAATAGTAGAGTGATGAAACAGTAAGGATGGTGACCATTTGAAGTAGCTTGTTGAGGAGGAAGAGTGTTGGGAAGAGGTAAATATTGGTACACTACCAACCTATGAGGTAATTAGTGAGAAGAGTGATAAGGGGTGAATACTAGTATAATTCAAACAAATGAAACAACTAGTGAAGATATTTGAAGAATAGAGAGGACTAGTAGATCATTGAAACCAAGGCAACTAGGAGAGATCATAACATTCTGAACCAAAAATAAGTGTGTAGAGAATGGATAAGTGGGATAATGACACTCAAGGGATGAGCTACATAGAATCATAACAATTATTTGTGGTAGTGGTTCAAAGGTCCCATAGCACCTACATAGGATTATGTCAGTACATTATAATAGTAGGTAACTATAAATATAGAGTGTCAATAGATTATTGACCATGAGGTAGTCAAAAAGAAAGAAATAATAAGTACAAATACAATCATTAATCTAAATAAATAAAGAATAAGAAAAGTGTATTGGGTAAAATCACTAAATAGAGGCACCCAAAGTGAGAAGAGGTGAATAGATAAGGACTGATGACATAATCATCATACTAAGGCAATTAGTCCACAAAGATAATCTTCCAATAAAAGTGTTGGGTATAAGGTACTAAGTATAAAAATTATCCATCAAATTCATATGGGTAGAGAATAAAGAACACAAATAAATATCTGGGTGGTGTAGAGCATAACAACATAGGGATGATAATACTTAGATAATAAGATGAATAAGGTCATGGATGTCGATAAAAATATCAGACTAAAGAATGTGTGGGACATAGTAGGGGTGACAATCATGTGAAGAAGGATGTAGAATGATACACAAAGGAAATTGAGAGACTTTGAGGAGAATAATATATGGTGAGTCAAGGAAAATAAATGTGTGGTTTCCATGATACCATATTGAGTAGTGAATTCATAAGCCCACCTATAGATAAGAGGAAATATATAAGGCACCTAGTCAAGGAATGAGACTTTAGAACTAAATAGATGGGACATGGAGCCTAGGGAGGTTACCTTTGATTAATTAGGGAAGCCATAGATCTAACCATGAAAACATTTCATGGGGTAATAGGGAGATTGACACCAAAGGATAATGGTATCCAAGCAAAATTTGTATGAAGAAAGCATGTAATTAAGAGTGGAAAAGGAGACTCAATTATTATGGAGGGAAATGAGTGATTTCAAGGTAGATATTATTCCACCAATGTGAATGTATCATAGAAGAATATGCTAAGCACAATAGTAAACAAGTTGAAATGTGAACACCTTATGATGAGGATCTTATCCCACATGATTTATTAGTAAACAAAATGTTAATCAAGAGATGAAATGTGATCTTAAGATGTTTGAGGAGGAAAAGGTTTTTAGGTCATCCTGAATCTTAACTTAGATCATACAAGATAAGTGATAGGAAGAGTCAACAATAAATCAAAGAGGATCCATAGGAGGAGAAGAAAATTTGATGAAGATAGATTAGCATAAAATGGATAAGTGTCGATATGCATAGATGATGTGAAAAATAGTGAGACAAAATAAAACCAAGTTAGTGATAGATAATCCATGGAATATCATGTAAGTATGATTACTTGATGTGGAAAGATTAAAAAATGGACTTAGAATGAAAGTGCAGGTTAGATAGAAGAATTATTTGAGGGAATTTTAGGAGAGTGCTAAGAATAAGTATTTTCATGAGAGAAACTAAGGATAGTATATTATTGAACATTTAGGCAGTTATCATAGTGGAGTGATAATTAAGAGGCATGCCAAGAGGAGGAAAAGAAAAAAGTGTAGATAAAGGTGTAATCACCTAAAAGTGGTATTTGAGTGATAAAATTGATACTTAAGATAACTTATTCCTAGCTTATCCCTAGACCTATCATAGATCCTTTTATCACACTTTTCTAGTCTTTGCACGATTCACAAACTTCCCTAGTCAGCTTAAACATAGTCTCAAACCCTCATTTCTTAATCTTGGCCCTTCATGCCCAATAGCCTGCTAGATGGGCATTAGCACCACATTAAGGACATTAGAGCCATTGGCTCTAGTGTCCCAAAATGGCACTAATTTCCTTTACCCTATCTTTCCTGAATGGATATCTTTTCAAAGTTAAACCCATCCTAAGGTCAGCCTAAGCATATTTTATTATTCACATAAGATATAGAACACTATAAATACATGAATTTTAAACCTCTATCCAATAGATGGAAATTATATGTAAAATATCTATTCAAACATGAAAAAAATTTAGAAAAATTAAGGGTATTAATCTATATTTTGTCCTACTTATGCATACTACCATCTACAACTGCCCTAAGCTCAGATTTTATATAATTCTATTTTCAAGAACACTCAAGCCATTCAAGACTACTATCATTATAGTATCACTTTCACTTTAACCATCACTTAGGTGGGGATAATTACATCAAGCTTGATCTCCCCTTGGATTATTGGTATGTAGGAAATTCTCTGCATATTGGGGTGTTTAAGATATCTAACCTCTCTGACTAATGAACACACTTTTTAGTTTATGCCTTACTTGTAAGGAGGATTAAGGTTTTCATCATAAATCAGCTATTATAGGCACAATAAAAAGTTTCAAACTTCTTGTTCATAGGAATATAACCCATGAACATAGTCATAAGTGCACCTATAGTTTTGGAGCAGTCCTACATAGAGGACACTAGTGCCATTTTTAGGACACTAGAGCCACATGGAGCTACTATCCAAGTGTGTCTCTATTATCTAGGAGGGGATATGATGTAGGAATCTAGTTGATGACACTTATACCTATTTGTATCTTAATTTTTATCACCCATATATTTTTTATTAGGTTTTTTCTAGATAAGTCTTTATTTACACATTTATTACTATTTTCAAAAAGTCAAAGCTAGTCAAAATCTATAACCAATCAATGGTTATTTATTGCATATTATTTCACTAATTTAGACTACTCAACACTTTAATCAAACATAGGATTTACATATATAAACCCTAAAAGGTTAAAACATTTGGTGAACCTGACTTACTTTGAATATTGTTTAAAACCCTAGTTTTGCCTAAGGTTTACCTTCTCCAAATTTTTGTGCACTAAATTAGAATTACAAACTTTTGTTTTTATAATTTTTTGGCATAACCTAACTCATTCAATCAATCCTACCTTAGGATTTCATTTATTTAATATAATTTAAATTATTTTAAAATAACCCTATATCCACATGACTAAGTCCCTACACATACAAATACTAGTAATTAGGGTTTCACTTACAATCTTAGTTTTTATTATACCCTTCAAAATTTCTCAAATTGCACATATACTTATGTTAGATTACATTCTACCTCTTGTGTGTTTGTTATTAATTATTTACATTATCTTCTTTGGTAAGTTTAAAATGGCATCTAAGAAGACTTCTACCCCTCACCCATTTGATGAATTTTTGAATTTATCTCATAATTATAACAATGAATGGATAAAGTTTCAATATTGTACATTAGAGCATAATAATGAGTTAATTGATAATGATTATGATGACTATTGTTATAATTATGGATATGAGGATTAATATAAACCTAAAAATTAAAATGATAATGAGGATACAATAGATACATCATCTTTTATTTCCTCTCAATATTCTCTTACACCTCAAAATCAAACTAACAATATAATGACAAAAGAACCTCTTGTTGGTAGTGCTTTGTTCCAATGTGATCCTCAATTTTCAACTACTTGTGATACCTCATTATTCAAATTAAATAAATATAAGATAAATACATGAAATACACTTTTGCATGATTCAAGTAAAGTATATATGAATAATGAATATTCTTTATCCTTCTTAGCTAAGTTCAAAAAATCATGTACCAATGATCTAACACCTTTTAACAATACACAAACTAAGGTAGATGAAATTATTTTATCACCTTCCTTTAAATTAAAATCTCAATGTAATATTTTTTACAACAAATTCATAATTAAATTGTTTCTAACTCTTCTCCCACATGTTATAATATAAAAATAGAAAACATGATTGTTATTTAATCTAACCTTGGTTCTAAGATTGAAAATAATGATCATACATGAATTCCACTCATATCTAGTGAAGACTTGCATTTAATTTCACCTACACATGATGACACATTGAATATTAGTAAAAATTTAAAATTTTCTCTTACTCTACCTCTTAGTGAGCATGAGAATGATACTTCTTCTACTCTTACTTATACAAGTGAATTAAATGTTAATTTTGAAGAACCTTGGGATAACAATGATTACTATGATTATGATGAAGAAGGCATATATTGTATACATTATATTTCTCCTCCTAATTCACTATTTATCTTGTTCAAACTAATGTTAGGTCACATGTTCAAAAACACACACACATTTATTAATGCAAGAGCATCAAGCCAAGAAACACTATTTTTGAGTTATTGTCAATAAGGGGTCAAATCTGGTCAAATTTTGATGTTAAGGTGTTTGATGGAACTTATTAGGTCAATTTATGTCCTTATATCTCATTTGGATTCATAGGGTTGTCTCAAATAGTCTAGAGGTGTTTTCCCTCCAAAATAAGGAATTTGAAAATTTAAATGTTTGAGTGGAGTCAAGGAGGGTCAAAATGTATGTAAGGACTAAATTAATGGGTAAAGTGGGATCAAAGAGTCAAATTAGTTGATTTAAGGGATGATAATGATTCATATTTTTTAAAATCATAAATTATAGGTCATGATTTTGAAAATTAACCACACACCCATACGTTGGGTTCAAGAAAAGAAACATTTCCTTTGTAACTAATCAAGAAACCAATGTTGAAGTTAGATATATAGACAGTTATACAACATTATTGAAAGGGAGTTTTTGGAGAGGAGGAGATGTGTTATAGGAGATATATATCCATGGATAAGGTGATGAGGGTCAAATAAGGAGAGGAAATACAAAACCCTCACAAGAAAGATGAACCAGTCCTTCATAGATTGTATTGTATATTTGAAGTTCAAATGAATAAACACTAAATGGTTTTATGTGCAATGTCTATGGTGTAGTGTATGTATTGTATTAGTTTCATGTTATCTTTTAATGTCCTCAAGACCTTTAATATGTTAACATGTGTGTAAATTTTTAGGTGGAAGCATGATTGAAAATAGAAACTCAAAAGTTTACTGTAAGTCTCAATCAAGAAAGGGAGATTGAAGCGATTTCAGGTGGTCAGTAAGTTGAGAGTCCTAATTCAAATAGTGTTGAATGTATTAATTTTATATAGTTATTAAATAATTGGTTAATATATTTCTATATAGAATACCCATCATCAAGAGTTATTACTGTCCATACACTTTGTTGTCTTATGACAATCTAATCTAAAAATAGTTGATTATTCCTCATATAGTGGTGTTTATTGTTAGTTAGAAAGATATATATATATATATATATATATATATATATATATATATATATATATATATATATATATATATATATATATATATATATATATATATTGAGAATAGATATCAATTTTAGAGACCAAGTCTATAATATGGTCATGAAAATGTTAAATCTATTTTGGAATGTACACACAATAACCCCTATCACATAGTCATGTATAGGCAAAATCACCTATTTTCATAGTTAATGTGAATGACTAACAAGTGGAATGAAGGAAGTAATTTTGGTAAATTTATCTATAGATTAATGAAAGTGTGTAGTGAGGATGGATTGATTGATTAAGTTTCTTACAGAGATGGGTAACTTTTGAATGGCACCAATTACATAGAACCTTGTATTTAGCCCTGTCAAAGAACCTAGGACTGTGTAAACACTTAGGTAAGAATATTGTCATGGATTGAACATTGAAAATGGATTATTAGTAAGTTAAGAGGGAGTGATAATTTGATATGCATGAAAGGTAAACAAAGTTTATTAGGACTATTATACAGTGGTTTTAAAGACTCAAAGTTCTACCTTTAGTGAGATATGAGCTTGTGAAGGTTAGTTAAGAACAAAAGGTCATTTAGAGAGTTGATCCTTTTTTATAAATAACCTGAATAAGGTCTTAGAACATTGTAAGAAACACTATAAATAATTACTTTTCACTTGAGACTCTATTCTGTCATACATAGTCAAAAAGAAGTATAGAATCAACTGAGGGTTTAGTGTTTAGAGGGTGAAATGGTTGAAAGGAGGATTCCCACCTATGGGAAAGGATAGAATACATTTAAATATACCTTTAAAAAGTAATTTGGTCTCTTTAATAATTTTTAAACCCAAGATATATATTTTTATAGGCTCTTGGCCTGTGTAGAGAGCAAGAAAACCCTAGACTAGGGTTTGGTTAATTTGTAGAGTTTCCACCATCAAAAAAAGGTGAAACTTGGTCATTTTGATGGTGATATCATGTTTAAGTATATTTTATGGTTTTTTTTATGGTATGTTATTGATCCGTATAGTAACAGTTGACTGTGTTTCCTAAGGAGACTTAGCGACCTAATTAGGTTTGTCTTAGAGAGAAAAAGGGCATCTAGTTATAGAGATGGCAATTGAAACTTTTTCGGGAGTTAAAGTGTCATAAAGGATACTCTAAAGTGTGGATATTTTTTTAATAAACTTGATACATTTGGTAAAATAAGGTAAAATATCAAAAAAGGCTACAAGCCTTAAGGGAGCATTGTGTCCATGAGGTGTGGACTAAGAGTTAAAGAGTGTTTAAGTACATGAAGAAGGTTATAACAGGTGTTTTATGAGCATTTAAGACCACATATTATCATATTTTGAGGTCTTCACACCGAAATGCCTAGGAAGGAGCTTGAAAAGGATTGAGGGACAATTTGTGAATGAGATGAATGGTATGAGGCAGGGCTAGAATGTGAATGTCAATTGAAGAATATAATAACATCAAAAATACCTCAAGGAGCATATTCTATTCAAGAAAGATAACAAACACAGTGTCTAGGAGAGAGCGCAACTAGTTTTAAGAAGGGATAATCAAGATCAAGCTAGAACAAGCAAGTGTGGACAAGAGGATTGAGAACTAGATAATGATGTTATTGGAGACTTCTCCCAATGCTTCCAATCCATTAACATGTGATACTTATTTGAAAATTAAAAAAATAAGAGATACCAATGAATCTTTCTCAACACCCCATACTATAGTAGAACCTAGTTTTCAACCTAACTTAAATGAGGGTGATATCTCATTTCCCTCTAACCAGGTCCTAAATATCACACCTCCAAAGGTTAAGAAGAGAAAACCAATCCTCCTAAAAAAGTTTCCCATTACAATATACCAATGGATAAGATTAAAAAAAAAATCCAAGTGTTAAATGAACCCCTTGATGGAGACAATATACCTTCATAAGTGGTAATTTCCTTGATGCATGTTATGGGTGCTTTATAACAATAAGTACACCATCTCATATTAGATAATAAAGCATACCAATCTTGGGTCGATGCCAATGTCATCCATGGAAACCCTATTCCACATAAAAATTTCACTACAAGGTTGCCACCCAACTTTTAGATACCAATATTACCTAGATTTGATGGGCATGGAGACCCATACTTTCACCTTCATGCTTATGAGAAAGACATGGCATATGTCACCAATGAGTTGACTCTACTAAAATTATTTCCAAGGTCCATGGATGGGGAAGCACTAAATTAGTTCCAACATAAAACCCCTAGTGGGTCACTGCATACATATGAGGATTTAGAAGTAGTCCTCAAGTACTGCATATAAAACAAGGGACCTCTAGTCACACATGATAGGTTACCCTCATTACTGTAAAGTGAGATAGGAACCAAAAACTAAATACATTCTAGCATTTAAATCATGTTTGCATCAGTTGATTGACTAGTCAAAAGATTTAGAGATACAATACATCTTTGTCAGAGGCTTCATTTTTCCTTCTAAGGATAAATTATTATATCAGACATCCAAATCATTTCAACATCCATGTAACACATCTATAAAATTAGAGACATAATTAGGAATAGTTGCTACACATTCAGAGGTAGATTTGGATGTAGGTTTCTAAAAGCCATGGTTATATAAAATGGTACAATAACCTACTCCACTCTTGAATAAGAACTGAACAAGGGAAAAGAGCCACTTTATAAAGCATCTCCTATAGTTACTTGGAAATAGGACACCAATAGTGGAGCCATATAGTTTTCAAATAGAGATAGGCCTCCTGACATATTATTCACATTACTAAATAGGGGGATGATCACCCTTCCTTATACTCATCACCATCTAGCATATTGCTTACGCTACATACATAATAAACCATATTGTAATTTTCATAGGATAAATGGAAATTTAGATGATCATTTTTTTCCACTCAGAGACCACATTGACCAGTATGTCCTTCAAGGCATTATAGCATTCATACATAGGGCATTAAGATATCAGTATCCTAGATCACACTCCTCTATGATAGAGTTATCCCAAGATGTTCCCTTTTAGGATCTATTGGTTACTCATTATATGATCCATGTGGGTTTTAATACACCTATTTATTAACAAGCTCATGCACCAAATATTTAGTAGATATGTCATACAGTTCATAGAGATCAGAGTGTAGCTTCAGTTCGCACACCAATCAAGAAATTTGTAAATAACTATAGAGATCAAAGCACAACTTTAGTTTACACACTAATAAATATATTTGGAAAAAACTATAGAGATTAGAGTACAGTCTTAGTTTGATCATTGATTAGGATTTTTTTAAGAGATCACAAAAATCAAAACATATTCCATCAACTAGTTAAGATATTTTCAAGAAATGATGCACAAAAGAACACAATTTTAGTTTGATGACCAATTAATATATTTACAAGATATGATGCATAATATAAAATAGTTTCACTCCAATAAATAATTAATATATTTGTAAAACATGATGCACAATAGAACATAGTTTCATTCTAGTAACCAATTAATATATTTGTAATACATGATGCATAACAGAACATAGTTTCAACATGACAATTGATTAAGATATTTTCTACAGAGTTTACAAATATATTTATCAATAGTACAAGATGATAATTATCAGTTCCAGAGGATATTTCTACACTTACACAACATGATCAGTATGGTCACTTATTCACCATGCCATCTAGGTTTAGATAGTTTCTACCATAGTTCATAGGCTAGTTTAGCCAATTTCACAGATTCAGAGCACAGTTCATAGGCTAGTACAACTAATGCCAAAAATTCATAGCACAATTATATATATATATATATCACTTACTATAATAGATTATGAGGCCATAGTTACCCTTTCACATAGCATGCATGATCATAGTTCATTTATTTAACATAGGCCACAATGATAGTGAGTCTCCCATAAGACTCATTGATTAGTATGGTTTCTCTTTCCTTGTACATAGTTAATTTTTATATTGGCTTTACATATATTACTTCCAAAAAATAAAAAAACAATATAACATTTAAAAAACACAAAAACACTCAAATAATTACTTAGAAAACATAAAATTTATAGATTGTATGCTTTGTTATGTTTACATTTCTTATATTTTCTAGACACTACATATGTTAGCTATCTTAGTATAGTCAATTTTGTCATACTACATGCTTCACTTATTCTTGTCAAGTGCTTGTAGATTACATATAGGACTTAGGTCTATCACACTGATTAGGACTTTATATTATCTACCCACTAGAGGCATATGCACTGATTCATGGTTATTCACTTGACACATTCACCCACTTAGGGGAATATTATACATAGTTTCTATTACCAATTTCTATCCTTATATACTTTACATTCCAATTTTAGCAATATTATATCTTGATATTGATCATTGCTACTCTTAGATTTTTTGTCAACTATTACTACTTTAAACTCAACATATGTACATCATATCTCTTACACAGATTTATATTACATATTCATGCATACTTTCATTTATATCTTACCTAGTTAGACTTGATTATATTTATATACTTCTTCTATTTTTGGGTATTTTAATATGCCATTGGTCTTTGGCTCTATGCCACTTATATTCATAGTATGTATAATTTGGACATTTTCCCACTCCTTGTGTGTGCTTTCCTAATTATGTATGTGTACATTTGAACATATCATTTTATGTCTCTAAACTAACTTGTTTTTTTTTTTTTTTTTTTGTATGTGGACATTTGAGCATGTCCATGTATGTCTTGTTTTATCAAATTTAGTGACATGTGCCCATGTCCCTTATGTTGTGGCCCCTTGGCTTACTTTGTGTGCTTTATAGATTTTGTATGTATGATTTCATTTATGTATCATGTCCATGACACTTTTATTTTCTTGTTAAACACTATTTTTTGATACCATGAGGGACCTCATGCATCTACCCTTCCTACTGGGGTGCCATGATAGACATCATGCCCCATCCCCCTAGGTAATTACTAAATTATACTCATATTTGGTGTTATATATGTTGATTACATCTATCTTAACACTATTATGCAATCTTAAACATGACATACAGCTTACATTACATACCTATTCTCAGATTCTCTTAAATTCTAATGTTATGTTTTCACATTATACTAGATTATCAGATAGTTATCATATATGCTCCAACTAACACATATTTTACATAGATTTTTCTTTTGAGGATAGTTCTTGCATAGGTTTTAAAACTACTCTTAAAATAAGGGGAATTCATAATGGTTTATCATAAAGATCAAGCTCCTAAATTACATTCATAGAACATTTTTCAGCACACAAGATCAGTTTTACAAAATTAGACATAGGTAAACATAGGGAAAAATAGTGACTTAAAAAGTAATATAGTGATAAATATTTCATACTAGATAGACATTAGCACCAAAATAAGAACACTAACATCATATGGTGTTACTATCCAAGATGTGATGTTATTTTCTAGTAACCCTAGTTTTAAGATAGTTCAAATTAGCTAGAATAGTACATTAGGTATAGTACAAATTTGCATAGATTCAACTACATGTTCGATAGTTATGCTTATTTTTTACTCAGATTCACATTAGCTTAGCTTAGATTCATACCATGTATTTATATTGGGAGGATAATTCATGATATGATCATTCCCATATTTATTTTAAATACTCAGATATAGTTATTAAAACTTATATTGGAGTTCATAAAGAACTCATAACTAGCAGGATCATTTTTGCACACCATTACCATAGCTTCTATAACACATACATTGCACACAATAAGGAATTTTCACAATAAAGTCTCTAATTGTATTCATAATCATCCATGTGGGTCTACACAACTGACCAACTCAAAAATACATAAGAGTGCCTATTAAATAGGCAAGGTCAGTTGTTTTGTGAAACCAAATATTGTTTCATGAATAACCATAAATTTGGAGTTTATATTATTATTGCGCACTCAAGAAATAAGTGCATAAAATATAATAACATCTCCAAAAATAAACAAACTCCCATAATAATGCTTACATTTTTTACTCCAACACCCTCCCTTAAGTGTAGAATAGGGAGTGAAAAAAGAGAAAGCAAAGAGATTGATGGGTCCCAAAAACTAGGCCTGATTAGGTACCCATGTATAAATCATAGTGAAATATAAAGTGTCCCTATGATAGCTAATCCATCATACTAGACTACATAGATGATGAATCCCTATAACCCCCAAGTCAAATAGGAGTTGGTACTTTATATGAGGCTAACTCTACAAAAAACATTGATCTTAACACACTAGGAATTAGAGTCACCAAGGATGAAATGTATCACCACAAGATACCCAAAAACTAGTAACAATAACTAAAGTTGAGAGAGAAAAAAACATATGCTACAAGGCATCCCAAGAAATAAAATGGCTCAATAATTGAACATAATGCTAAAGAGGTCTATGGATGGAATGAAAGCCATTAAATACAAATGCACTTGATGGACTTGAAAGTTTTAGTGGAACTCAAATTTACATGAGTGTTCTAGATCCACTACTTAATCATAAAAAAAAATTGACACTGGAATACACCAAAATAGCTCTTATAAAAAGAGACTATCAAATGTGTTGATAGTGCAAAATGGTTCACCAACTGAATTTGATCTACTTTTAGAAGATATGATGCACCAAGGGTTAGCAAGGAACATGATAACAAAAGAAGTAGGATCTACACCATAACCCCCCCCCCCCCCCCCATATTATTAACTAGGTAGAGTGATGTAAAAGAGGTCTGTATGAGTGGACTAAATCCACTACTTGAACACTGATATGTTGACACTATATTCACTAGAATAACTGCTCTTCATAAGGATATCAAGCCCCATAACAAATCTAAAGGAGACTGTCAACTATCAAAAAAATGTCAAAGATATAGAATAAATATCTCTCAAGAAGATGGCCCTGATGGTGATGGGATAGTCAACAACTAAAGAGTAAAGTGCTTAACATGGAACATACCAACATTAATAAAAATACTCCATGAATCTTAGTGTGACCACAAATAAAGATCCCATAAAAAAATACCAGATGATGCATAAAATCTAGAATGTGATCAATCTATAGAAGATGTCATCAAGAACAAGAGAGTTGTACCTAAAACAAGGGAGTAGTGTGCGGTAAAAAATTGTACTCAATAACGTAAGGTTTAGGATCTATCAAAAATGCATCCATGAGTACAAAAGTGAAAAAAAATATAATGCAAACTCAAAAAAACATGAGACATCAAACTATGTTGATAATGCATCCATTAGTGCAAAGTGTGATGACAAGGATAACAATGTGGGCCAAGAGGTAATAAGTGTAATAAAAAAGACCTCCAAAAAATGAATTTAAGGAGGAATGATAACAAATTTATTTATCTATGAGGGGATATGACCTCCTACTAGACTAGACCTCACCCTCTATTCTTTGACAAACAAGGATGAAAGAATGGTATCCCAATAATGAGAAAAGTCTCAATAATTAAAATGGCCTTTGAATTACAATAATAACATCTCTAAAAAATTCCATGTTATAACAATTGAGAACCCCTAAAAGATTACAAAGAGGTCCCTCCATCAATAATATTTATTCCACTATAGAAAAAAAAAGTGCCACCTAAATAAAATTGACCCCTACTTCTATAAAAATTCCCACTTAAAATAATGTCCTCACCTTACAAAAAAGTGGCTACCACTTTAAAAAACATCTCCATAAAAAGCATTTGCCCACTTAAAAAAAATGTCTCCACCTTTAAATCATCCCTTAAAATAATTATGTTCCCCATGTTTAAATGTTCCCCACTTAATATTATGTCCTTCACTTTAAAAAACTTAGCTCCCCTTAAGTTGGCCAGTAAAAAAATTAAAGACCCATGAGAGACTACTTAAAAAAAATAACCTTTTCAACTAGAAATGCCCCATTGCCTTAAAAAGGTCATGTTCTTTGGTTTTTGGAAGGCATGGCTTTGCTCTTAGAAGGCCATGTGGAAAGGTGGAATATTAAACCATTGGTAGGAGCTTGCCACATTTGGGTGTTAAGAGGGGTTCAATCCTTGGATCTCACATCAATGGCAAGTTCTTCACAAAAAAAATTATGTCAACCTAGCTGACTATATACTCCAATATTTAGATGGAAAAATATTATTTTAAATCCTTATCTATATTACCTTCCATTCTCAATCATTTGAGGGCTACGAGTCAGTCACTATTTTTGAACACTTTACAATTTCAAATGGCATTTTGTTTGTGTGAACCACCATTGAGTTGAAAAGAGAAGATTGTGGAGATCAAGAGCTCATAGGGGTGTGGGCAAGTAGTTACCTCAAATAATCAAGGCTTGAATCTTGGGATAAAATACTTTGAGTGGTTTGGTAATAAAATCATGGGTGGTTGTGATGCCCATCTACCATCTAGAGTTAGGTGTTGACTGACTTAGCTTTTAGAACCTTGGATTGAGCAAAAAATAGATTTTATAGAGAATATTGTGCTGGAGAAGTTGAGCTATCAATATTTATCAAGCAATGAAATATCTAGGCCATAGAATACTTGAAGCTTAGGTGGTCTAAAAATAAAACAAAGATTAATATTTTATTAAGGTCAATGGGTGGAAGAGATCTATTGACTAGCTAATATACATGTGAGCTCAAGGCATGGTGGAAATAAATGGTAGGACTATTTGAGGAGCAAGGCCTCAACACCCATGTGTTACTCAATCTGATTCCTTAATACATTGACAAGGATAACACTAGTGCCTTTATGCATCTATTATTAAACCCTTACCCTACCAAAAAAACATCTAGTTTGGGAAAACATAGTGATCACATGATCTAATGGAGTGCTCTAATTAAAGGCATAATTTAATGGCTAAGCCAAGGAGAGTCTATAAAATACACTAGAATCAAACTAGTAGGTTATGTGTGTGGGCAGAGTCAGGAGTGGTAGTGAACAAGTTGAATCCAATACATGAAGATAAAGATTTGTTCACAAGATACGTCAAGTATGTAGTCAAGACTGACAATTTGAATATTGTGTTCCAAGGAACTCATGGTTCTAAACCAAGTAGAATATTAGATCATGTAATTTGGTTTTTTTGGCTTCAAAAAAAAATGATTTGATATGTAACAAGACTGATGCACTGTACATTATGATTTTAAATCAAAATCAAAGTATAGATTAGAGACTACAAACCATACAATGCAAAAGACATACCAGCATCATAAAACTATACCAATGATTTTTTAATTTTCAAATATCTCCATTGTCTCTAGTCATATGGCCTATGTAGAAAAAAAATAAAGACTTCCCAAAATAATAGTTTTTGTAAAGTTATCAAAATCCAATGAATTTATAGTGGATTTCTATGTTTTTAAGGCACTATGAAATCAATGGTAATATCCATTTGACCTCAAAATGTTTTTTTTAAATGCCTATGAAAGATATTCAAAATTATTCCTCCAAAAAAACATTAAAATTAATGGTAGAGAAATTGAGGAAAATAATATTGAGTAATGGCTACAAGAATTAAGCTCTTATACCATATTAGAGTTCATAAGGAACTCATAATCAATAAGATCACTCTTGCACACCATTACCACAACTTCTATAACACAGACATTTCACATAATAAGTAATTTGCATAATAAAGTCTCTAATTATATTCACAATCATCTGTGTGGGTCTACACAACTGACTAACTCAAAAATACATTGGCGTGCCTATTAAATAGGCAAAGTAGGTTGTTTCATACAACCAAATATTGTTGCATGAATAACCATAAATTTGGAGTTTATATTATTATTGTGCATAAAATATAATATCATCTCTAATAATAAACAAACTCCCAAAACAATGATAACATGTTTTAATCCAAAAACTTAGTTTAGAATCAATATACTCAGATATCATGTTAGGGGCATGTGTGTGGCACATTATTTCTATATGCTCAGTTACACATAGCTTGATCATATGGAATGGAAAAATCCATGTCATTTTCTATGTTGTATACACTTGACATCATAATCTAGGTTGTCACCAATTTCATGCTTTATTGCATATATAATGGGTGGCATTCTCAAGTGACCCAGAGCCACCTAATATACCTGAGTGGTCATGAAGCTAACATACATAGTTAGATATACTCAATTAGATATTTATATCACTTTGTATAGTTTAGTTTTATATGCCTCTACTACACATGGGTTGGTAATGATGGAGTCATAGCCTACTTGAGTAATTAATCCACCCACATAAGAGGGTTAGACACACTTTCAGTCTAATCTAAGCTATTCACAGGGCATGATCCACCAAGAAAGTGTGGGAAATAATGGATTCAAAATTGTATTGATTTCTTTAACCATCCACACATGAGGATTGAGAAATTTATTAGCTCAGTCCAAACTATTCAATGATTTGATCATTATATACATGTACACATATAGGTTGTCACTAGGTTCATGCATTAGTTCATTTACCCAATGAGGTGTATTCATTCCTTTCCTCGTTCTCATATCTTTACTCAATTTTAATTAGTTATTTATTCAGCATAGTATTTTTCTTTTGATATCTCTTAAATAAGGACTGATTTATGCACATTTCATTTTCAAGTCATGCTTTGGATCATGCTTCACATATGCACACCCAGCTTCACATACTTAGACTCAACTTCACAAGATTCACTTCCTAGGTAAGTCCAAGTATGATTCTTTTTCCTTTATACTAGTCATTTCATTTCTTTGTATTTCTAACATAAAGGTGGGGAATATAATCACCTAAAAGTGGTATTTGATTGCTAAGAGTGATACTCAATATAACCTATTCCTAACTTAGCCCTATACCTATATTAGAATCTTTTATCACACTTTTATAGCCTTTGTGTGGACCACATGCATCCCTAGTCATATTAAATATAGTCTTAGATCATCATTTCTAAATCTTTGCCCTTCATGCCAAGTATCTTGTCAGCTAGACAGTAATACCACATTAAGGACACTAGACCCACATGGTGCTAGTATCCCCAAAATGGCACTAATGTCCTTTATCCTATCTTGAATAGATATATTTTTTTGAATTAAAATCCTCCTAAGGTTGACCTAAACATATTTTATTTTCCATACAAGCTAAAAAACACTATAAATACATGAATTTTAGACCTCTAATTAGTAAATGGAAATTAGATGCAAAATACCTATTCAAGCATGAAATAAGTTAAGCAAAATTAAGGTTATTAATCCTATTCTACCCTATTTCTGCATACTATCATCTACAACTTCTCTAAGCTCACATTTTCTATATTTCTAATCTCAAGTACACTCAAAGAATTTAAGATCACTATCATTCTAGCATCACTTTCACTTATACTAGCACTTAGGTGGGGAGAACTACATTGGGCTTGATCCCTCCTCAAAGTATTGGTATGTAGGAAACTCTCTTTATAGTGGGGTGTTGAGGAAACTAATGAACACACTTTTCATCTTATGTCTTACTTAAAAGGAGGATTAGGGTTTACATCATAAATAAGATATTACAGTCATAATATAGAGTTCTAAACTTCATGCACATAGGAATTAAACCTAGAAACATAGTCACAAGTGCACTTAGAGTTTCAAAGCAATCCTACACATAGGACACTAACACCATTTTTAAGACATTAGAGCCACATGGTGTTACTATCCAAGTGTGGTTCTACTATCTAGGAGGGGATTTGACATAGTAATATAGTTGACAACACTCAAACCTATTCATATCTCAATTTTTAGCACCCATATCTTTTGTATCAGGTGTTTTCAAGATAAGTATTTATTACACATTTATTACTATTTTTAAAAATTACAATCTAGTCAAAATCTTAACAAATCAATGGTTATTTATTTCATATTATTTTAGTGATTTAGACTACTCATCCCTTTAATTAAACATATGATTTACATAGCTAAACCCTAAAAGGTTAAAATAAAAGGCTAGAAAATTGTCAAAAATTAAGGTAGCTATCAAAATATCTGTGAAGATGTATAGTTGATAAAGTAAAACTAGAGATTAGTATATCATTAACCATTGAGGCAACTAGAAAATATAATGTAAAGACTAAATAATTATTGGAATGTAACAAGAGGCTTGTATAATTATTAACTATTGAGTTAACTAATAGAGAAGAGGAAAGGATGCAAATTTGTGAGGAGTGTAACTAAGGATAGAAGATCATTGAGCTTTGAGGAAGTTATCACTAGTATAGATCAAAAAATGCACCACAAGAGAGGTCGAGTTGAGTTGAGAGTATCTAAAGTTATTTGATTACTAAATTTTGATGTAAATAGTAAGTCATAGTTGATATAAACATTAACAAGAGAGGGAAGTGTATCTAAAGGATACTAGAGTATAACCCAAAATAGAAGCTAAAGTAAGAAGCCAAAGGATGAGCCAGAGCTAATAAGATGTGGTTGAAGGAATATTATCCAAAAGTATGGACTACCATATGAACCAAAAGGAGAAATAAGGTGGAGATTAAATGTGTTGCTCAAGAGTGTCATGCAAAATTCATGATGAAGGGTGCATAAATATCACATAAAGGAAGTGCACACAAGAGAGGGGATAGATGAAGGCACATAAGGAGGGTTTTAATCAAAACCATTATCACACAGAGGGTGAAGTTGGTGGGTGCATATTTATAAAGGAGAGAACAAGTGAAGAGTATAAAATTATAAAGGAGGAGAAAATTAAAGGAAGATAATAAAAAATACACAGGAGAGATTATAAGGTGCATACAATAAGAAGATAGGCTTAGCATAAGTAAAAGGATAATGTGGGCACTAACCCACGATAAAAACTAGGAGAAGTGGTGAAGACAAAGGTAGGAGAAGAAGAGTGGAGGAGAGAAAGATAACTAAAAATAGAAATAAGATCTACAAGATCACAATGTAATCATGTTTAAGAAAGTACAAGTGAATAAGAGTACCTTGGTTAAAATAGATGACCAAAAGAGTGATTTTGTCACTCAATATTAGATTTAAGTATTGGTCTAAATTTTAGTTATTGGGGGAGTCTCATACAAGAGAATCTTAAGTGAACTGAAATCCTACAAGTTTTGAAGCACACAGATGAGAGGAAATTTGGGTATAAGAGGATAATACTAGGGCTTGTTGAATAAGTCTATGGGAAACCATTTAGGAGTGTCCATGAGAACTAGGAAGCATGAATGTAGATGTCACATGGAATAATCTAGTTATCTAAGTCATGAGGGGAAAAATATGTGAAGCAACATAAAATGAGTATATAAATTAATAATCTCGAAGGAAAAAATACTCCTAAGGTAGTAGGGCACTGAAGCAAGACCCAAGGCCATTGACATAAATCCTGAGACCAAAAAGTACAATAGTCAATTACCAACTAGAATAAATGACACGGGGTATAATTAAGATGTAAATGATAGTGAATGATGAAATATCTATAAAGAAAATGTGAAATTAAGTGTTTTGAAAACCATATGGTTTGAGCTCTGACTCAACCTAGACTATTCCTATCTTATACCTACCATTAGCACCAAGACCACTTGAGTAAAATTTTTAATTTATTGATTGGATGTACTAGTAACCAAGAAATATATATATATATATATATATATATATATATATATATATATATATATATATATATATATAAAGTGCAAGCCAACTAAAAATGTTGTTTATGGAAGGTTGATGAGAGGGTTGTCATAGAGGATGGCCCATACTAAGGTCCAAACTATGCCAAATATAGAGATAATAGGGTGAGTGTTGAGAGGGAGATGAGATATCTAGAAGGGATCTGAGGAACCCCTATGTAAACTTTTGAATATTACATTATCATGCCACCTTATTTCTAATAATAATGAAAGATAATTTGAGAAACTAATACTTGAGTTGATGCCTATGTGGTGAGGCATCCCTTCATTTGAAACTATTTCACTACATTTTAAGCTTATTTTATATTCAAAAAGAGAGAGAAATAGGAAAGAAAGTGAGTCAAGGATAAGTGATTAAAACCTAGATAAGTGTGCACCATTCTAGACTTTGTAGATTCTCTTCTTTGGCTATGGAGGAAGACACATGTAGAAAATAAAAAACTACACAAAATAGTTTTTAATGAAGATATGTGTGAACTATTAATCTATGCACTTATTTCAAGAAGTGTGAAACTCCCTTGGGATGATAGTCTGCCATTTTAAAATAAATGTAAGTAGAGAGAGAGAGAGAGAGAGAGAGAGAGAGAGAGAGAGAGAGAGAGAGAGAGAGAGAGAGAGAGAGTTCTATTTACTATGTTACAAGTCTAAGTGTAGCATAGGATAATATAGTCTAGGCTGATAAGTTAGGTCTATGTTTCAAGAAGGTTGTTGGTTCATTTTGAGGTTGCTAGTTTAAAAACATAGTAACTAACATCGGTTAAAGGACTGATGTTGATTGGTCACCGATGTCAGTTGGGGTCACCAATGTCTATTTGGGGTCACTAATGTTGGTTGGGGTAGTAGTACTAGAATGAGTTAGAAAAGGCTTTTCTGGGAGGGAGAATAGGAGTATGGTTAGGTTGTGAGGTTGGGAAGATTTGTAAGGAGGTGGGTAAGACTTAGGTGAGTCTAGATAGAGGGTTGGTAAGTAGGGGTAGAGAAAAGTGAGTGGGTAGCTTTACAACTCCTCCACATAAGGAGTTAGATTTTGTGAAACAATAAATATTATAATGTAAAGTAATTAAAAACTAATATTTAAAGACTTAAAAAACATCAAGATATACATAGCTAGTGAAATGGATGAACTATGACTACCAAATAGATGACTCTGATGAGGCTTGGTGAACTGATGGGTGAATAGACAAGACAAGTGTGTGTTGTTAGTCCTCAAGAGTTTAAGCTCTATACAATATATCAAGTTCTAATTTAGATCAATTTTTGTAGAGTAACAATAAGCTTGGATGTTGAAAGTGAATGTAGGATGCTTTGATTGACAAAATCATATGCATGTATTCTTTATTTTTATGACCTGAATACCAACTTAGAATATTTCTTAGATCAAGGGTTGACCGATGTCAGTGGCATAAGAATAGGTAAAAGGGGTATTTTTAGCCCATTTTCTATTTTTTATCTTGTGAAGTGTGGTTTCCATTAGAAAATGGTAAAAATACAAGGCTATGAAGAATGTAGTTAGTTAGGAATTTATGTTAGGGGTGAGAATAAGTCATAGGTAGTTAAGGTTAGGAGACTAAGTCTCAAGGTGACTCAGAGGATAAGAATTAGTCTGAGGATGAGGTGGCTAGGTGAGGTGGCATAAGTGGATCTTAATTAACTTACTTAAATATTTTAAGGTGAAAACATGGGTTTGGAAGGTTAATTATTAAAAGGGGATCAAGGGTGATTTTGACACAGGGAGTCACGCAAGTGTGTGATGTAATTCTAGTGTCTACATTTGCCCATTTTTGTCTTGTAACTTGTATTGACAAGTTATGAGATAAAAATAGGATTTGGATGTTCCAGGTATGGGATGAGGTATTCCCCCCTCAAAATAGGAACCAATGGAGGATAATATGAAATTGGGTACTAGTTTGATAGGCAGTTAATGGATGGGTGGATGTTGAGTGTAAATGTGGGAAGATCGTTACTTATATGAATATTACTACTAGTTATAGTCGACATAATCAATAACAGGTAAAGGTGAGGACTTAGATAAAAATAACCAAACCATAACTTGTTAGTGATAGCTAATGGGGTTAAAATGATCAAAGTTGTAGCTCCAATGGTTCATGTGCTCTAGGTATTTGAGGTAGGAAGTATGCCTAGAAAATAAAATAGGTTACAGGTGATAGAACTGGTAAGGTTGTGATCTAAAAACACCTAATATACATGTGTGCATACATATCTAATTATATCATGGTAGCATAAGTATGAAAAATGAGCAAGGTAAGGTTTGCTCAAAAAGGGCCATTGGTCAAGGAGATATTTGTGATCTCTGATCAGAGTCATAATGGGTGTAAATTTAAGTTATTTATGAGGTTGTTTATCATGGGTGAGGAGATACATGTGATCTCTAAGTTACCCCATAAGGATTCCATGTGAACCACTATAGGCATGTAATTAGGGTGATTTTGCAAAGGGTGGTAGTTAGGGTTGGAAACCCTAATTTTAAGGTGTCTGACATTGATCAGGTCATTAATATTGGTAATAAATATACCAATATCAATTAGGTCATCAATGTTGATAAGAAATATGCTGACATCAGTGGCCTAAGGTAAGACTACTGATATCGATGAGAAATTAAACCTGACAAAAGGGGTTTGGTGGCCCACCAAAATTCATTTGTGACATTAGATTGGAGGAAACTAGAGCTCTAAGTCTTATGTAGAATAAAACATCTAGAGCTTATCCTATTATGGTGAGGTGGTGAGAGGTGAGTGGTGAAGAAGAATGTGTGAGAGTGAGGGTGTAATTTAGCACTTTTTGGGCTATAGTTTGATTATGGGAGCATTAGTGTGGATGGAGATAGTAGAGGGATGAGGGGACCCAGCTAGAGGCACTCCATAATAGGTGCTAGCCATTCTAGTTTGGAAGAAATATAAAGATGAGGTAGGAAGTGGATTGAGTTTATTGTTTTTAAATTTAGGTTTTGATCAAAATTTATTAGTTAGGGGTAATGTGAGTGTGTATGGGGATAGAGGGTAAGTAAGGGATTAGTAAATGGGGTAAGGGTAGGTTTGGGTGGATTTGTGGGGGGTTGGGGGTAGTTTATAAGAAAAACCTTAAAATTTGGGCATGGACTATTTAGCCCTAAAGCTAAACTAATCACTGGTGTTGGCTACGTCTACCAACATCTATCAACATGATGTCAATGTTAGTCAACAACCAGTAATGATGTTAGCATAAAATACTAATGTTGGTCAAAATATAATTGATGTCAGTCATTAGAGAACCCAAAGTGGCATGTTTAGGAGGAATTATGGCCAAATATGCATCCCCAATTGAATAGGTGCATTAGTGGACTAACCTAGTGGTTGAGATAGCCTTATAAGACCCTGTGTTGATTGAGTGTTGCCTACATATCCTTGATTAGGGCCTCGGGCCAATGTCATTTTCCTAAACGGAAGGTAAAAAGGGGTTAAATGTTAGGTAAAATTTCATGGCAAGTGGTTAGGAAAAACTAGGTTGAAATAGGTCGTGGAACCTAGGGTTTTAAAATATAGGCTGTTAAGCCTAGGGTTTAAGATATAGGCCATGGGGCCTAGAGGTTTAGAATAGACTAGTTGGCCTAAGGGTTAAAATATAAGCCATGGGGCCTAGAGTTTAAGAATAGGCTCATTGGCCTAGGGTTCAAGTGGGTGAATGGGCTAGATAGTTAGGAGGGTAGATAGTTGAGTTAGCCTCAAAAGACCCCATGTCAACTGAGTGCTACCTACATAGCCTAGATTAGGGTCTCAAGCCAATTTAGTTCTCTCAAAGGGAAAGGGACTAGAAGAGGAAGTTTATAATTGAAGGTATGTAGATTGATGGAGTGATTTTATGTGTGTGGATGGAGGCTAGGTAGGATTTGACATTATAAGATCAACTACCTACACTACTAATGAGGATAAAGAGAGATGTCACCACTAATGAGTAGGAGCACATGGAAATTATAGGGTTAGGAGGAGTGTGATGATATTGTAAATTTTCATGAGATGTTAGCTTGATGGTAGCCTTGATAGAGAGGTGGGATCACACCACCGACACTTTCCATATACCTATCAGAGAGTTGACAATGAAGCAGGAGGACGTATACAAGCTTTTATGACTACCACTCCAAGGTGAGGATTTCTTTGCATGTTTAAGGGAGGATCATGATATTCATATGGCCACATTATTTGAGGAGCATGTTAGCAAGGTGACCTACCATTTAGTGAGACTTACATATGAGCTTATGTACACTATTAATGAGGAGCAACACCACCTGATTATCTCAATGATGATAGGCATTATAGTATATGAACTACCTAATGCAGGTGGAGGGAGATTCCCTATTGTGATGACTGAAGTATTGTCATAGATGTTTGAGTAGCAGATAGTCTTTGCATGGAGACTAGCTTTTCTTGCATAGCTATATAAAGAATTATGGGGTGTGAGGTTATGACATTGATACAGTCTTTGTGTTAGGTATTTAATTCTTGTTGGGCATATGGGCACATTATGGTGACATGGGCACTGGGGCTACAGTCATGATTTTAACTAGTTTCAAGGTTAGTTTTAGATGATGGAGAGATAACATGGCACATACAGGAGTAGATGGCATTATGTGGGATATTGATTATTATAGATAGACGATGGATAGATTGATTCCATTAGATATTATTTATAGGCCCTACTTGACATATCCTATATTTAGAGGATAGGTAAAGCAACTTGTAGGTTTATAGAGTATAATATGGGTCAAAGGGAGGTGATCTAGAGAGTTAGAGATAATACCTATGATCAGGGTCAGGAGATAGTTTGGGTTATTACATGATGTACTTCCTACTTTTCCTTGATATAGGAGGGATGATATAGAGGTACCCCTTACATTTCCCCAAGAGATAAATGGGCCAAATTTTGAGGAGCTACCAATATTCCCAAGTGTGATAGATCTAGGGTGTATAGTGTCTTATCAAGTATGGTGGGCAAGTTTTCACCCTATGATTCTAAGGAGACCATGACTAGATTTATAGGGAGTTGAGAGAGAGAGAGGGATATAGCTATGTAGGCATGGGATATAGTGCAGGCATAGGTTTTGGTCTTATAAGGATATGTGACTACACTACAGTGTTAGATGACTATAGCATAGGTGCAGGTTGTGGTTCTATAGGGAAAGGTGATGACACTATAGGGATAGGTTATTGTATTAACAATAGAGAGAGATGGTTTGAGAGCAATAGTATAGGCTCGTGCCTCCACCATAGGGACCAGTACATGATCCACTATAGGCATCACCATAGGGTCTTATAGTAGGTTTTATGGGTCCATCGTAGACTATGCCACAAGTGAGGTACAACACTCTTTTAGATGATATTTCATATTAAGAGAGAGCCATCAAGTAGTTCCCACAAATTTAGAGATATTCTGAAGCTAGAGAGTAGGAGAGATCAAAGAGACTCACCATGACTTCTAGTTCACATAGACATAGACAAATAGAGGGTGGTGATTATACTACTTCATAACCATGATCATATCCTTGAGTATTCTGAGGACTAGATGTAATATGATAATATATATATATATATATATATATATATATATATATATATATATATATATTCTAGCCTACAAGCTAAAGTTGAGAGATGTATAGTGAGAGAGAGATGATACTAATATGATTCATTGATGTATATTCATATTTAGTATATAGATATGATATTTTGGTATTGTGAGATGTTAGGATGTTATGATGATGTTATATAATGTATGAGGTTTATGTGATGTCATTTATGGTTATGTTAGTGATACTTAGTGTGTTATGGTAGAATTTCCCATAGTCATGATGGTACATGCATAGTTGAGCAGTTGGTTTCATTATAGCATTTTTCCATATATGTGATGGTGTATGATAAAAATAAGTTGTTTGACTTTATAGTTTCTTAGTTTACTATTATTTAGAGAAGTTATGTGGGTTGCATTTCACATGAGGTTGTATGAAATAAATTAGTTGGAAAATGGTTTATTAGTATTAGTAGAGTGTGATGATTGAAGAATATATTGTTAATACACCATGATGTGTGTTGATATTGTTTAATATTATTGCTTGAAATTGATATGAAAGTTTAAGAATAACTTTAAGATGTAAGAATAGAGATTGGCAAGTAGGTGAGAAGTTAAGCGAATCTTGTTGTGAGATGCCACCTTAAAATAGAAATTGACATGTGATAGAAAAGAAAGGGTTGTGATGCTTTTACATTGGCAAGGACCATAATGACCATAACAACCATATGAATAAGCACAAGAGTATGAGCCTTATTCATACATTTCAGTATCAACCATTCATTTGGTAGAGAAATGTCATGACCACCTTATGTCAAGTGGGTTCAAAGTCCCTTGATTGTGAGGGAGTGATAGGGGAAAAAGGTAAAATGAATTAGGGTTTGTGGGTAGCATAAACTTCTTAGTGGGGATGGTATGCCCCTTCTGTAGGTGACTTGAGAGCTACCATAGGCTATTCCATGACTAAAGTTTTTCATTTCTTTTTCTTGTGTAGGTTGATCAATGCGAGAAGCCTTCATTATGATATTGTTGGTGCCTTGAGGTCATGTGAATCTGATCAATGTGAGAAGCTTCTAAGTCATTATTTCCTTGATAAAAAAGCTTGACTTAGCCATCCTTCAAGGGAGTGGTCTAATATTTTTTTTTTTAGATTTTAATATTTGTCCTTCTAGGGAGCAGTCTATTTATAGTAGTAATGAGAAGTTACATAGTTGTCCTTCAAAGGAGTAGTCTACATTGAGACTTTTGACCTGAGAGATAATAATTTTTCTATATATCCCAAATTCTATTATTATTATTATTATTATTATTATTATTATTATTATTATTATTATTATTATTATTATTATTATTATTATATATTACATATGAGTTTATTCATGAACAAGACTATATAGGCTTAGAGGTTTTCCTTTATGAGGGAAAAACCATAACACTTGAAAGGTTAACTAAGTATGTAGGAACAAGGGTTAAGAGGAATGGAGGTGAATGTAATAGGGTTGTTCAAGGGATGATCTCAAGTTAGACATGAAGTGAAGCATCACTTGATTAATAAAATAATGGTCATAGGTGCAAAGCATTTAAAGTCTCAGGTTATAGCTTGCCTTTAAGAGAAGACAAGTGATAAGTTATTGAGCCATACTTATGAGTTATGATGTAGGGTCCAAGCCAATTGAGAGCAAACTTGTCCTATTTTATTTTCTCCATGTTCATCACATGTTGATTTTCCTTTAAGATGAGATCATCAATATTGAAATCTTGCTCCTTGAGGTTTTTATTGTAAGCACATTTGATACACTTTTGATAGATTTAGAGTTGATTAAGGGTTGTTAGACAACATTCATCGAGTAGCTCAAGTTGGGCCAAATGTTCTTGGTGAAATTCATCATTAGTAAGTATTTCTTGTAGAGAGATGTGAAGAGAAGGAATCTAGACCTCAAGAGGCAAGATTGCTTCCATCCCATAAACCAATGAAAAAGTCATAAAACCTATAAGGGTTTCAATGCTAGTGCAGTAAGCCCATAAGGTGAAGAGTGTATGTATGTCAATCCCTACCAGCATCATTGACTACCTTCATGAGTATTTTTGTTAAGGTTTTATTAGAATCGTATGCCTATCCATTTACTTATGGATAGTATGGTGATGAGAAGCTTAATTTGATGACAAAAGCATCATAGAGTTCTTGGAGTCTTATTCTTGAAAGATTTTTTTTTGTCTATAATAATCTTATGGGGGACACCAAAATAGTAGATGATGTGATGGTTAATAAAGTTGACAATTTTGTCAGCCTTAGTGGAGATGAGAGGAATGACCTCAACCCACTTGGTGAAATATTTAGTAGAAATAATGATAGAATGATGGTGGAGAGATGAATGAGGGTTAATTTCATTGATTAAATCCAAACTACATTGGGAAAAGGGACAAAAGTCTCTGGAAACTTGTAAGGCATGGCTTGGAGTGTGAACTAGGTTAGCATGTTGTTAAAATTTGACACAATGTCAAACATAATTTTGATATTCTTGGTTGAGTGTTAGCCAATAGTAGCCAATTCAAAGGATGCGCTTAGTAACCGAATTCCCAGTGAAATGTCCACCACAAATCCTCTCATGGACTTCCTTAATGGTGAATGGGATTTTAGCATGAGTGATACATCTAAGGAGGAGACCATCAAAGCCTCATTTGTAGAGAAGGCCCCCCAGCATAGTGTAAAAAGTAGTACTTTTAATGAAAGCACATATCCTATTACTAGAAAGGTTTGATGGAATTATAGCATAAGTGAGATAATCAACAAGTTATTTGTACTAGATGTCATGTGGATTAGAGTCAACATTGCCCACAAATAAGATATTAGTTGACACATAAGAGGGCAATGTGAGGTGATGCACAGTGACATAGATTTTTGAATAAGAGGATAAGGATGGAATGTGTGAGGCAAGGGAAGCCATCATGTCGGCAAACTAGTTTATAGATCAAGGAATAGTCTGCAAGAGGTAATGATTGAATGATTCTAATAGCACATATATATGATGTTTATATAGTTAAAAATTTTAATTTTTGTAGAGGTAGGAACCGTTAACCTAATTAATCACTATCTAGGAATCACCAAAGATATTGATTGATTTGATGACCAAGAAAATAGAAATTGAATCCCTAAGACCAAAGCTTTATATTTGGCCATATTGTTAGTACATTTAAAATCTAGTTTAAATGATAGAGGCATAAGCTCACCATCAAGAGGGATGAGGATGACCCCAACACCCCCACTGAGTTGAAATTTAGACCCATAAAATAATATCATCATTTAATAGGATATGTCATCAGTGAATAACATTCCAATAGACTCATCAGGTAATTCAAGGTTAGAAGTTTGGTTGTCAGGTAAAGGGGCATCAGCTAACTAGTCAACAATTGTTTTCCACTTGATATACTTTTCTAGGATGAATTCTAAGTCAAACTCAGTAAGAAGCATAAGCTAATGAGCCATATACTAGTTTTGGTATGATTTGGAATACATGTATTTGAGGGGGTCAGTATGGGTGACAATGTAGAGTTTGTGATTTAAAAGGTAAAGGAAAAGCTTGGAAGCTGTGAAGACCAATGTGAGGTAAAGATTTTTGTTATGAGTATATCAAGTTTCATAATTAATAAGTGTTTGACTTATGTATTAAATAGCTTTCTCTCAATGTTGATCATCCTGATGTACAATCATAGCACCCAATGAATGGTCTATTGCAAAAATGTAGAGGTAGAAAGACTAGTCCTCTTTAGGGGGAATAAGAACTAGTAGGGAAAGGAGATACCCTTTGAGTCAAATTCTTTCTGACAATCCATGTTCCAATGGAAGGAGACATCCTTTTTAAGCACATGATGAAAAGGTTGAGATCAATTTGATAAATGAGAGATGAAATGGTGGATCTATTGAAGTTTGCCTTGTAAGATGTGGAGTTGCTTGAGATTAGTGGGTGGAGGCATTTCTAGTATTTCTCAAACCTTAGTAGGGTCAACTTTGATATCATGGATGGAGACAATGAATCCTATAAGCTTACTTGAAAGGGCCCCAAAGACATATTTCTTTGGGTTTAGTTGAATGTTATATTGGAGGAGATGAGTGAATATGATTTTGAGAATTGCCAAGTGATCCTGGTGAGATTTAGACTTTCCAAGTAAGTCATCCACATAGTCTTCCATAATTTTGTGTAGGAGGTCATGAAAAATGTAAGTCATGGTGCATTGGTAGGTAGTGTCAGTGTTCTTGAGGTCAAAAGACATGACTTGATAATAAAAATTTCCCCATGGGGTGATGAAAGAGGTCTTGTGTTGATCTTCAAGAGAAATCAGGATTTGATTGTAGCCTAAGAACACATCCATAAGAGATAACATCTCATGCTTGGTTGTCAGATCAACAAGTTGGTCAATGCTTGGTAAAGGGAAGTCATCTTTTGGATAAGTGAGGTTTAGATCATGGTAGTTAGTGCATATGTAAATTCCCCCTATCACTTTTATGATAGGGATGATATTGAAAACCCATTATGGATAGTCAATGGGTTGACTAAAGTTAACAGAGAGGAGGCGTAGGAGCTCTTCTTTGACAAGGAGAGTAATATGAGGTTTCATCTTATGAAGCTTTTGCTTAATAGGTTTAGCATCATGATTGGTTACAATATTATGGGTAATGATAGATGGGTCAATTCCAGGCATGTCATGATAAGACTAAGCAAATGCTTTACTATGATCAAAGAGGAAAGTGGTGTAATTGGTTTGTTCAAGGGAATATAAGTATTGGCTAATCTTGAGAATTTGAGGGTTATCTAGAGAGGGTAAATTAATGTCAATGGTTGATTCATTTAACATAGTTTACATTTTATAAGGGCATGATCATTGGATATAGGAATCATCTGCACCTATGTAATTGAGAATAGCATCTTGATTCTGACATTAGATAGTGTTAATAATGGGAGACTCTTTATCAATCATTTTAGGATGAATAAGAGGAAGGGACCTTATTTCCTCACCCATATGATAAGTCAAGGGTCTTAAATTAATGACATTTATTGAAAAAAAAAATTAGGAGGTATGGATACCTCTAATTATATAGGTGATAGTGGGGGAAGAGGAGAAGATGGAAAAAGAGATAGTGACTCCTTGATATGAGTGATCTTGATGGGTTTAATTGGTTTGTCAAAACCCACACCATACTAATTTTTGGCATCTTTAATGGTATTATTGGTGGGGTATTCAATGGGTGTATGAGCACCCTACTTGTAATGACCCAACTTGAATCCTTTCCAGATGCACATATAATGATAGGTGTGACTAAAACTAGGTTTGCTTAGGAAAGAGAAGTCACAGGTAAAAGGCTATGGTGAAGATGAAGGATTTTTTGATAGTAGGATCCCTATCAATTCCCCCATATATGAGACTAGTTTAAAGGTTAGGGGGACCATACATGATGACCATCCTAATATGGGGATCATAATTGGGGTACATGTGAAGTTTTTTTTACTCTTGTGGAGTATGTAACATTTCAAGTGTCAACAAGTGATATTCTCTAAGTGAAAGGCATTTAAAGTGTCTTCCATGGGGTCCTTGTTAGGAATTTGTGTTGTCAGTATCTAAGTAACTAGGGTAGTTGATCTTGTTGAGGATTCAATGGTAGAATGAAAAAAGGAAGAAGTTTCCAATAGAATGAGGACATCATTGGCATGATAAGTCATGTTGCATGTTTTAAAAGTAGGTGAGTCAATGGGAATAACATGCACTTACCCATCATGATCAAATTTGACATAGTGGTGTAAATTTGAGGGTACACATGCCATGGCACATATCAAAGGTCATTTAATAAATATGTTGTATTATAACACTCCTTCAATAACATACAAGAGTTTTCAAAATATGTGAAGACCCACATGGATATGAAATACTAAGGTACCCACAATAGTTACTTTAGTATCATTGAAGGAACAGAGTATTACATCAGACTGTGATAGATAATTATCAAGAAGTGATAGTTGTTTTTAGGTATGAGTGGAGATAATATTAATACTAGCACCTCTATCAATCATGACTCTTTTAACATGAGTTTAATTGATATATGCAGTGATAAAAAGTGCAGGGTCTTGGTCTCCAAGGTGAAGAGCCAAAATTTCTAAATCACTAAAGGAAACTAGGGAAATAGTATTAAGAGAATCCACAAAAGTTGTAAGAGATTGAGGATCATCATATTGTACCTTAATGGATTTTAAAGCCTTGATTAGGTCTTGAAAATGCTAGGATGAGTTTTGGATTAACTCATATAAATACATCTTTACAGGGGTTTGGTGAAGTTGTTTCACCATTGAGTCTTAAATGACTTGTGAAGATGTGGGTTAGGGAGCACTAAGAATAGAGATCTTGGGATTTGGTGGAGGATCATATTTTGAGAATGGATGAGCCCAAGGGGTGGCTAAATTCTCCTTACATGTATCCTTTTGATTTTGAGACTATGTGGCCACATTAACTATGTTGATCTGGAGCACAAGCAAAGAAGTTAGTGGAGGAGGCACAAATCATCATTGGTTTTGGACTCAAGTAAGGTAGTAGGTGAAGTTTGGGATTGGAATTGGTAGAATAACTATGAGGTTAGAAAGAGGCTCCATAATGAAAAGTTTGTTCATATCAAAGTGTTTTTGGAGAATAATTGTGAGAGCTTTATAGCTTTTCATATCATGTCTAGGTGAGTGATGATATAAATAACCTATGTATCATCAAACCAAGATGGTTTTGGTTTGAGAGGATGATAAGGCTTGATTAGAGGAAGGGTTATGGTGGAGGATTGAAAAAACTAATGTAGGAGAGAGGTCTGAGAGCCTACAAGTGGGCTATCACTTATTGTCTCAATAGGGGTGGATACCTTCTTTGATTTAGGAGGCATGGATATGGTTTTATGTGGCACCCTTTTGGGTGAAGGTGCAGCCACTGGTTTTGTTGACACCTTTTTAGTTTTAGGTGTCGAGGTGTTGGATATGTAAGGACCACTAAGTGGTAAAGGCAAAAGAGGAGGTAGCTTTATCTTTTGTCTTTATTGGAAAAATAACACTCTAACTAAAGTGGAAGTATGGGGTCCCAAGATCAAAGGTAAAGTTGAGGGTAAAGGAGGAGTGGAATAGTGATGTCTGATAAGCTTAACATTATTCCTTGGTTAAATCCATGGAGCTCTAACTCATGGTTGAGGATTAAAATATAACTTTACCTATGTATGAATTATATTAGACACTAAGTGAATACCCAATGATCTGATTTGCTTTAGTGTAACAGATACCTATGATGATGATGGTTCTGACGTAGAGGGCCATGCTTCTAATAGTCCAAGTAGAGAAATTTTATCTTTGTCAAAAAATTTAGGATAAATGATAGTGAAAGGATTGGTGGTAGAGGACAACATTTATTTCGTAGGATAGGGAGCTTTAAGTTGGTCCCAAAATGCTGAGTGGTCTATCTTCTTAGAATCAAGAAAGTCTAGATTTCTGACCAACCATGAGAAGGATTTAGATGAAGTTATCATAAGCCTTACAATTTCTTTCATATAAGACTTAGGTGATTGGGAAAGAGGGAAGGTGTTGGATTTTTCTATTTTGGGCCAAAGACGAATAACAACCATAACTGGGTCTTCTTCAACCAAGGTAGCAGAAGAGGCATGGTCCTCCTTGGGTGGGGGAGGAATTGGTGAAGTTGTCTCTTCTAGTGGATAAAGAATGGGTATGATTGCTTCCCTAACATGTGGATGAGGAATAGGCAAGGTGTTTTCTTCTATTTTCAAGAGAAGGGGTGAAATTGGTTTGATAGGTGCAGGCATAATAAGTCCTTCGATCAGTGCAAGGATAGATAATGTAGACTCTTCTATATGTGCAAGAGGAGTGGATGGGGAACTATTATCCATTGGTGGAGGAGAAGTAGGTGAATAAGGCTCTTTAAGAGGGTAGAGCATAGGAATGATGCTTCTCTCAATATGATAATAAGGAGTGAGCATGGCATACTCTTCCAAAGGTAGGAGAATAGGCAAAATAGGTACAAGAGAAATAGGCATTGTGGTTCCTCACATGGTAAAATGATAGGTAGAGGAGTCCCCTCCACACATGGGAGAGGGATGGGTGAAATACGCTCTTGTACTCATGGAAGAGTAATAAGTAAAATAGGCTCTTCTAGTTGTGGGAGAGGTTGGACTGGAGGTAAAGAGAAGACCATATTGATAGTATGAATATCATGGTCAGGTGAGTTATTAGTCATGGCCTGAACATTTGTTTGATTGAGTGAATGGTTAGTAAAATTTTGTTTGAACACATCTATGCTTTGGTTATCAGGTGAATTAGGGTTATCTAAGATAATCTCACCTTTATCAAGTATATCCTAAATAATATTTTTGAATGTTTTATAGTTGTTAGAATTGTGGCCTTTAACTTGATGATAGCTACAAAACTCATCCTCCTTATACCAAGTTAGGATAGGTTGGGAGGGATAAAAATATATAGGAGGTCTAATTTGAGGAAGGTTAATAGCTCCTTGATTCAATAGTTTATCCAAAACAAAAGTGTACAACTTTCCAATAAGAGTGTATTGTCTTTTTTCATACTATTCTTGGAATTGTTTGGTCGGATTTTGTAAGGGGGATGGCTTAGACTGGTTGACTATGGTATAATAAGCCAATTTAATCACCATGGAATTGGTGTAGCCTTTTTAATTTTAATTGGAATAGGAGGATTTAGAGGAAGAGTCATTAGGTTTGGAGTTGGTATTTTTATTAAGAAACTTAACCCTATCTTCATCTATAGCCCAAAACTCTAACTTTTATGCCATTGTAAAAGCTTCATCAAATGTGTGGATAGTTTAGATGTAGAGGGTAGAAGAGATATGTTTGGTACATGCTCTCAAAAAAATCTTGATAAGCTTAGGTTGAGGTAAATAAAAGGAGATTTGATTGATTAAACCTTTCCAACGAGTGACAAAGTTATCAATAGACTTGTTATCAAACTTTCTAATGGAATAAAGAACTGTAACAAAGACCTTTTTAAAAATATTGATAGAGAAGTGGTCTAAGAATAGTTGAGAAATTTGGGTAAACAAGAAAAGGTAGTGTCAAGTTATGGAATGATACCAATCTAAGGCAACACCCAAAAGACACATAGGGAAAGTGCAAAGCAATAATGCATCATCATGCCTTATTAGGTAACAAGCATGTCAAAATGCTCATAAGTGTTATTGTGGGTCCTCCTTACTCTAGAAATGAGTAAATTTAGGTAGTTCCCATTGAATTGAGTAGGGTCAAATAGGGATAGAAGGATGGATGGGTTCATTACATATTTGATCATAAGATAGAACATTCTTTAAACCCGACACAGATGTTTCTAGGTTAGACATCTTATCCATAAACATCTTGATGAGGTTAGGAGGATTGGTATGAGGAAAACCCCCTAAGTTATAGGGTTATTAAAGGGAGATAGAGGTTGGATATGGCACACCTTGTTGTGGTAGTGTATATTTAGCATACTGATAATAAGGCATGGGCTAAGGGGTAGAAATGAAAGAGGCTTGTCCTATGGGGTTAGATACAATGTCTTGGTTGGGTGCCATCATCAGGGTTGGGTTGTTAAAATAGTTACATGGGTTGAAGGATGAGTTTCAAATCTTATAATTATGGGTGAAAGAGTTGATGGGATGGGCACTACCAATTTTTGAAATGGTGTTTGACTTGGTTGGGCTAGTTGTGGCTGAGAGGCTAAGGGAGCCACTACAAAAGTTGGGTTAAGAAGATGAGACTGAGTGGTTAGGGTGGTTGAATTTTGAGGTTATTGATGGTTGGGTTACTTGTTGAAGTAGTGGTTTGGGTGACCATAGATGGAATGGTGGAAACCATCAAACCTATAGTTGTCTCCATCAAAGAAGTTGGCATGCCATAAAAGGGATCTTCTATAGTGTTACGGGTTTGGCTCATGGTGAGATAATGCTAAAGGGATATAATGTTATTATCAAGAAATTTTGTGAAGTAAAAATCTCCTTTAGGTACAAGGGGAATCTAGTTAGGATTGGTAGTCATAGGGGTATTCTTTGTAGCTTAAGTATGCTCCATGGTGTTGTCTACCAAAAGTAGCAGCCATTTTTGGGACAACATTTGAACTATTTTGGTCTTATAGACCAAAATTGTATCTTCCATTTTCAAAAATTTATCTTAGACATTCAGATTCCTCATTTTCAAAGCTTCTCAAAAAATCTATCGACTTTGCAAGGCAAGTTCAATGGATTTTACGTGTTGATTTCTATAGACTTTGTATCTTTAGATTCTACAGGCATGTTCATTTATACAGGTTCAAAGGCTTCTACAGGTGGTTTTAGTAAAAAGATGGTTTTCAACACTTAGTCATTTTATAAAATTGGTTCAGAGCTTTGGTTCAATTGAAAATCTTCATCGGCAAACATTTGAGTGTGAAAAGAGACTTGAACCATTAAACTGTTGAACCATTGAACCACTTTGGTTCGAAGGTTCAACGGGTTCAAAGTTTCAATGACGAGTTCAACCAAAGGAACATTTCAATGGATCAGTTCAACCAAGTGGTTCAACTCTTTATTTCATTCAGTTGGTTCACTCTTTCAGTTAATCCTTTGGTTCAACATCTACAGGGTCAACAGCAGGTTTGAAGACATTTTTCAAAGCTTTGTTTGAATCGTTGAACCAAAACTTGGTTCAACCGATTGGTTCAACCACTTGACTCATTGGATGGTTCATCGGCTTTTGGTTTAAAGGGGCTCGGTACGCTTCATTGAACTATTGAACCAGTTTAACAGATTGGTTCAATCTTTTGGTTCAATGTCAAAGTTCCTGTTGATTTAAAGGCAAGTTCATAACATCTTGTTGCAATGCTTAGTTTATTGGCTTGAACTATTTTTGGTTCAACCAATTGGTTCAATGTCAAAGTTTAAAGGGGTAGTTCAATGCAGAAAGAGACTTCTCGAAGGACAAGTATCCTTGTAGAGGACACTTAATCCATAAAATCACCTTTCAGAAGGATCATTTTTCAAGTAAGTCGAAAGGTAATTCTTTCAAATTTGTTTAAGACATATTAAAATTGGCTAACACTTAATTCCTTTAGACTTTTGTCCAAAGGAATTCCTTCAGACAAAAGTCTAAAAGAATTATAAGTGACTGCAGGCTCAAAAGAATTTATGGAACAAATTTTTGTGAAATTTTGTCTATGAGAATTTTCCCTGGGCAAATTGTCTGTGGGAATTTTCCCCAGCCAAATTGTCCATAGGAATTACCTGCAGGAGAAAACACCTAGGGAAAATGTCTGCATGGAACATTCACAAGAATTTAAGCCCAAGGAAATGTCTATGGGAAACATTTGCCTAAAGGAAGCCTCAAATAGAAAGCCTAGGGATTTGTTCATAGGGACTGCCAAGGCAAAGGGTTGCCGAAGGACCCCAAAGGGCAGGTGCCCTTGCAGGGGACTCTCGACGGCCAAAGTGAAGGATCATTCTGACTCGACAAGGATCATTTCTCAAGTCCCAAAAGGGTAAGTCCAATCTAGAAAAGTGCCAAGTAAAAAGTTGAAAGCCAAAAGAGGACCAAGGGGTGATGTGCCTGAAGACGTCAAATTCAACACAACCGACTAGCCATTGGAAACATAGTGACAGGCGCGCGAACATCAAATTGAAGACAATGAAATAGCCATTGATCCTTTAAATTCATAGATCTGAATGCATTCCCAAAATTCAAGACTAAAACCAACTAAAAAAGAGGAAATATAGGACAATGAATGAATTCATGGCCTGATTCAATTAACTAGGAAAGGAGGAATGATGAAGACAAGATCAGACCACTAGCTAAACATTGAAAGTTGCAATCTTTCAATTGTGTGGCTTGTTTATCTACATTGAAAAGATCAAATGGGTAAAATTCCCTAAAATTATAGCCTATCTTCCTAACATTTCCCAATGCATCATGATGTATTACTATTCTCGAGTCCTTCTTCAAGTGGATGTATAAGGGACTTTCTTTCATTGTAATAGCTATCTTCTTTTTGACAATCTGAATGAAACTCTACCCAAATTGAGAGGCATCATTGAGACTTTGTGCTCAGTCTGTTGATCATATTATATTAATGAAAGCAAGGGACTTTTTCAAACTTTGTGCTGTGATATCTTTTTTGTTCCATTAATTTAACAAGCAAGATTAGTAAAATTAGTCAGAAAGGTGTCCTAAAGAATCAACTATGGAGAGACTTTGTGCCCCCATAGCTACCTTTAGTGTGTTTTATTTTTATTATTGTGTAAAGGACTTTGAAAATACTTTGAGCTTTCATTACCCTTCGTATATTACTCTTAAGCATTTTAGGTAGAGACTTTGTGCTCTGTCTCAATTTGTTGGTTACCATACTCCCAGTTACATTCTGCTTTTATTTCTAGGAGTATTCTTGTGGCTGGTTGAATAGTTTTTTTGAAAGAAGAGGAGAGTTGTCTATCATTTCCTTGAGTTTTTCCTTTGTTTTGTATACATCATCTCTAAAGAAAGAGAGATGGATGTCTGGTCCTATCCTTGAGTATTAGTTTTTGTTTATACATATACATAGCATATCCACAGGGAACCTCCCCTTGATGAGAGGAGAGAGCAGTGTCCTTTTGATGTGATAAACTTGCACATTTGGATGACTAATCTTGCTACTTTGGCTGATTAGACCTATTTTGTTTACCAATATGCTGATAGACAAAATATTCAACCAACAGTTTTTGGTGACTCCGCTGGGGATATACCCATTATCCATTTATAGCCTATTCATTCACCTCTACACTCATAGGGAAATAATTCACAGTTGAAAGCCTCAAGATTTAACTGAAGCAAGGTCAATTCTTTTCCACTTTTGTTTTAAAATCTAACAAATTCAAGGTATACACGAAGCCAAAGGGCTAAAGGTATCGTTGATCCTGTGTTCAAGTCGGTATAGCAAAGTGATTTTGATCTGTTTCCTTCACCATCTTATCTCCAACAAACCAAGAGTTTCTCTCCTACTAAAGCTAGATCCCCATTACCAGATGAAGTATCTACTTTTGCTATTGATAAATCTATGCCTATAATTACCCCATTGAGATTTTTTATCCCTCCTTTTCAGAATCCTATAATGGCAGTTCAAGGCCCTTGGGGTAATGCTTTTGGTCTTCTCAATCTTACTCCTCTACATGAGCTTCCACATAGTTCTAGGAATAATTTCCCTAAATTCTATAGTGATGGAAAAGTTCATCTTGATGAACACGTTACAGCATTCAGTATAGCTTGTGGAGTAATCAAAGTAGAGTTTGAAGATGTAGCAGTCAGGCTTTTTGTTGAAACACTATAAGGTGCTACTACAGATTGGTTTTATAATTTACAGGCTTAGTCTATGACTGATTGGAATACCCTTAAAGCTAATTTTGAAGCTAGATTCAAACCTGCATAAGATGCACATACACTTCTATCTCAACTTACATAGATGAAGAAAGAGCCTCATGAGCCTATGAGAGACTTCATATCTAAATTTGACAAATTGAGAAATAGAAACCTATCATTGCTAGACCCACAACTAAGAATCTCAAATGCTTTTTCATTAATTCTCAGCTACCTGAAGTCAATTTCCTCTTGAGACGTGCTGGTCAAATAGATCTCTCTGTAGCTCAACTTTTGGCCACTAAAGTAGAAGATGATCTCATCTTAGTAGGGAAAATAATAAGAGATCCAAATAGAAACAGAGCTTCATCATCTTCTAAATTTACATCTACAAGCACCACTGATCCAATGGTGCAAAAATTAAAAAATGAGTTGCTTGATCTTAAGAAGCAAATGGCTCAAGGAATGTCTTCTACTCCTACATACAGAAGGACATTCCCAAATTAGTCATATCAGGGCAATGTTGCCAGAAACCAAGGACAACAAAATCGCCTTCCTCCCCCATAAGGGAAACGTGCCCTGAAAGCTCCTCTAACCAATTCAGCAATGGGATACCTTGAAATAGAATCAAAATTCTCTTATCAACCTGAATTAAATCAAGAAAATGATGTTGATATCATTGAAGACAGTCAAGAAGAATCAGTTGGTGACTCCCACATTGGTTTCTTGAATTACCAGGATGAACCTGGAAGCAAAGGAGAAGTTTTAGATGGATCATATGCAGTGTTTACCAAGTCTAAGAACCAATCAGTCTAGCAGGCTAATAAAGAAAAGATAGAAGAGTAATCACAACCAATAGTCACAGTTTTCAAGCATGGGATAACTCTGCCTTTTCAACCAAAAGATCCAGTAACCACTCAAAAGGTAAATACATCCATTGTTCCTTCCCCTTCTACTTCTAATTCACAAACCAGCCCACCTCCCATCCCTCTGAAAACTCATAAAGTTGAAGTACCTTTCTCTGTACTTATCTCGATTCAGCCATTTGATATAATTGATCATGTCAAAAAGACAAAAATACAAATGTCTGAATTTGAATAATTGCAGTCTAATCCAGATCAACTGAACAAGCTGGTTTAATATGTTAAAAATCAGACCATCCCTAAAGGACAAAAAGCTAAAAAAGTAATTCTTGATTCTCTAAAGAATATGCCTATTCCAAATAATTTGATCATTACTCCCCCAGCTGCTCTTGAAAAAATAGAACCCTTTTATGTTTCCCTGTTAATCAATGACCACAAGCTGAGTAACTGTGTTATAGACTCAGGTGCATCTAACAATGTCATGCTTGCTAAAGTCACTGAGTCTCTTGGTCTCACATTGACCAAGAGATTTAGGAGATGTTTCTCCATGGAGAACAAGCAAGTACCATTGCTAGGTCAAATCAAAGATGCTCAATTTGCATTCGTAGCCTTTTCGAACAAGATGATTAAGATGATTGTCTTGGTGGCTGACGTCCCAGCATCTTATGGCATTTTACTTGGATGGAATTTCTATAAGGACATGGGAGGAGAACTAAACATGGATCTATCTAAGGCAAGGATCCCTGTTCAAGGCATGATGAAAAGATTACTTCCTAAAAAGGAAGCAAAGTATGTAGTTACCAAGACATCATCCCCTGTAGCACAAATTCTATTTGAATCTTCAGGCAGGGGTAATTATTTCTTTACCATAGAGGATGTTCATCTTCCTACAAATGAAACTCTTATAGCTGACAATCCAGTAATTGATCCAAATAAGACTTCAAGAGAATTGGTAGAGCACAGTATAAATAAGGAAGGATCTTCCATCTTTAATGAAGAGAAATTTGATAAGAGATCAGCTTCTGATTCTAACAGTAATCCTTCCACCAATGATAGAGTTGGGACTATGTTGATATCTCCTCAAAGAGATATTCTTCCTTCTTGCAATTTGTAAGTCAGAAACACCAACAACATAGCTAGATGTGAGTCTTTATTGCCTAAATTGAATATTTATCAAGATGAAGAAGTCAAACTCCTTCACATCAAAGGAGATGATAATTTAATAGTTTGTTAGGAGTTTGACTTGGATGATCCAATCATGTGCTGGACTGAACCAGCAGAACAACAAGTTATGATGGTGGATCATGCTGCTACAAATCAAAAGCAGGCAAAGGAATCCATAACCAAGAAAACAAGGAGTTATGGTTTCCATTTTGAAGAACACATCCTTCCATGGGGTAAGAAGAAGAAAGAGTCAATAGGAAGATGCAAAAAATCAGTTTCCTCATGGAGAACTCCATTCACCCATCACCGTTTCTGGGGACAAAATGTTTTCCTACTAGTTTATGAGGATAGAACATTATTTTCATTGTCTCCCAAAAAGTAGCATCTGAAATACTTCAAATCTTGAAGTATTAGATCATTCCATTTGTATATATGTATATTTGTACAGTTTTCAATTCTATTTTGTTTTGTTTGTTTCCATTTTTGGAGCCTTTCATTTCTGAGTAGCATGACTCCGAAGCCCAATGGTACACTTGAAGACACTAGAGATTTTGGATTCTACTCCTTTCAATTCATTTTGCAATTGATAGAATTTCCCCAACTGGAGCCAGCTGTTGTCTCCCAAAAGTAGCAGTCATTTTTGGGATAACATTTGAACTATTTTGGTCTTATAGACCAAAATTATATCTTCCATTTTCAAAAATTTGTCTTAGACATTTAGATTCCTCATTTTCAAAGCTTCTCAAAAAATCTACAGACTTTGCAAGTCAAGTTCATTGGATTTTTCATGTTGATTTCTACAGACTTTGTATCTTCAGATTCTACAGGCAAGTTCATTTATACAGGTTCAAAGGATTCTACAAGCGATTTTAGTCAAAAGATGGTTTTCAACACTTAATGCTTTGGTTTAGTTGATAATATTCATCGGCAAACATCTGAGTGTGAAAAGAGACTTGAACCATTGAACCGTTGAACCATTGAACCAATTTGGTTCAAAGGCTCAATGGGTTCAAAATATCAATGACGGGTTCAACCAAAGGAACAATTCAATGGCTCGGTTCAACCAAGTGGTTCAACTCTTTATTTCATTCAGTTGGTTCATTCTTTCAGTTCATCTTTTGGTTCAACATCTACAGGTTCAACAGCAAGTTCAAAGACATTTTTCAAAGCTTTGTTTGAACCGTTGAACCAAAACTTGGTTCAACTGATTGGTTCAACCACTTGACTCATTGGATGGTTCATCATCTTTTGGTTCAAAGGGGCTTAGTGCACTTCATTAAACCATTGAACCGGTTCAAAAAATTGGTTCAATCTTTTGGTTCAACGTCAAAGTTCCTGTTGGTTCAAAGGCAAGTTCATAACGTCTTGGTTCAATGCTTAGTTTATCAGCTTGAACCATTTTTGGTTCAACTAATTGGTTCAATGTCAAAGTTCAAAGGGGTGGTTTAATGCAGAAAGAGACTTCTCAAAGGACAAGTGCCCTTGTGGAGGACACTTAATCCATAAAAGCACCTTTCTAAAGGATCATTTTTCAAGTAAGCCAAAAGGTAATTCTTTCAGATTTGTTTAAGACATTAAAATTGGCTAACACTTAATTCCTTCAGACTTTTGTCTAAAGGAATTCCTTTAGATAAAAGTCTAAAATAATTATAAGTGACTATAGGCTCAAAATAATTTGCGAAACAAATTTTTGTAGACTTTTGTCCATGGGAATTTTCCCCTGGAAAATTGTCGTGGGAATTACCCACAGGAGAAAACACCCAGGGAAAATGTCCGTGAGGAATGTTCATAGGAATTTAAGCCCAGGGAAATGTCTGTGGGAAACATTTTCCTAAAGGAAGCCTCAAATAGAAAGCCAAGGGATTTGATCGTAGGGACTGCCAAGGCAAAGGGCTGTCGAAGGACCCCAAAGGGCAGGTGCCCTTGCGGGGGACTCTTGGCGGCCAAAGTGAAGGATCATTCCAACTTGACAAGGATCATTTCTCAAGGCCCAAAAGGGTAAGTCCAATCTAGAAAAGTGCCAAGTAGAAAGCTAAAATCCAAAAGAGGACCAAGGGGTGATGCGCTTAAAGATGTCAAATTCAACACAGCCGACTAGCTGTTGGAAAAATAGTAATGGGCGCGCGAATGTCAAATTGAAGACAATGAAATAGCCGTTGATCCTTTGAATTCATAGATCTGAATGCATTCCCAAAATTCAAGACCAAAACCAGCTAAAAATGAGGAAAGACAGGACAATGAATGAATTCATGGCCTGATTCAATTAACCAAGAAAGGAGGTTCGATGAAGACAATATCAGACCACTAGCTAAACATTGAAAGTTGCAATTTTTCAATTACATGGCTTGTTTATCTACATTGAAAAGATTAAATGGGTAAAATTCCCCAAAGTTCCAGCTTATCTTCCTAACATTTCCCAATGCATCATGATGTATTATTGTTCTCGAGTCCTTCAAGTGGCTATATAAGGGACTTTCTTTCATTATAATAGCTATCTTCTTTTTGACAATCTGAATGAAACTCTACCCAAACTGAGAGGCATCATTGAGACTTTATGCTCAATCTATTGATCATATTTTTTTAATGAAAGCAAGGGAATTTTTTAGACTTTGTGCTTTGATATCTTTTCTATTCCATTAATTTAACAAGCAGGATTAGTAAAATTAGTCAGGAAGGTGTCCTAAAGAATCAACTGTGGAGAGACTTTGTGCCCCCATAGCTACCTTCAGTGTGTTTTCTTTTTATTGCTATGTAAAGGACTTTGAAAAGACTTTGAGATTTCATTGTCCTTCGTATATTACTCTTAAGCATTTCAGGTAGAGACTTTGTGCTCTGTCTCGATTTGTTGGTTACCATACTCCCAGTTACATTTTGCTTTTATTTCTAGGAGTATTCTTGTGGCTGGCTGAATAGTTTTTCTGAAAGAAGAGGAGAGTTGTCTATCATTCCCTTGAGTTTTCCTTTGTTTTGTATACATCATCCCTGAATAAAGAGAGATGGATGTTTGGTCCTATCCCTGAGTATCATTTTCTGTTTATACATATACATAGCATATCCACAGGGAACCTCCCCTTGATGAGAGGAGAGCGTAGTGTCCTCTTGATGTGATAAACTTGCACATTTGGATGACTAATCTTCCTACTTTGGTTGATCAGACCTATTTTGTTTACCAGTACACTGATAGATAAAATATTCAACCAACACATGGCAGAATCAAAAAGGAGAGGGGAAGGTGGGAGTGGTTATCGGCTTGCATAATTAGTAGGAATTTTGGCTTGGCTATGCATCAAGACCATGTAAAAGGGATAAAGGTAGGATATAAACTCTATTTTAGTGATAGAGCACTAAAAAACTAGGTTTGAGTGTAATTAGGTAGGTAATTTTAGCTTATTATTTTAAGCAAGCTAAAAATTATAAAAACACACAGTCACTGATATCAGTTATTTGACTAATGCCATTAGGTAACAAGGCCATCAATGTTAGTTTCCTTATCAATGTTAGTTACTATGGAATCTAGAAAGGTAAAAAATCCAAGGTTTTGGTAACCCAAGGATGAAATTTGGGTAAAATAAAGGATACAATAGGTCTATGCAAGGATAAAGCACACACAAAAAACTTGAAACTAGAGTTTAATAGAATCTGAGAGGTAGAATTGCCTAGATTCTATAAATTGATAAAGGAAACATCCTCACTAAATAAAAAATATAGAAGAAAAAAGAAGCAGAAAAGGAACATGCAGCCATTAAACATAAACTCCTAGGAATTAATTTTAGTCTCTTGATGGCTTATGCCTTAGAAAGTGTGAGATTAAAATTGGTTTGTGAAATAGGTACTAGATGAGAAGTCTAAGGATGATTCTAGGTTATTTTTGATGCTCAATGGAAATTTGTATTAGATTGGGTACATGGCTTGTTACAGGGGCTTGTTCCCTATACTTCATGATCCTGAAGCTGAGCCAAGCCACTTAGCCATAATATACCTCATGTCTAGAGTTTATACTCCTTCAGAGAATGGAGTGGGTCCTTTCCTTGGTGGTGAAATCCAAGTGAGATCATTGAATAGGGTAAGGTGATCCTCTTGATGATGACATCCTAATGGGCCTTATCTCAAGTGAGTTTAGATGTTTAATTTTGTGAGAGTGATCTGGTTATGTAACATTTATGTTCTAAAATTTATTCCTGATGCTTTATTTAATTAGGTGAGCTAATGCAACAAACAAAACAATGATATGTAGTGAGTTTTAAACCCAAATTAGAAATGTTTAAATTTAGATGAAAATAATGGTGAATAGGAGAAGAGGATGAATTTCACTATCCTAGTGCTCAAAGAGACAAATAAAGAGAGTATTATTTTTATCTTGTAGGAAAATAATGAATTTATTTTAGAGGCAAAAGAAGAGGAGAATGATAGGGAAGGAAAATTTTAGTTTTTTCATTAAACAAAAAATAAAAAGTTCAAAATTTCATTTTTGAGAAAGACAAAGAGAAAAAGTGCAAGGAATGAAAATTTCACTATGGTGTACCTATATGCATAGCTAGATAAGTAATGAACCTAGGAAAAATCTAGGGTCATACTGGGTGTGCCATAATGTTTCACTACATTTTAACCTTATTTTATATTCAAAGAGAGAGAGAAATAGAATAGAAAGTGAGTCATGGATAAGTGATTAAAACTTGAATAAGTGTGCACTATTCCAGACATTGTAGATTTCCCTCTTTGGCTATGGAAAAGACACCTATAGATAAGAAAACACTACATAAAATAGTTGTTAGTAAAGATATGTGTGGACTGCCAAGTTATGTGCTTGTTCCAAGAAGCATGAAACTCCCTTGGGATGACAGTCCACTATTTTAAAACAAAGTTTAAAATAAATGCAAGTAGAGAGAGAGAGAGAGTTCTATTTACCATGTTATAGGTTTGAGTGTAGCAGAGGATAATATAGTATAGGCTGATAAGTTAGGTCTATGTTTTAAGATAGTTGTTAGGTGATTTTGAGGTTGATGGTTGAAAAACGTAATAATTGACATTGGTTAAAGGACCAATGTCAGTTGGTCACCGATGTTAGTTGGGGTCATCAATGTCAGTTTGGGGTCATCGATGTCAGTGGGGGATGTAGTATTAGAATGAGTTAGAAAAGGCTTTTCTAGGAGGGAGCATGGGAGTATGTTTAGGGTGTGAGGTTGGGAAGATTTGTAAGGATGTGGGTAAGACTTAGGTGAGTCTGGATAGAGGGTTGGTAAGCTAGGATAGAGAAAAGTGGGTGGGGAGATTTACAACTCCTCCATAGAAGGAGTTAGAGTTCATGAAATAATAAATAGTATAATGTAAAGCAATTATAAAATTACTATTTAAAGACTTAAACAATACTTAAAATTACTTAGCTAGTGAAATGGGTGAACTATGACTATTGGATAGATGACTCCGATGAGGCTTAGTGAATCGATGGGTAAATATACAAGACAAGCATGTGTTATTGGTCCTCAAAAGTTCAAGCTTTGTGCAGTGTATCAATTCCTAATCTAGGTTAATTTTTGTGGAGTAACGATAAGCCTGGATGTCAAAAGTGAGTGTAGGATACTTTGATTGCCAAAAGCTTGTGTGTGTATTCTTAATTTTTTTGACCTAAATACCAACTTGGAATTTTTCTTAAGTAATTGATATCAGTGATCTTGCTGACATCAGTCAAGGGTTGACCAATGTCGATGACATGAGAATAGGTAAAAGGGCTATTTTTAGCCCATTTTCTATTTCTTCTCTTGTTAAGTGTGATGTCCATTATAAAATTGTAAAAATGTGAGGCTATGAAGAACATAGTTAGTTAGGAATTTATGTTAGGGGTGAGAACAAGTCATAGGTAGTTAGGATTGGAAGACTAAGGTGGCTCAGAGGGTAATAATTAGTCTTAGGATGAGATGGCTAGGTGAGGTGGCATAAGTGGGTCTTAATTAACTTAATTAAATATTTTAAGGTGAAAACATGGGTTAGGAAGGTTAATTATTAAAAGGGGATCAAAGGGGGTTTTGACATAGGGAGTCATGCAAGTGTGTGACATAATTTTGTTGTCTACAGGAATCCCCACCATGGCATTGTGTTAGTTATCCTTTAATTTTAAAATTATTATCTCTTATATAGTTAATTATTTTTTCTATAATATGTTTTTCAACACATTAAATATTCTAAAATAATTCATAAAATTAATTAAATTTATTTTGATATTGTCATTTTTTACTAAAATGTTAGATTTTAGGCCTTATATATATAATAAATTTATAATGTTTGACATAAAAAATGCTTTCCATTATTTTTTAAAAATAGCCATAAAGTCCCCAACACAATAACTTGATGCATAGTTCATCACAAATGAAAACATATCCATTTTTATGTAATTTTAAATTATGTTACACATGTAAGTGTTACTTCAATTTCAAAATTTCCTAATGTATATATCTAACACAAAAAGAATTTTCACCAATATTATTTTCAAACTATCTAATGTAAACATATGTTTCAAAACTATGTTTTTTTACTCAGGTTAAAGGGGGGTTTTTTCTGAGTTAGGGTCCCAAAACACTAGAAGTACATCAACACTAAGACAAACTAAGGGATACACAATCCAAAATAAGCGAAACAAAAATAAACAAATCAAAGACCACTAAAAAATAGCTGCTTAACAACATCAGAACATCCAGTAGAAAAGCTTACTCCATGCTTCCAGAAATGTTCTCCAAACAAGCCTTCATGTTGCTAAGGTTCATATCAATTTATTTAATGATACTTTCATAGTCAATGTTGTGAAATTCACTTCTGCATTGGCCCTTTATCTCTTTTCCTTTCCCTATGTGTCTGGGGTAGAATAAATATCTGAGATGTGATCAGAGGTTTTCCATATTTTGTATACCTTCATTCATTATAGATTTTCTATAATTAATTATGAAACTAAGTTTGTTATGAAGGTTTTCATTAGCATGCTGAAGAAGGTCCACTCGAAAGCTTAGTCTTTAAATCTATAAATCTTTATCTCTATCATTCCATGCTTTGAACATCTTTTCCTTTCCCTATTATATTATATTTATCTTGATTTTTATGTTTGATATTTCCCACATGAACCACCTCATGAGGGATTTTTTGAGCTCTAGTTATTCATTCAATTTATCAGTGTTATCCCTTCCTTTGAGGGAATTCACAATTTGATTAAACTCTTTGCTTATATCCTTTTGAGTTTGGATAATTTCCTCTTTTTCTATATTTTCAATTTATTTCTTCTCCTTCTAATGATTACTCCCAATTTGTGTATTGCTATAAGTTTTAGTATTGTCCTTATTTATTATTTAGTCTTCCCTTTCTTCATTTTCACTATCCACAACAATAAATTTCCTCACCTCCTTTTAGAGAGAGGGTCTTATTGTCTTTTGAACCCCTACTTTTCAAGGTTGTCTTTGTTGACATTTTCAAGTTTAGAGGCTCCTCTAAGATTTTTTTTTTAACTCTCCTGAACCTTTCCATTTTCTTCACCTTTTATGCCATTTTCTTTATAAGTCCCCTTCAACTTGTTTCCCACTTCCCTACTCTACCTTCCCAGATATTTGATCAAAATTCTCCTTATCTTTCTTATGTCCACTGGTCCTTCTTTAGATTTTTCTTCCTTTTCTTTGGTTAAATATAGCATGATTTGATTCATGCCCTTAAAATACTTATATATGAGAAATATAACTCCCTCATGTCCTGGGGCTGCATAATTTCCACTTTTGAATTTTTGAATGGAATTTTCCAAGGATTTAAGGATGAAAAAGGAAGGCTGAAAGTAATTCCATGTCTAAAGTAGTTTAACATTCTAAACATGGACCACCTGACTACATTATACCAACCCTCTATAATAACATCTTATATAAGGTGAAAAGATACGTCAGCATATGTTTCAGGAATGGACTCCTTATTGAATCCATTGTGTAGTTGATCCAACTATTCTCCATCTTCTAGAAATGTCTCTTTATCTAGTTTGTAGTCTCTAAGAGTGTAGTAACTTTTAGTTTCCTCAATGATCAAACCTATCACATGGGCAATAAGTTCCTCTATGATTTCAAGCATAACCTTATTGATGGTGACTATCCTTTCCTCCTAGGCTCTAGAAAAATGGATAGACAAATCCCTGTCAAATCCTTCAATATTCTCCATGAATATAGAAAGACCCCCCACCTGAAAATCATTCTAAACTCTACTATTTTATCTGACCTCTAGTTTCAACTTGGGTTCAATTATATTGGGTATGCCCATGATGATTCTTCTATTCACATAAGATTCTAGGTTTTCTTTTCTACCTCCTCTATCTATCCACTTTAAATAATTATTGATAAGTCTATGAGTTGAATTATTCACCTCAACATGTTCCTTCACTTTTTATATAAGCTTATCCCTAAAAGCAATGAAAATAAAAGGCCTAAATTCCCAATTTCTATCCAAAGGCTTAACTTCACCCCCCCCCCCCAACTAAAAAGAAGAGAACTTGGGTACTAAATGTCATTAGGAATATTTTTTCCCTCATTAGTGATTCTTAATAATATTTCTCTAGGTATATCTTCTTGGTCTAGCCAAGTTTTTTTATCCCACATTGCTAGTTCCTCTATTAGTGAACCAATCTAAAATTCCATTACCTTCCCTGTACGTATATTGGATACACACTTATTGAAAGGAATTAAGAATGTCCTTAGCTTCATCAATTATATGATTTATGGTTCAACTTATGGGATGTTTTCCCTTTAAACAACTGAAAATGTTCATGGAGTCCCCTTCCACCTCTAGATTTTAAACATTACATTGTTTGGCTAATTTGATGCTCCATAGGAAAGCTAAAGCTTCCACCTAGTGGTTAGTCTTTGTGCCTTGTCTCTTGCATATGCCAAAATAAAATTTCCTTCAAAATTTTTGATGATGCCTCCACCTCTTGTAATTCTTGGAATCCCTTTTGAATCACCATCAAAATTAAGTTTCATCCATCCTTCATATGGAACTTTCCACTTAGTTATCTTTCAAATTTTTTCCTTTGGATCAGATTTTCCTATGATAGATGGATCAATCTACTAATTTTGAGTAGATCCATTCAAAAGGATATAGTTTCTTGTTTTTATTAATTTGGATAGAATTGTAATTTTCCTTAACATGAATGAAATTGTTTTCATAAGTCACTTTATTGTTGCTCTTCTTATCTCTAAAAATTCTATTGTTTCTAGTTCCCCATATCCCCCACCATATATGTGGAAGGGTAAGATTTCACATAAACTTAAGGTGAGTATTTTTAAATGGATAGCTCTAGGACATCCAAAATTCCATTGGTGATCCTGGTTGGACCCACAAAATGTTAAATTTCCTCAAAAATAAATTCCAAACCTTCTATGTGAAAGAGCAATAAATGAGGAGGTGATAGATAGTTTCATTCTCTTCTACACATAAAACACATCTATTGGTTATAATGCTTCCTTTTTCTCTTAGGTTGTCAATCATCAATACCTTCCCTTGAATGGCTACCAATGAAAGAAATCAAATTTTTAGGGTAAGGAATTTATCCCAGACTCCTTTACAGCTTACCTTAGTTTATTGAGTTCGGGAGGTCCTATCATACCCTATTTTAACATTGTAGTTTCCATCAAAAGAGTCATTCCAAATTATCTTGTCTTCCTTGTCAATTTTAAAAATGTGAATGGTCTGAAGGACCTTATTTAACTCATCTAATTTAATCTATTCATTTTGGTTAACTCCATCCAAGATAAGAATAATCCATTGTTTAAGACCATTTCTTATTTTTGAATAATCCACTACAACTTGTCCATACTTCAGCTTCATATTTTCCTATTTATGTTACTCAATATTCCTCTAAATGGGTATCAATTCTGAGTTTCATTTGTCTCCCCAAAAAATATACTCTTGCTATTACCCAAATGTCATATGGATCCTTCTAGAATAGCATATCTATTTTTAATTATGAAATTCCAAATGTGTGACCCTCTAATAAACTAATCTTCATTCAAAATGGTGATAGGATTCCTCCCTTGTAGGTATTTATGAGATAATATCCTTCCCTAGATCAAGTTAGTTGTTATGAATCTCCACATAAACTTGGAAATATTTGCTTTATTATTCTGTTAGAGATTTCTTATGCCTAATCCTCCACATCTTTTGTTATTACAAACTTTGTTGTAGGTTACCAGGTGGAATTTACTCTTTCCTTCAGAACCATTCCATAAATTTTTTTTTGAATTTTTTGAGTATTGCTTCCACTCCTTTTGGAAATTTGAAAAGAGAAAGAGTATAGATTGGGAGGCTTTGTAGAATTGGCTTAAGAAAGGATTTTTCCTTTCCATCCTACTAGTCTTTTTTAAAATCTTTTAATTAGTAGATTTTAGGCATTAATTTAAATTTTATTGATGATAAGAGGCATGCCTAGATATATGGATGGAAGATTTTTTATTTGGCATCCCAAAATCCCTACAATCCTATTTTGTCTTACCTCTATTGTGTTGAAAAATATAGTGAGATCTTATCAAAACTAATATTCTAGTTCGACACCTTTACATACATCACCAAAACTCTTTTTATAGTCCTTAATTCCTAGATTGAAGCTTTAGCTAGTAAAATAGTGTCGCCCATGAATTGTTGATGTGTAACAGGCTCTGCCTGCTTGGCTAGTTTGAAGCCTCTTAGTTGCCCATCCTCTAAAGCCTTAGATATGTACCTACTTAGTGACTCTACCATAATAATGAATAATAAAGGAGACATAGGATCTCCTTGCCTTACTCCTTTATCACTTCTAAAATAACCTTGAGCTTTTCCATTGACTAAAATAGAGAACATGCAAATAGAAATGCAAGCTCTTATATTTTTTCTAAATTTTTCACTAAAACCAAATTGATTCATCACTCTATCCAAGAAACTCCAATCTAATCTATCATAGGCATTGGCCATATCTAATTTGAGGATCATGGCTACTTTTTTACTATTTTCCATGAAATGTATAGTTTCATGCACAATAATGACTCCATCTTGAATTTGCCTACCAGGGATAAATCCTCCTTATTGGACCTAAATGATTTTCTCCATGATAGATTACATTATCATAGCAATGATTTTATTAATGATATTTTAAAAGGAATTTCACAAGTTGATTGGTCTGAAATTGAAAAAATTTACTACCCCTTCTTTCTTAGGGATGAGCATGAGAAAGGTGTGGTTAAAATCCTTGAGAAGTTATCCTGAAACTAGGAATTAATTAACTATAGTTGTGACATCTTCACCTATGATGCCCTAGAAAGTCTTAAAGAAAGAAACAGGTATCCCATCTAGCCTCGATGCTTTGTCTGGGTTCATTATGGAGATGACAAGCTCAATATATTAATTGGAAGTGGGATCTGCTAACATTTTATTATCTTCTTGGTTTATTAACTTTAAGATGATGCTCAAGAATTCTTGTTTAAAGCCAATGTTCTTTTTTAAATCATTCTTTTACATATTCTTGTAGAAAATCACATAGGCATTATTAACCTCCTCTTGATCATCAGTGAGAAGTCCTTCCTTATTGATAATCTCCCTGATGGCATTATGCTTTTGGAACTTGAGAGTAGACATGTGAAAAAAAATAGTATTTATATCACCCTCTTTTAGCCATATATTCTTGGATTTTTGCCTCCATAGTGATTTTTATCTAGCCTCTAATGTGTGATAGCTTCAAAGAATTTATTTTTCTCTATTCTTAATTTAAAGATCATCTTTTATTTTTAATCTCTTCCTAAATTTTGGCCATTTCATCTTTTAAAACCTTTTTCTGCTTAGAAATATTATTGAACACTTGTTTATTCCACTGCTTGAATTTAGGTTTAATCTTTATAAAATTTTCCATGAGGTTAAACATGGTTGACCCTCTATTATTTTTTTCCACCATTCTAACACTCTATCTTGAATGTGTGAATGGGTGAACCAAATGTGTTTCATGTGGAAAGGGTGAATGTGCATCTTAGATTTTTTATCATTAATGTTTAGTTCCAAGGGTGAGTGATCTAAACTAATTTTTGGAAGAGATTTGAGGGTAAGTTCTTTCTATTTGAGCCAATCAATAGAGATGAAAATTCTATCTAATTTTATTTGAATGAGGTTTTCATTAAGTCTCTTATTTGACCAAGTATATTTAGGACCTTGAAGCTCAAGATATAAGACTCCTAAATCCATAGTAAATGAATAAAAATCCTCCATATTGTCCAAACAACTAGAGTTACACCTCTTTTTATCTCCAAGGTGTAGGGGTGAGTTAAAGTCTCTAGGTAAAATTCATGGTATTTGAGCACAATTTCTTCTAAAATCTTTGATGTTATCCCACAATTTTCAATGAGTTGTCCTAGAATTAAGAGCATAGATGTTAGAGAAAATCCATTGCTTATTCTCATTAATGTCCATAAAGAGAATAGACAAATGATTATGTGATTTGAAAATGGGATCTCTTATAAGATATTTGGGATCCCAAAAGGTGATTAGCCCACTTGATGCACTAGATGCACTTACACAACTTGCTTTAGCTTCTTTCCAATATATTTTTTTATGCTACTAAAAATAGCTTTCCTCAATTTTGGACTCTTGAATGGCCAAAACCATAGCCTTATTATTCCTTCTAAATTCTCTAAAAACATGTTTCAAAACTATGTTAAACATGGATTTATACATTATTACTAGATCTAATATACTTTTTATATGCCCAAAAAATATCATTTAACATTAAAATTTATAACACTATGAACCCTATACAAATTACTTATGTTAAGGAAATCAAGCATTTTTTTAGTTCATTTTTCAAAAAAATTGATGAAAAAGTGATATGTTTTGAGGGTTGTCTACTAATATACATGTTTTTGTAAATAAAACAATTGTGTTTTTATAGGTTTGAATACTTGACATATATCCAATAAGAGATTAATTTTTAAATTATCTTTTTTTTCCTTAAATATGTTCTATTTTGAATTTTGTGTTCATGTTATGTTTTTTGTTTTTGTAGACACATAAATTTGGTATTAGACATTTAGAAACATATTTTTGACATATATTTTACATACATTACTTGTGTGTACACATCAATTCTTTCTCACATTATCTACTATCTATATATCTATCTATGGACTTGGCCAACCTAGCTTACTTTCATTTATACTCAGGACCACCCTAGTCTATTCCATAATCCTCTAAAATCCTAAGCATATTATTTTGTTAGTCCATCTTCCTATTTCTTCCTCTCTGTACATTATTGACAATATTCAAATGGTTATGGTTATCATAGGTGTTTGCCTTTGCTGACAACATCTAAGAGCTTCCAACTACTATTTTTCAAATTCAAATCTTTCCCTTTGGTCAACCTAAACACATTCCACATGTTAATTATGGGGGTAAATACCCAAAGAGTCATCTATAAATAAAATACAATCCTAAGGTATTAATCACTAATAGATTACATTTAAACCCACTTTCACATTGAGAGAGATATTTTCACACACTTAAGGCACTTGTTAGAAATAAGCCACACTTGGACCAATAATGGGATGGCCATAGAGGGGCTAGTATCTTAGTTGGTAGAGCACTCCATAAGTAAATGTAATGTCCTAGGTTTGATTCATATCTAGTTCATATGATTTTTAGCTCAACATGTATTATCAGAGCCAAGCTAGGATCCCCAAGCATTTGTAGTGTGCATTAAGGGGGGTGTTGGAAATAAGCCACACCTAGACAAAAAATGGGATGGCCATAGAGGGGATAATATCTCAGTTGGTAGATCACTCTAGCATCAAATGGAATGACCTAGGTTTGATTCCTAGTTGGTCCATATGAGTTGTATCTCAACAATACTATCAAAAAGCATCCAAATTTTAAAAATCCTTAAAGGAATAGTTCTTTCTAAATGTAAACACTAATTTAAGGTCAACATTTCATGTTTTAAATTGTTAAAAATAAAATATTTGTATTTCATTCTATTGGAACAATATTGAGCACACAAAGGCATAAGTAGGAGAACTATGTTTGGTTTGAGCCCTCTTCAGAGACTTGGAATATAATCAAAACTCAACCACTCAAAGGGAGTGGTAGGGTTATCCAATCATATTTTACCCCCTTATTTTAAGATAAGAAAGTGTAAAAAATGGAGTTATTATTTCAAGTGAAAATAAGAAAAAATAAGGTTTGTGCATAAGATTGAGGTCAACACGTTACATAAAAATCATCTAGACATGAAGGAAAAATAATTTATAAAAGAATAGACTAATAAAAAAAAAGGGATAGTTTTAACAGATAGTGGATGAGATTAGTCCTAATATATTTTGATAATCTATTTCCTAAGCTAAGTATTCTTGGATCCATTTAAGAACATCTCAAGAGAACGGACACAATTAGCAATTAATACTAAAAATAACATTAGCTAAGTGTCTTATATATATATATATATATATATATATATTTATTAAGTGTAATCAATCCTTATTAAGATATTCATATTTTATTATTTTATTGCCTATCTTTTGTAGTGTTAATTTCAATAGTTTTGGCCTATTTAAAAAAATTCTAGTAAACCTGATTATTATTTTAAGCATGAAAAACCCTTTGTATTTTTACCTTAGGGTTTCATCTTTCTTTTTTAGGTTTTCAAATATATCTTACATTAGGGTTTTAGATCTAATTTCTAATATCCCCTTGTTTACATACACAAACCTTGTCATGGATATAATGAATATTCATATTGTATATTTTTTTATTCAAGATATGATTATCATTATTGCATGTGTTTAACCCTTTTTCTAATGGGTTAGGGGAAATAGAATAATAAATTATGGATTAATCTATTATAAAATTAGGCTTATTAAATAATTCAAATTCATAATATATTTTTATATAGTGTTGAATTATGGAAATATGTTAAATATAGAAAGTATAAAAACAAGTAGTAATTTGACTACTTAAAAATGAATAAGTAATCATACTTATCTTATTAAATGATGCACAAGAAAATATAGGAAGTGCAAGGGCAAAAGCAATCAACATGATTCTCAATTATGATTTGTCATATTCCATAAATCAAATCTCTATTAACCTAGACATTATCATCAAAATAGGGACACTAGCATTGATGGTTTTGTTCAAAATATTATGATTATCTTATACAAAATACATGACCTTTTTTGTAAATTACACATGTACATGTTAGGGTTCACTACCACCTTGCATATTATCTATTCAAGTCATGTACACAGGTTTTGGATATGAATGTATAGTTCAAAACCCTAGGTCTTCCAATTAAATCTTACCACCCTAAAAAAAAGTGGTTAGTGAGCTCAAGTGAATTCAATCTAACCTCAAATATCCCTCTATTAGTGAGTGATACATATATATCCAATACTCTAAAGAGGGCATCAAATTGGTGTATTTATCTCCCTTATGTGTGTTTGTGTGTTAATAATTATGTTATATGCTATATATGAGTGAATATAGTGATTTATCTTGTAACTTGATTAATATTGCTTATGGTTTGATATTTGAATGCTTCAAACCTATATTAATATTTCTCCTATGATTGATTTGGAAATAGGTAAGAATATGGAATTTTTGTAAGCTTGAGAGGTTTTTTTGTTTGGTATAATATAGATGTGTGCTAGATTTATACTTGATGATAATGAGTGGTACTTGATTTGTATTTATAGCACACCTTTTTAAATTATCTCATAATATTGTTAATTAAGACAAATAGGATGACTCATGGATGTCTAAAGATTTTCAAATTTTAGTGTTTGTGAGGTATGGACACTAGTGTCAGATCTTGGAAAATAGCTTCGATAATAGTGTCATAATATAGATGGTAGTGTCCTATAGGATAAATAGTTTTTGAATATATATAACTAATAATTTAAGATATATATTAGGTTATAAGCATACTATGGGCTATAGGTGATCTAGGTAATCATAATTTTAGGGTCAGACTATATGATAAGATTTTAGCATAACAAGATGGTAAACATGAGCCTTTTCGTAGTAAGAAGGTCGTGAACTAAAGGGTTGATCCATGAGTGTTATTTTACAAGTGTATAAGACTAATTTATCATGTAAAATCTAGATTTAGTATTTATAGTGTCTTTATATCCTAAAATATGTAAAAAGTTTCAAAACCATATAATAAAATGGGTTAAACTTAATGGAATTAAATCTATTGATAATATTAAAAATGAATAATTATTAACTCTCTTTTGTAACAAATATTATTCAAATATCCAATATGAAATTATTTTATTTACTATTTTAAATCAAATGGCATGGATGATTCCTTTCATTAATCCTTCCCTTAGACCTTATGATAGTGATGGCCACCATCTCACCCCAATTATTCACCCTAGGCTCAAATTGGATTATAATATCCATTATATCACAATATAAATAGATAGGGTGCCCCATCCTATGTATAAAACTAGAGTTAGTCAAAATGTCCCTCCTAATCCCCATCTAACTCCTAGGACACTGGCCAATGTAACTAGAAGTTAAAATATCATTGATAAACTCAATAATATTCTATCTAAGATCTCCATAATATAATTTATAAAGACATACACTATCAAAAGTATATTCTATATATAATTAGTGATTAAAATTTACCAAATGATGTTTAACCTACTCATTTTCCATCCATTATAAATGTGGATTAAAATCCATGTTTTGATATTTTGGATTAGTTCATATTTGGCTTTGGACTCATTTGGTGTAGCTAGTAGTTCATTGCACCTTCTAGTCATTCTCCTTTTAGATTCTTCCTCTCTCAAGGCCCCTTTTCAAAAGAAAATCCTAAGTATCAACCTTCATCCACTTCTTCCACATGGCAGCCTAACACTCATCTAGTTTGATGAGGCTCTCTTTTCACTCTGATGGAGCATCAAATTGACACATGGTATCCCCACACTCTTTAAAGCCATTTCATTTTTGTTTAAAACTCTAATTAGTTCTATTGGCTAGTTAGTAAATAAAAGGGGCCCACTGAGTAGTTTACTTGGTGAATGTGGTTTCAACATGTGGCACCCTCACACTTAATGTTGTAATGAAATGCCTAGTTTCTTCTAGGAGGATTACTAACTTAAAAAATAGTACCCTTATACTTAGCCTTACAAAATAAGTACCCAACTTCCTCATAGAAACATCAGCTCAACACACATCATTCTTGTGCTTATCCAAGAGCAATTTTGGTTTATTAGATTTTAGAGTAGCACCATTAGACAGAGGAGATTATAGAAGACCCACCAATTAGTTGTAATAAGAAATAAATGATCCTTTCCACATGGAAACCTCATGTTATTCAAAGATAAAGGTTCTTCTAATTGAGAAAGGAATTTCACCATTGGCTAAGGTAAGTGGATCCCCATCCCCAATGACATAGTAGAGATAGCTCTAGAGATTTGCATGTGGCATCACTACATCACTCTTGAACATCATGGCCTTAACAATATAGAGTAGTTATGAAATGTCTAGGATCTATAGGTTAACTACACTCATGAGCTCAAGTTCCTCTTTTAGTCATAATTACATCATCATGAGCACAAGTATTGAGATCTCTAGGTGTCAATCCCATGATAGGCCATCTTGCCTATATATTATAGGATATTTCCTTTTTGGAAGGGGTTGGTTACCATTTTTATTATATTATTTATTTTGTATACCACCATTTTTAGAATAGAAGCAATATAAGTTAGCATTTTCTCATTCTTCGACCTTAAAGGTGCCCCTCATAGGTGTGATTAGATGTTTTGTATGTGTCTTTGAGGCCTTATGTATTTGTTTCTCCATCTAAAAATGAATAAGATGTGATATTTTATGTCAATTATATATATTTTTTATCTCTTTATTCTACTTCTATAGTATCAATCTTTGCTTTTATTATAGATCTTAATTCATGTTATATGTTCCTTTATGGTCTATAGTTTTTTAGGGTTTGATCTATTTTATGAAATTATAGTCTAAGTGCTTCAAATCTCTTAGTGTATCACCTTAGTTTTAGTTTAAATTTTATTTGCATTTCTCTCTCCCGTTTTCACCCCCCAACTTTGAATGAAGATTCAGCTTCTAAAATCTTAGAGGTTGTTTTATAGACCTCTCTCAGTCCCACACTTGTAAAGCTTTCGATAGGATGTTGTTTAACCTAGAGCAAGAGTTTTAGGCATCAATAGTTTTTTATTTTTTAGCATGTCCAATGAGACCAATCTACTAATTTTATTGACTAGGGGGCCATGTTTATGATCCAAAGGCCTATAATAAGGTTAAAAACAATAAAAATTTTGAGCTTGCTAACACCACCTCTAAGAGCTCAAACTCACCAAAAGACCATAGGGTCTAGCACTGTTGAACAAAGAAAATTGTCTATTCAAGGCCTACTAAATAACTTCATATCATGAAATAGTGACATCCCACTTATCCCATTGACACCCCTAGCTACGTGGGACCCTATCCCTATGAACACCTTGAAAGTGCTTCTCAAGTTCTCAAGAGAAGATGTCAATACCATGGTGGAACATCTCTAAGATGTTGTAAATGTGTCATTATGCACTATGTCACTATGCATAATGTAGCCTTAAGGATACCAGCAACATCTTTTAAAGTATAGGCTCTTGATTGATACCAATATTTTCTAGCCAAATCCATCAGCACCTAGGATGACCTGGGTGACAAATTATTTGAGCAATTCAATGAGAAAGTAGATCGATCATCCATCTTACATAAACTAATAACCATCAAGAGAGGCCCATAAGAAGCCATTGTTTACTTCAACACCAAGTTCAAAAATACCTAGAAAAGAATCTTATTAGTGGCTTGACTATCTATAGGCATGTCTATTATGTTCTATCTCAAGGCCTTAAATTTATAGATTGTGGTTATGATTCAATTAATTTGAGGCCAGATGCTACCAATGCTTATGATCTAATAGTAAGGGTTGAGAATAATTTTATAGATGTAGGAAAGCTACCTCTCCATCTACCAATGTCAATGTTCCTAGAGATATCAATGCCTCCATAAGAAAAAGCCCCAAGTACCGCAAGACCTTTTCATTCTATGTATGCATATTCACCCACTCAAGCAAGCACATCTATGCAATATTCCCTAGCTATAGAGATGAATGACATGAAGAGTATCTTACATAACTTTTCCAATGAGATAAACAACATCAAAAGGTAGCAATTTATGCCTCTAAATCCCTCTTTAAATAACAACCAAGAAAGGAGAGCACCCTACCAACAAAATTAGTACCAAGGGTGACAAAGGATAAACCATCAAACTATGAATCATCAAGTTTCGAACCACCAGACGTGCCCTACAAATCAAATAATTACAGTACCAAATCCTTTACACATGATAGTGCCTAATGTAAATAAGGAACTAGTTGATGGCCAAAATAACTTGGTAGATGACTCTAATTCATGGTGTTTTCCATGTAATTATTCTCATGTACCCCAAAAATATCCAAGGGGAAACATACATTAAAAGGTTACCAAATAATAAAAATAAGGGAATACCCCTAATTCAGCTTATACATACTAGTCTCCAGGGGTTGAAAACATTGTCTTGATGGCATAAATGTATGGGATGTCCTTGGAACAAGAAGAATAAATAGCCCTAAAATATGCATTGTTATCCTAGGTTGAAGACAAATATTAAGTCTACATGAGCAAATTTCTTGTGTACAGAACCCCATAGGTTCAATCAGGTTACTACACTTGCTTAAAAAAAGATTAGATAAAAACCCTAAAGCTACCATAAGGCCTAAAGTGACCTTTGAAAAAGTTCTAACACATATAACCCACCCAAATTAGAATAAGGTAGTGAAAAATAAAGCAAAATATCCTAGTGTTTCACCTCGAGGGTCATACAATATGGTGGAACAATTGAAGAGGGTTCTAACGAACATCTCCGTCTGGGATGTCTTATCAATCCCCAAGTAGAAGTCCCTACTAAAATAAGCCTTAGAGAAGCAATAAAATCCCATGCAAGGAAAATTGACTATGAAACCTATAAGGACAAAGGAGAAGGAAGCTAGCACAAGTATAAAACCCTAGGTGCCCTCCATATTCATCAATACTAAAGAGGGGGTAAGCAAAACAAAACCTACCCTATTCTATCTAACGTTGATTATGGGGAATAAATATTACACAACTTTATGGTTGATTTAGGTGTAAGAATGATGGTGATACCTTAACAAATAGAAGATTCACTTTAATTAAAGTATGAGCCATTAAATAAAGGAGTGATGTAGTTGGATGGGAAGAAGGTTCAAACCATAGGAATTATCAGGGCTCTTCCCCTCATGTTACATTGTTGTCCTATCATTGTTGTATTATAGGACATCATAGTGATAGGCATCCAACCTATCTTTGGGCTATGTTTGTCAAAATACTTCACCACCAAGATAGGTAGGTATTTATCATTGGACTAGTCCCATTTAATTCTAAGGACCAAGTATGGTTCAAAGTTAAAGATGGTGTTTGAACTACTTCACCTATAACACATAGTGGATGAATTCATGATGAACTTTGAAGCAGCACACACTTCCTTCTCAAGAATGGATATGCACTACATATATATGCTCGAAGGTGAAAAGGTCATAGATACCAAAAGTCCAAAGGAAAAATACATTGTGAACAAATTTATTGAGAACAACCCATTCACAAACTTTGACACCAATGACCTTGGAACCTACATGATCCATGATGAAGATCAATCCATTCTTGAGGTTAAAAAGAAGAAAGTAGATCAGAACAAATGGTTTGGAGATGAGTCCATATTCTAGACTCTAAATTTTGATGGTGCAAAATACAAGACTAGATCTAGAGCAAGCATCCAACTAACATCTCCTTTAGGAGAATAGACCCTTCAATCCTTCCAAATTCATTTCACCTATATAAATAATCAGGTTGAATATGAGCCACTAGTCCATGGCCTCAACCTTGCTGAGTGGATGGGTGCCAAATAGTTAAATGTATTTGGTGATTCTAAATTATTAGTAAGGGAGGTAGAAGCCATAAAGAACATGTGTGTGAGATCCTACCACCACCATATATAGGATCTAGTTGAAGCCTTCAACATTTAGATCATCCCAAGGGCCTCTAATGTGGAATCTAATAGAATGTCAATGATCAATTCCCAATTTGACCTGGTAATAGACTTGTTCACCAATGAATAAGTAGTGTGGGTAATCATCAAGCCTATTATCCTAGACAACAACCAAAATTGGTAGGTGTTTAAAAATGATGCTTAGATTACCATGTTCCTCCAACAATCATGTGAATTTGTAGAGAAATTGTAACCATAAATTAAATAGCCTTCTAAAGACCAAATCATGTAGTTAAAGACTAACAAGTTGCCAAAGGGCCTCATTACCCTAGATAATATTTTTTATTCTAATGATGCAATAAAAGACAAGAGAAAAATTTTCACAAACAAGGGTGATTACTCATATCTTGATGTTGGAGTGAAAAGAAGCTGAAGGTTGGAAAATAAGTCCCCTAAAGAGATAAAGAGTGGTTGGTTTATTTTATAACAAATATAAAGGAATTATTGCATGTAAGTATGATGACTTGAGGGGATATGACCATGAGGTCATTTATCATACTATAAACTTGGTGGAAGGAGCCAAACCAATTCAACAAAATTAAAGGTCTGTGAACTCAAAGATTGAGTCTTTGATGGCCCAAAAACTTAGGAAACTAATTGACTCTAAGATTATATACCTAAAGTATTTGACTTGGGTGTCTAATCTAGTTCTTATATGAAAGAAGAGTGGAGATATTCAGTTGTACATGGACTTTAGGGATATGAATAAGGCATCCTTAAAGGACCATTATCCCCTTCCCTCTATGGATCAAATCCTTTAGATAGTAGTGGTTGTGGAGACGTTTTCTCTACTAAATGGATTATTTGGGTATAATCAAGTATGGGTGAACAAAAAAGACTAGCATAATACCACCTTCACCACAAAGTGGGGAACCTTCACATATGTGAAGATGTTTTTTGACATCTCTAATGCCAAGGTAAAATTTTAATGGAAAATGGATGTAGCTTTCAAATGGATAATCAATAAGATCATCCTCATCTATTTGGATGACCTCACTATGGTTTCTAAGAAGGAGGACCAATGTCCATCTAGAGAAGGTTTTCCAAAAGTGTTAGGAATTTGGGGTATCTCTCAACCCTAAGAAATGTGTATTCAGAGTCCTACAAGGCAAGCTACTTGGGTATGTAGTATCCAAAGAATGGATCACCATTTATCTAAAGATAATAAAGGCCATTTGATAATAATCCTTGCTAATAGATAAGAAGGTACTATATTCTTTCTTTAAAAATATTTATTTCATCAGTAGGTTTACATCTGACTTTGTAGGATTGGTGAGACCAATCACCTTAATGCTGAAGAAGGGATAGGCTTTCAAGTGGAATTTTGAGGGAATAAAATCCTTTAAAAAAATAAAGGATGTAATATCTATGGCACCTATACTAGTTAACCCTAACTTTTTTAAAGACTTCATTATATACGTCTATGAGAGTGAGCATAGCCTAGCAGCTATGTTAACTTAAAAGGAAGAGGAAAGAAGAAATGGGCACTCAATCATGTTAAACTTTAAAAAATTATGTGGGTATGGAGTGAAATATAATTTCATATAAAGATAAGCTTTTTCCATAGTTAAGGGCCTCGAAAATTTCATGCACCTTATCGTAGGTAGTAAGATTATGGTGTATGTGGTGCACTCCAACATCTACAAATACATCATGGAAGGAGAGATCATGAAAAAATGAGCCAAATAGATCACTAAGATCCAAAATTATGACATCAAGGTTATGCCAACAAAGGTGATCAAAGGAAGAAGAATCTACAAGTATCTAGCCTAATGTGCAGATGTCCTGCTAGAAGAATAAGACACACTAAAAGTAGTCTTGCTCAACCAATTCAATACTAATGGGACTTGGGTGACTGACCAAATCCACTTCATGAAAACTAGTCAATATCTATATATCCTTCCCATGAATAAAATACATTTCTATAGACTCTCAAGGTCTAGCTACACACTGGTCCAAGGAGTCTTATTCAAAATAAACTTTGACAAAGATCTACTCTGATGTGTCAAAATACACCAAGTCAAGAAGATTATCTAAGATATGAACTTTAATCCTATAGGAGATCACTTATCATAAAACACTATGATAAATATAATGTGTGTGGGTTATTACTAGTCGACCATGTTCATAGATTACCATGATGCAGTCAAAAAATGTTAAAAATGCCAATTCTTTGTAGGGAAAATGAATAATTCAGCCATGCCATTGAACCCAATTATGAATGATGAACCCTTTGTATAGTGGGGATAAGACTTAATTGGGATGATAAATCCTATCTCTAGTGTTGGTCACAAGTGGAAATTGATAGCCATCAATTACTTCACATGGTGAACTAAAGCAATCTAACTGAAAGAGGTGACTGAGAATGTGATCCTTAGCTTCTTAGAAGAGTTCATGGCTAGGTTTGATCTCCCTAAGATAGTCATCTTCAACAATTCAAAATCCTTCCTCAAGTCTAAATTTTTTTATTTCACACTCTAAAATTTTATCTTCTTAAAGACTTCATCTAATTACTACCCATAAGGGAATGGGTTGGTGAAGTCAACAAATAAAAATCTAATAAGACTGATCAAAAGGATGGGTTTTGAATGACAAAAAGAGTGGCACATGGATGTGATAATAGCCCTATAGGTGGACTACATCACTCCCAAATAGATCTTGAAAACCACCCCATATAAACTTGTATATGTGAAGGGGTTAATAATTTTGATGTCATCAAAAATCCTTGAATTATAGATTCTAAAGTCTATTGAGATTTAAAAATGGAGTAATGGAGGTTAGGCTCATACAACTACTTAGCCTCCAAAAATTAAGGGAATAGGAAAGTGATGCAAAAATCACCTAAAAACAAGCAATCAAGCAGTGGTTCAATAGGAAGTCATAGGACCCAAGATTCAAACCTAGGGATTTAGTTCTTAAATATGATCAGAGGACCACAAAGTTGGGCTAGCATGAGAAGTTTGATTCTCTTTAGAGAGGATCATTTCACATCATCAATGATAGGTAGGGAAATGCTTTTGAGTTATAAGATGAAGAGGGTAATGCATTGGAGATCTAATTAACAAGATCAACTTGAAACATTTTAACTAAATTACTTGCCTCCCCCTTATACATAATTAGCTAGTTTCCCTTTTTGTTTATGCATTTCCTTTTTTTTGTTTTTTGTTTCCTTAGATTTGGTTCCCTTCTCATTGTTTTTTCCTTTGAATAAGTGACATTATCACAAGTCTCTTGTCTAACCACGATGCATCCTCACCCTAGTCCTCCAAAGTATTTAAAAAACATTCTCTAAAAGATGGTTATCTACCCATCTCACTTGCCATTAATGTTAGATGCTCCATTTTGTGTGACTCCCCATAATGATCACCATAAATCTCTTACAAATGGATCTTCAAGCATATGCACTACCCTGATCATTTATAGGGCACTTGATTTTAAATTTTCCATAATGAGCCTACCTAGTAGCATCAGTGTATAAATACCCTGGTCTCATCTAAGCCAAACACTTAAATCATTGAGATACTTAAGATCATTGAGAATTCAAAAGGAGAAGAGAAGATCCAATCCCAAAGTTGAAAAAATAAGTGAGTGGATAACCATTAATCCATAAGCCTCCCATAAGACAAAAAGTGGTTTTAAAGAAAAAATCTTAAGATAGATCCTTCCATGTCTTCTAGGGGAGAGAAGAATCCCATGGCTAGGGTACCTGAAGAGACCTTCCTTTGAAATATATTGTGATCAAATCTTAAGCTTTTTATCACACTCAAGAAAATGAGAAAGTACCAAATGTCAAAAAGGTGGCCAAAAGGGACAACAAAGACCAAGCATTGGTCACTAATTTTGTAGATGATATATTTGATCCCAAGCTAGCCAAGAACCCAAAAATTTTAAGAGAGGGATCCCTTGCCTAAATGCTTGAAATGTTTTATAGAGGGGAGTATGATTATTTCAAATTCAAGATGTGGGACTAGACACTGGCAGAGTACATGGTGCCTTATATCCATCTATGCCCAAAGATCACTACCCTTTGTGAGGAGAGTATGATGCCAACACTAGAATAATTATTGGTAACACCAATCTGAGGGTTAAAATTATTGAAAATAACATCAGGGAGATGCTTCAACTCTTGGGCAACCCCAAGTTTGATGTCTATAACATAGAGATCCATCAAAGTGTCTGGGACTCCCAAGTCCAAGACAAGGTGCACTTCCTCAGCTTCCTTTTCAAGAAAAAAATCATAAAGATTTTGTATCTACCCATCCCCTTAGTGAGATTCCCTTCATAGTACTTGAATGATACTATGTCCATGTTGGCCTTCATCTTTAGGATGGACTCTAAAAATAACATCAATGACTTTCAATTAGGGATGCTCTTCCTCTTGACCATGGTTCAAAAGGGGGAGATGTACAGGATGGATTTTGAAGATTCCATCATCACCACCATGAGGAATGATCTAGAAACAATTTTGACCTTCATTACCTTTCGATAGTCAACCTTCCTCTTGCAACTCATTCTATACCAACATTCTCAATTCTTCTCTTTGTATCTTAAACTCAACTCCCATAACATATATGTTTTCCCTAATGTGATGGCCCTAGTCACTATATGAACCCATGTCCTATCTATCACTAGGGACTACTACAAGTTCTCAAAGCTCTTTATGGCTCTATTTCTCATTGACCTTAGCACATAGGCCATTACATTTAGAATGATGCATGAGCAATGTTCATGGCTCACCAAGAACAAGGTCCTAGTCCAATAGTTCTATGAAACCCATTTTACATTCATCTAAGTGCATAATTTTCAAGGCGAACCCTTTTGGCTCTTGTGTATGTTAGCAAATAGGACCCTAACCCTAGATTTGGCTCACTAGCTAAACATGGTGGATGTCATTTATAGAGTAAGGAATAAGAAGAAGGGTCTATATGATGTCCCTTTCACAAGAGATGACATCACAATGGTGAAAAAGCATTAGGGACAACTACTCATGACCAAGATGGTAGATTTTATCCTTAATTTAATAGATGATAGATGGGAATATGATCCAAATGGATTCATAACATCTTTAAATACTACCAATGGCCCCAAGCACTAGAACTAACCATATCTAAAATAGAGGAGGTTGCCCACAAAAAACATCCTCCAAAATTATGTGGATCTATCTCAGATCTCATTGGATGCATTCAAACCATGGGATTACTTCCAAAACATGGTCCAATCATACAACCTATCTAAAAAATTATGGAAGGGGATGAAGAAGTAGCTTGCCCAATTAGATTGGAGCAAAGAAAAAATAACTACCTTCATGAAATATAGGTATTAAATCTAATCCATACTCCAACTATGATGTCAAAGACATAGATGAGACCTTCAAAAATATTTGGGATGAGAATCATCTAGAGGAGGGATTAGTGGAAGCAAAATCCTTTCCTAAGATAGTATTAGGAGGAGGAAGAGAAGAATAAGAAAGAGATTCCCTTGGGTAGGGAGTAGGAGTTGTACTATAACAAAATGAGGCTAAGGTCTTAGAGACTCACAAGCCTTCAACTTGGCCCCCTCCCCTATTATTATATCCCATAGCTCTAAAATAGTAACAAACCCCCTCTAGGCACCTCACAACTAGTCCAATCTAGTACAAGTAGCCTAAGACACCTAAATCTAGACCTGTATTAGAACTTACATAGAAGAAGATTCACTTAGCAAATCCCCTTCTTTCCACCTCTACCTCCCTCATTGCCTCCACATCTCCATCCACCATATCACCTCAAGCTACATCACCCTCTACTTCCCATCTAATTACTTCCCTAGCCCCACTCTCCTCTTCATCCACTCAGCCCACCATCAAGCTCTTCCCAGTCTCTTCTATACTATTGATCTCTTCTTATATGTATGTGTTGACCTTTATGCCTTTCTTATCCACCTAATCCTCCATCATAGTGAAATCACCATTCACTCTACCCCACAAGATCTTACCTTTATCTCCTTACACCCTCACCCTCCATTCACTCACCTTCATGGGGACAAGGCCTATTACTTCATAGTAGCAAGTGGTCATTCCATTTGTGTTACCATAAGGAATCCCCTTCATAAGGGAGAGCATTCAAGTGATAGAGTAGTACCATTAGAATATGGCTGCAACAAGGAAGGATCATGAGGCTCAAATGGATAATAAGAGGGGAAATCAAGATAGGGCCCCTACATAGACTCACATGTGGTCATTCTATGACCCTACACAATAATCTCTCATGGTTGTTCATTTGGACTCTCAAATAGTCAAGCCCTAAGAATAGATGTAGCCAAGGGAATACTCCATACAATCCATTAGCCTAAACCTTAGCCAAGTCAAACCTACCAATAAGGTTGATTTGATGGAATAAATGTAAAATTTTGTAACCATAGACTACATTGAGGTGACCTAAAAGCTCAAAAAGACCAAGCTGGAGCTATCCAAAGTGAAGGCTAAAGTTGATTCTCTCACTATTGAGGATAAGGCCAAATATGTAGAGCTCAATAAAGTAAGGTATGACCTTTAGATCCATGTCTCTAATGATATCTTCTAGGTGGAATCCAATCTATGAATGGTAATTAAGACCAAGTTATAGGTAAAAGATATTAAACTGGCATAGACATGCCAAAGTCTCTCTAATTATAATTAAGCTTTTCCATATTTACAACATTAGGTATAATAAGAATCTTTGATCAAGGACCAAGAGATTGAGAAACTAAAGAATGACCTTACCACCCATTTGTAGGCAATAGAAATCCTTCTTATGGTCTAACAACTATATAAATTTTACTGGGAGAGGATCAAGGGTGTAGCCATAAACCTAAAGCCAACCTTCACCTTCATCATAGACTCATAGAACCTGAGCTCATAAATGAGCATGTCCATTGATCAATTCATCACCTTCATGTCTCCTAAGGTCTTATACTTGTAGCTCCTCATCCAAAAGCTTTACATCACTTTAGATGAAACATTACAAGCAGAAGGGGTCACCAACTGAAGGCAAGTAGTAGAAAAGGTTCATGAGTTTCTAGGTTGAAATAAGGTAGCCAATAAGTGTAAGGTAATCCTTAATGCCTTATAGTAGGTGGTTTGAGATACATGGGGGCACATTGAGCAATGATTCCAACTGGGACTCCCCTCCCCTTTCTTAGAAGATAATAGAATCCTCTTTGAGGACTAGATTAAAGCACTGATAGAATAAAAGTAGAATGACCAAACCATTTTTCATGGCTCTTGGTCAGTCACCTAGTGTCTTCAAAATGGATAAAATATTTCACCCACTTTCCCATCTTAAATTCTAAATGTTGGAATTTGTTTAGGGTTTGGGAAGCATCTCCTTCAAGGAGATTATTGATCTAGATAGAGCCTTTAAGGTTCTCAAGAAAAAGAGCCAACCCAAGGAGGAATAGTGGGTGCCTTTATAGGTGACTCTAAAAAAATTGTAGGTTCTCAAGCCTTCCTCCTATTTTGAAATTTTTCTTTAACTGGTCTACATACCAAAGTTTTTGGTTCTCTTACCCACAAGTGGATGCTCTGTGAGTCACTAGGATCTATGGATTAAAATCCATATTTTGATATTTTGGAGTAGTTCATCTTTGGCTTTAGACTTGCTCAACATAGCTAGTAGTTCCTTATACCTTCTATTAATTATCCTAATGACTTTTTTCTCTCTTGAGACCTATTTTCAAAAAAAATCCTCAGTATAAGCCTTTGTCTACTTCTTCCACATGGTAGCCTAATGCTCATCTGGCTTGGTGAGGCTCTATTTTCACTTTGGTGGAGTGACAACTCAACACATGTCATCCACATCATCTTCAAAGCCATTTCCTTTTTGGTCAAACCTCCAAGTAGTGTTATTAGCTAGTCAGTAAATAAATAAGGCCTACTGAGCAATTTAATTGGTGAATGTGGTTTCAACACATGGTACCCTCATGCTTAATTTTGCAAAGAAATTCCTAGTTTCCTCCAAGAGGAATGCCAACTTAACACATGGTGCTCTTACACTCAGGCTTACCAAAGAATTTCTCAACTTCCCTAAAGAATCATTGGCTTGACATGTGCCATCCCTACACTTATCTAGGAGTAATTTTGGTCTGTCAGATTTAAGAGTAACACCATTGGCCAGAGGAGATTAAAGGGGACCCACCAATTGGTTATAAAAATAAATAAATGAGCCTTTCCATATGGTAGCCTTACATTCTTCAAAGACAAACGTTCTCCTATCAGAGCAAGGAATTATGAGATTGGCTAAGGCAAGTGGATCCCCATCCCCAATGGTATAAGAGATAGATCTAGAGATTTACATGTGGAATCACCACATTGCTCCTAATCATTATGGCCTTAATAAGATAGAGTGGTCATGCAATATCCAGGATGTGAAGGCTAATTGCACTCATGAGCTTGATTTCCTCTTTCATTCATAATGACATCAACATGAGTGTGAGTGTTAGGATCTCTAGGTGTCATTCCCACAATAAGCCATCTCGCCTATATATTATAGGATCTTTCCTTTTGGAAAGGGTTGGATACCATTTTGCTTGTCTTATCTATTTTGTATACCATCATTTTTAAAATAGAAGTAATAGCAGTTAGCATTTTCTCATTCTTCAACCTTAATAGGTGCCCCTCATAAGTGTGATTGGACATTTTTCATGTGCCCTTGAGGCTTTATATATTCATTTTTCCATATAAAAATGAAGAGGATGTGATATTCAGTGTCAATTGACATGAGAAATTATCTCTATTTGTTATCTCTTTTCTTCTACTTCTATAGTATCAATCTTTACTTTCATTATAGATCTTAATTTATGTCATATGCTCATTTATGGTCTATAGTGTTTAAGGGTTTGATATATTTTATGTAATTATAGTCTAAGTGATTTAAATATCTTGATGCATCACCTTAGTTTTATTTGCATTTCTCTATCCCCTTTTCACTCCCCCAACTTTGAATGAAGAGCTAGATTCTAAAATCCTAGAGGTTGTTTTATAGATCACACTCGGTCTCACACTTGTAAAGCTTCCAATAGGAGGTTATTTAACCTAGAGTGATATTTTTAGGTGTCAAAAGTAAATATATTAAATAATAGTGAAAACATGATTATATTTGAGAAATAATCTTTGACAACTCAACATAGTATAGATTATATTCTCCTATTATTCATTCAAGTATAAATCTTAAATAAGGAAGTTAAGTGTGATCTAGTAGATAATGAATCATGATTGAATATTTTTAATATCATGTTTCTATAAATATTGGGTGTCAATATGGAATCTATTCGTAACTTAGATAAGAAAATGAGAAAATTTGATAACATTATGTGCCAAGTTATAAGATCAATTAATTTGTATTTAAAATTTTCCCCTAAAACATTAACTAGTATGTTTCATGTGATTTCAAATAATTCATTACAAAATACTCCTAGATAGAACATAAACTCACATTATGGAAATTTTACCATCCACTTTGCATTGATGCTTAAAATTTATGCATGAGGGATGTTTGCATACATGTCTTATGGATAATAAAGATTTAAAATATTAAAAATTAGTGAAATTTATTAATGGATGTATTAAATAATCTCATGTTATTCATTCCCCCATAATACATCCATCACAAGGTATACTAGTGGAATGAATACATACATATAAATTTGGGGAGTCAATCTGAACTAATGAAAAAGAGCCAAATCCAAATATATCACTATAAAAAGAGAAAAAAAGGAATCACACAATGTTTTGACATATAAAGAAGAGAAGATATTAGATCTTCATTTTTATCAATTCATAAGATCTAGATAAAATATTTATGAAAGAGGATAGTGATGATGACGAGAATCAAATTCCAACAAACATGGATGAATGTTTTCTCATCAAAAATTTACACTTGTTGGTATATGATAGTATCAATATGATTCAAACATGGTGATCACAAATAAATTAAAATGTCCCATTTATGTTCCATAATATTTAGATAGGGGAAAATTTTCCCTTAAAACCAATCTTAAGGATACAAATGAAAATACCTCATGCAATCCCAATTTATGATAGGAGTCTTTCACAATAGTGCTCCATTAAGACAATTTTTTGTGATATCTTTTATGACTCAACCACAAGAGGTAAAACACATTTCATAATGTATAAAATGTTAATTTACAATGTTTGTACAAAATTCAATAAACAAATTATAGTTTATGGATATAAAACATTATATCAAATTAAAGGTAACTAGTGTACAAGATAAACTAGGCATTATATTTTTGATGTTACTTGACAAGAATTTGATTGTTCTACCTTCCACTTGAAATATAGTTGTGGGTTGACTATCACATCAATAATGAAAGCCATTTTATAGTTATCATAGAATATATGGGTATGAAACAAACAATTTTACAAAATTATATAAAAATATATATAATTTTAAGGATAAGTAGATCGTCATGATAATATAGGTACAAAAAACACCAATAATGGTTTTTTTAACAAGACTTAGCATAGGAATAGATAAAATCAAGAGTATAAGTATCCATAAAAGGATCCATTGAGTATCCATTTATTGCATTCAGGGTAATTATCAATAAGAGTTTTAAATTGATGAAAATTAGGGGGAAATACATGAAACATTCCATTTTTACACTAGTTAGTCACATGGTAGATGAATTACACCACATTTTTCCTTGTGATGGATCAATATGTATTTTTACATTATCTATTATTTGTGGACCAAAGGTTGTGGATACATTGATATTTTTGATGTTTACTAGTGACAAATTACAAGCTACACTTAAACAATAATGGTTATAAAAGTTAAAAGATACATTCGATATTCCAAATAAGTGTAATACCTACATGTATTAAGGTAATATAAATAAAATTCACCGTGATAAAAGAAATGATCCCCAAAATATTAAATACTCAAGGAAAATTGAAATGACATTATTTCATATGATAGAGCATGATCCTTCTTATAAAGTTGATTAAAATGTAATACATATGCATAACATCCAAGAAAGAGTAAACTAAAATATGAAGATGATTAACATAAAATGATATGATGAAAATACTAATGATGATGTATGGGCATTTAATGAGAACCTATATCCAAAGATGAACACCTTATTGTAATATTATCCATATGAATTTGTGCATCCCTTGGATTAAATCTTAGGATTGTGAGATTCACATAATTCATATCAAAATACTAAAAATATAAAACATTAAAATGTTCAAAATAAGGACCAATGCATGACATGATATAATAGTTACATTATTGTTTTATGTTATTCATAATATTCATGGTATATTACATATTAATTTTCTATGTACATGTTTTTTATGATATACATGAGTGGGGTGTAGGACATAAAAGTTACATATGATACATGGGAATACTAATGTGGGGCATTTCTTAAAGGCAAGGGAATGCCTACATTAGGGACATCTTGGTACACTTTATAGGTTATATATATTTTTGACCATTCAATTCATCATATTAATATAATTACACTTTTTATACATGAATTGATATTTCATTTGCTCTTTAGAGTGTTATATTCTATAGAAATTATAATTTGATATGGTGAGTGAGTACATGGATTGATTTTATAGACCAACATTTCTTGTTCTACACATGTTTGATGTTTACATGGTGTGATTCTTAATTATGCATCAAAGTGTGTGATGATTGATGTTTTTATGTTTCATGTTATATGTGTGGTAATTGATGTGTGTTACATTACATGTTTCTATGAGTGCATTGATTTTGTTATGTCACATCATGTATCATTCTTTTCAAGGATCATTTAGTATATGTCATGGTCATGTTATGTCTATGTCAATTTAAATTTTTGTTATATCTTGGGTACTTATGTGTGTCATGATCTTGACATTTTATGCATATGTATGTGTGTATTTATAAGATTTTTAAGCTTGGTTCCATGATTTCTATCACACATTATTCTATTGTGTTCAATTCCATGATTACTATCATGCATATTTTGTGTGTATTATTATGTTATATTTTATTGTGTACCTAATTATTATATATACTTGACATGACACTTTTATTCCCATTTACTTAGATTACATGTTTCATATGCACATGAATGACCAAACCCTTATATCTTGACATATTAAATCATGTTAGCACACAGTCTTTACATGCTTGCATGTTTTTATATAACATGATGCACATATCTCTTTTATTTTGAGATGAGTGATTTGTAAGCTTCATCCCTCACCTCAAAAATGGGGCATACTAGTGGGTTTGTCTTATATATTCAAGGCTTTATAGACATATGATGCATATTTTGTGTTAAATTACATGATTTAGATTGGGTCAGATTGGGATAAGATCAGATAGATCAGACAAATTTAGGAATATATTATACATATGCGTGTAATTTTACAAAATTATGAGGAATAACTAATAGATTATATTATGTGATGTGACAAATTACATGGATCATATTGAAATTTTTTATCAAATTGATAATATTAACACATAGGTTATAAAATTATATATCAGTTTGAGGGATGATGGATTAGATGAGCGGCATGACTTTTGTTCATACAAACACTTTGATAGTTATATGATGAGGATCGATGGTACTACTTAAGCAATTTGGATTTAAAAATAATGTCTATAAAGGTTGGTTTAGAGTTTCAATTTTGCATAAAAACCTATTTTGGGTTTGTAAAAATAATTGTGATGGTATTTATAGTGATGCAAGTGAGGTTCTACATCACTCAACTTATAGAACTTATATATCTCCAATGTGGTTGATGGATTAAAACTCTTCAAAACATGGTTTCTTTAGTGGAATTTCTTTGGGAAATAATCATATAATGGCATCTTTTAATTGAGTTTAACATAGTGCAACATATTTTTCATACCCATAAGTGTATTCATTTTGTTTAATCTATTTTGAATTGAAATGACTCAAATAATTAAATATAAACTATTAAACTTTAAATATAGTGAATATACATATTTGAATGTAAAATTTAAAAAATTAAAAATGAGAAATAATCTAAAATAGTAAATTGACAAATAAATATGAAAACCTCCCTCAAACTTATTTTATGTTGATTGTGTAGGTTGACTATGACTAGAGACTAGTTGGAAAGACATTCAGATTGTATCATGATTGAAAATAGGTATTCAAACTAAACTAGAAAAAAGTCATAATAGGAGGACAAGGATTAATTATGTCTATATCTATTTAATGTGGACGCATCTTGTGTGACTTTGCAACTACTTTTTTTTATTTGGGTGTGTGTCCATGTCTATGAGGATTAATTATCAAATTATGTGTGTCGATATATCACATAAAAGACCTAAAAATTATAAAACACTAGATCCTATATAATAAACACAATAGAGATAAAATTCCATGGGGAATATGTTTAAGGAAATAAATTAAATACCATTAGAAAACCTTGTGTAATCTAATTGCTACATATATATCCAAAATGGGCATCAGGCCGATGTAGTTCTCCCTCCTAGAGTAATTGTGTGAATATTGACTTTATTAGATGAATACAACTAGATATATTACTTTAAATACTTGACAATAAGTGTCCTTTAATTTTAATAAAAAATATTCACACTTGGCCTATGACTATTAGGATGCAACAAAATTAAAATTTTGAATAATAGTGCTCTTTTTCTCAATGTACTATAAAATTGTAGAGTGATTTTTAGATATGCTTTGAGAGGCCTTGATTTGATTATATATAGGAATATTTTGAATATTTTCACTAACTAGACTTGTTCAAAGTGTAAGAGGGATAAAATTCAATGTCTCAATTTAAAATATTTACTATTAGTGTATGGGGGATAAGGCCACACTAGTGGACAAGGCCATAGTGTGGCCCAATCTAACCTAGCTTGGTTTTATCTAAAAAAGATAGAAACTATTATAATTGATCTAATAGGAGTATATAATAAAAATAGGGATGTTTGAATGATTTTATGAGTAGTTTTAAGATGGTTTTTATAATATTTAATGCTCTCATATATATTATGAGTTAACATAATATCAAATTGCCCAAGCAAGATAAGGATGTCAAGATTAAACATTTTCAAGCACTTGATGATTCAATTTGAGTGTACATTTTTCCACACTTTATTATAATGGTACAATAAAGTGAAATTACTAGAGTAAATTAGATGCAAACCTAAGTATGTATACACACTTTATAATTTTTTTTAAAGTTTGATCGTTCAAGATGACTTGATGTGAAACCTAAAAAAAATCCACTAAAAGTAGTTACTATTCATAATTGAAAATTGAAAACCTAGAGTTTACAATTTGAAATTAGAAAATAGAGGAAATTATACACCTGAAATAACATGTAATCTAATAACTCTGTAACTCAGAAATGGATAAGTATGTGCCCCATTTTTGAGGAATTTGTAGAAATATTGAACATGTGATGAATTGAGAGTGATCAAGTATCAATTTTAAAACCTTTTAAATCCCTTAAGTTAGAAATATTATATGTTATAACTCTCATTTGATTGTGTAGAGTACTATATAAAATAATTGAAGGGGTGGAACCACCAACTATGGCTTGCTACATAGAAAAAGCACAACCATAGAATTCAAGTGTCATTAGACTCTAACATGGCATACTTTCAACATGAAGATGAATCACACTACTGCAAATAGATCTAGATTCTATTTGAAACTTTATAACTTTGAAACTTTTAAATTTGAGAAATTTTGAAACTTTACAACTTTTGAGACTTTTAAACTTGATAAATTTTTAATTTTTTAATTTCTAGATAAGAACATGAACATGAATGAATATCATTGCCTTATATCTATATTGATCTGATAGTTAATGCCATTTTAACTTTTAACTATTTGTAAACTTGTAACTGTAGGAATGCATGCACATGCATGTCACATGCCCCCATAATCTAAAAATATTGAATCATATTATAATTTGAAAGTTGTATATTGTCATAAATCTAAAAAATTATACTCATGAGGACTTTAAACTTTTAAGACAAACATAATGTGATTACCTAGTTTTAAGATGAGATATGTAGCTTGCAAGTTAATTATCTCAAAATAAATATGATGTGAAAGATATAAACATGTAGTAGCATTTTGAATCATTTGAATTGGATTGCATCATAATAATGAATATTGCATTGAATTAATTATATATATATATATATATATATATATATATATATATATATATATATATATATATATATATATTCATTTAACTTTATAAGTATGATGTGCATGATATGTATCATGACACAAGAGTAAGAAGTAATAGGTAAAATCAATGCATGATATGAGTCATGGCACCATAGTTAAAATCAATGAACATACATAAAATATCATATAATGTCACAATTTATTATAATTTTTCACACATAAAGCCTAAATTTTATATACACTATACATGCGAATGTCACATAAACACACAAGGCCAAGGGCCACATACAATAAGAAATCAAGTCTTGTCTTATCATGTACTAAAGTAAGAATGTAAAATAATCATAGAATAATTAAGACTAGTATAAATCAACTATATGTATTCATGTCATTGTTCATAAATAGCTTATTCATGTAACATAATGTAAAGTATTATCGATTAGTAAAAATATTATATGATATATAGTTGAACATGGTAGCAATTTTTTGGATAGATACAACTTGTTGAAATGTTCATGGAGAACAAAGAGATGCCCCTAACTTAGCAAGGTTTTTAGGTAATAAGGGAATCCCAACATCAAAAAATCATGTTAAAGTATGTCTTTTATCACATTCAAATACCTTGTGAAATGTGATATGTATTGGAAATTGAAATATGTTATGTTCCTAACATTGAATAAATAACATATGAAAAGAAGCTAGAAACTTTTTAAAAATTCTCTTTAGGTCCTGATTTTGAATTTTTTTTATGTTTTTAGTTTTTTGACATATTTGGTTTTTTTGAAATATTTGAAATTTTTATAATTTATAATTTATTTATTTTTAAAATTATAAATGAAAATTTGAAAATCGCTAAAAATAAAGGCTTATAAAATAGAATAAAATGGGAAGAATTAGAATAATCATCAACAAGGTGCTAAGACATAATGTGGAAAGAAAGTGGGAAAATGATATATGTATAAATGAGTCATAATGATATAGCATAAATGATTAATGTAGAAAAGAATGTACTTGATCCTCAATGGATAAGAGACTATTTGTGGTCATGTAAGTCTAATAAAATTTATAGCATGGTAGATATGCAATAGTAATCACGTGGAGTGCCATAAGTAATGTGCATGGAAATCATTGCAAGATAGTTATTCTTGGATGTTTTGAATTATTTTTAAAACCAAGAGGTCAAGTACCCAAAGTGAGAATAAATATAAGGGATAGAATAATGTTTGGAATGAGGATAGAAGAAGTTGCAATAAAGAATTTATGTGGGAATGAAAACATGTTGTTAATTAATCAAGAGACTTAGCATGATTAGTAGATTGAGAGTGATTATAAGGTTGTGTCCAACCAATGATATCATCAAGAGAATACACATATCTATACTTAACTACATTGTATGAAGGAGTAGCTTCATGTGAAGAAGAATTGCCAACCTTAAATGCCTCTAAATTTGAATTTATGTCATATGTTGTAATATAACCATTTGAACCACTGTTCATATACCAATGCAACATTGAATTATCTTATTTAATAGGAGAATATGTGACAATATGTACATATGGTAAATTTATCTAAATAACTTATGATGCCTTAGGAGATGAATATTTATTTTTATGTGTTATTTTATGCTTAAGATAATGTACCATTCTCTTTATAACTGATTGAATATGCTTATGTGTAATTTTATCATGTTCATAAAGTGATTATGTGTAATTTTCTCATGATTATATGGAGAAACTAATTATTTAATATTTTATTAAATATTTATATATACTATGCCATTACCATGTTGATCAATGTATGTGCTTTCCATTTGTTTTGTAGGAGGAGTAAATATAATTGGTTCCAAAAGATATTCATAGAATTTTGAACACTTAATTATCATGAATGTATTCAAGATAGTTATGCATTATAGAATATATTTTTATAATATTTTTATATTCAATGGCATCATAATAACATATTAAATACCATTTTATTTGGTATAGCTAAGACTAGAATGGGTACTATGAGAAGCCCCACTTGTAAAAGTAGCATTATATATCTAATAGTATCATGTGTATCACCATCAAATGCTTTGAAAACTATAGAATTATCATGTAAATCTTGTTCTACATAGACAATATGGTATAGGAGTGTTATGGTGAATACATTATCGATTAATTCATTATCTATCATAACACTTTATATGGATTACTTATCACCATATTCTCAAATAAAGAGTGCATGTCTATCTGAATCATAATTAATGATTTCACGATAATCAAATATAATAATAGTAAATTATGTTTATTTGCTTGTAATTGTAATAATTATTCTATCAAGTTGATCCTATAAGTAGAATGAGGATGATGAGCATTATATGCATGATGTACTTCAAAATTTTCCTTGTTATTTGTTGTTTCATGATTTGTAAAAATATCCTTGTAAATTTTGAGCTTTGAATTTTCATTTACTTGTGGCTTAGCCACTTCAATAAGTGTGCCAATATCAGTAATATTTTCATCAATGAGATCTTGAATCTTATGCTTGAGCTTTAAACATTTGTTTATAGAATTCCCAATACATCTATGGTAGTCACAATATGCATTTCCATCAAAATTGTAGATTTTGGTATTGACATGTCCACTTCCATTTGTGGGGTAAGAGTGATAAGATTTAATTCAATTATATTTTATAATAATACATGAGGAGGTGGATGTAACACTGAGAATTGCCTCCTTGGTGGAGATTTTAATTGAAACTTTTGAATTGGTTGTGAAATAACATTAACTTTAATCTTATCTTCATTCTTGCTTTCATTGGGTTTGATCCTATAAACTGGATTATTTTTAAATTTAACATTTGAATAGAAGGAACATTTGAAGTATAATTTATCTTGTTCAAATTAATTAATTTGACCTCACACTCTTTGATTGTATGGCATAATTCATCAAAATATTTTAACTTATCAAACATAATTAACTCTTAAAGTAGAGATAGAAAGTTTTGAATGAAGATATCTTAGATAAAATTATATCAACCATTTGATTTTTCATTTTTTATATCATATTCTTGTATTTTAAAATATATTCACGTATTGTTTCATAGACCCTTGTTTGAGATTTAAAATTTGAAAATATTAAAGCTTTTCACTATTATTGATAGAAAAGTGTGTCAAAAAAATATTTTATAAAGGGTTGAAAGCCTTTATTAATTGAAGAGAAATATCATAGAACCATCTAGGATAATATTATTTGAGATTTATTAGAAAGAGCTCTATCAACAATTTGGTAGTATCTACATAGTCTAGACAAGCTACATGAAATGCACACAAATTTTTGTTCAGGATCACCTTTGTCTTCATATGGAGGAATATACAAAAATACAACTAGTAATGGATAAGATGAAATTTAAGGTTCTAAAGAGATATGTAACAATGAAAATGATTCTATGGAGGGGTTAACATGAAAAATGGTTTTTTTAAAATTTGAGATATATTAGCTTGTAAAGCAAGAACTATATGCTCTAAATTAGCATTTAAAGAGGATATTGGAGGAGTATATGTATCATGAGAAGTCATAGGAAAATATACATTTTGGAAACCAAGTGATGTTCCCAAATCAAGAGATGAAGTTATGGAAGTAATTGGAGGTGTAGAAGTAAGAATAGATGCAATTATAGAAGTAGCAACATTGGAAGTATGGGATTTGACAACCCTAAAAGGAAATTTTTGTGGTGTAAATGTGGAAAATTTAGATTTGTTCTCATATTTTGATGTTAGCATTAGACTAATGATCTTATTCACCTCATGGGGGTTCTCTTGAATACCTTGATGAAATTCAAATAATTCTTTCACTGGATTTTATTCGACCCCATTAAGATCTTGTGGTTCAATATGAGTTTCATGTTCATTATGTACATCATAGTCCTATTCATTACTTTCATTATCAGTTTTAATGTGAACTCCATTTGTAGTATACCAATGAATTTGACTAGTAGAATTATTAGTTTGAGAAAAAATATAATGATTTGTCATTGTAGAAGAAACCAAAGGGAGCTACATATATGAAATAGGAATACCACTTAATCTAGAATTATGCCTTAGATACATATTATAAAATATTAATTAATCAATTATAATGAATTTGAATATAAAAAAAGCAAAAATAAAGGTATAAGGGTGATTTAGGCAAAGATTTGAATGATTGTGTGGGCTTTCAAATATAATTGCTTATTCATTGATTGGTGTCAACCCAATCTTTTAAAACAATAACTATAGAGGTAAAACCATGCTTGTAGCCTACTAACCCCATTTTTAATGGTATAATGAGAGTAAATTCCTTGGGATATATGCTCCTCTAAGGTGAACCATATATCAAGTGGATAAAATAGGCTTCATATGCTATAAACAAGGGACCCTAGGTGTTTAAGATATACTATGAGGTACATGAAAACTAAGCTCTATGTATGGTGTTATTTAATGGCTATGAGTATTGGGGTAAACCCCTCACACCAAAATGCATATAAAACATATCACCACATATCTTGTAACAACAATCACTAAGTAGTTTTACAACTGTAAGAACATAATTTTAAAAACAAGTAAGAAGCAAATAGAAAATAAGATTTGAAAAAAAATTGTGTGAAGAATTAGGAAATTTTGATTTTTGTTAAATCATAAATTCAACTAAAACTCTAGACTGCATAAAAGTAAAGCAAGAAGTGTTCTTAAAATAAAATTATGGGTTCACCAGAATGTTTAACCTATTTTGAATTATGTTTTATTATTTTTAGAATATTAGAGTTATATTCTTAAATAATAAAGGGGCTAAGAAATGTAAATTAGTAAATAAATATGCAACAATTAACCTACTAATTTGTGTAAATAGATTGTATTTTTTCCTTTTATAAATATAGTAGGAAGTGAGAGAGACTATAACTTAGCTTATTTTAGTTGATTTGGATTGAGACAAGGTCTAATACTGGAGAAGTAGGATTGAGAAATAGTCAGAAACAGGTCTCTAAACTTCATTTCTTGATTGGATAGGAGCACCAAAAATAGGACACCCTACTATTTAGTGTTGTATTCCTATTCTAGCACTATTTTCCTAAGGGTGAAAGCTTTTTAGGTTCTATTCAGAATGCTTGTGTTACCCTGTCACTAAAATTTTAGGGTCTGGGACCTCATAGATCTCATTGTGAGCCTATTTTAATCTTCAAAACTCTTAGGAGATCTTGGTGCTTGAGATTGAATGCAAAATTGGGAAAGAGAGAGAAAGGGTTAGTTTGTAAAGGATACATTAGATGCACTTCACACCCCATGTCTAGGCACACTTCCTACATACTAATACTCTAAAGAGGGATCAAGCTAATGTAGTTCTCCCATTTAAGTGCTTGGTGCAATTTGTATATGATTAATGCAAATAGAATTCAAAATTAGATGTGCTTCAACTGGCTAGCGATTGGTGCAATGAATTGAGTAGGATTTAAATAATGTTGGAAGGCTATGTGCAAAGAATAGGGAAGAGTTCTTGAGTGTGTTTTCTTGTATTCTTGCATCTCTCTTGAAAATGGGTGTCAACCCTTCTAAATGGACTTAAAATGGCCTTTTATATGGAAATAGATGATCATGGGTTAAATGAATTCATGTTAGGCTGATAAATAAAAAGATAAGAAACTAGAATAATATGACCATTAGGACAAAAAGTGAACTTGGACAATAGTGCCAAAAATAAAACACCCTAGGTTCTAACCCTCTTGTCTTATTTGGGCACTATTGTCTTAAGGGCATGAGACTTGGGGGGATGGATCTAGGCCTAAAATAGTTGCTTGGGTCTAAAAGGGCTAAGTTTAGAAAGCTTTGGATGACTAGGAATTAGTGAAATAATTAGCCTAGAAGGGTTGTGTGAGCCAATAGGAGGACCTATGGATTAGGTGTCTTATCCATACTGAAGTTGTATAATTTTTCATTTTACATGACTACATTTCCCCCCCTTATACTCTATTGATGTAGCAAATCAAAATACTAGGGTAAAGGAAAATAAGAAGAATACCTAACTTACTTATAAGGGTGAAGCTCATGAAGCTGTGTGATGTTGGATGTGCATAAAGAGAGGACACTGTGAATTATGAATCTATAATAAAAACATAATAGATAAGTTCTTACTAGATATACTATATCTAAAATAAAAACATAAAAGAGCTGAGTAAAAGGAAGAGAAAGGAATGAATATACCTCATCAGGTACATGAACCAATATAAAACTTGTTGTGATGTTGGAATGTGCTAGATGGTGTTAAGTGTGTGTTCAATCAAGAGTAATATCATGAACAAGGTTGAGTTCTCAATTCCCTAGAAAGTGGATTAAGAATGCAAAGGTTGGCCCTTTGGCTCCATCATCACCAATTATGTAAAGTTAATGGATCATGTGTGTGTTAATCAATGTCTGGACTATGTGTCTAATCCCTCTGAATAGGTGAATCCAGAATAAAAATGTTAGCTAAACCTTTGGCTCCATCATTGCCCCATGAAGTGAAGCTATGAAGTGATATCGGTATAGAATATATGTCACATGAGATGGCACTTAGATCCCATGGATGCTCTAGAAATATGATAATGTGTCATGGATAGTCTGAATAGATGCTAGAAACTAGGCCATTCTTGGCCATTTCAAAAGATGGAGGATAGGCTTGTATGAAAGCCTCTCTGAAACTGATGTAAAATTCTTATTTGAAAGCCAACTCAAGAACTTAGGTACTCATAAAGCTAAAATTGTATGAAATTTTAACTCAAATGTGATGCCAAACACCTACAGATGGAGTAAGGCATACAACTACTGAAAATGCCTAGAATAAACTAAACTCAAAAAGAAAAGAAGATCAATGTGTTGTGCACATTGCCCCCAGTGACCAATGTCTAGAACATGGATTCTGATCTGAAAGTTATGCTAACTACCTAAAAAGTGAGAACATCATGTCACACATGATAACCCACTATATCTAAGAAAATTGTACTAAAACTACTAAATTAGACTGATTTAGAAGTGCAAAAACTATCCTTAAACTAAACTTTTTGCCTATTTTTGAAAACCCTGAGTGCTTTTATACCTAGATAGGAGAGCCAAAATGTGGACACCCCTATGTTTGGCACTTCTATCCATTTTTTACATTATTGTCTAGTGTGAAAAATAACTATTGATTTAAAGCTATCACTATTTTTCTACTACCAATTTGACCTTTAGATTCTATACTGAGTGTTCTGAATGTTTTTGTTTTGATTGTTAGGATGTTTTCTCTCTACGACAAACCCTTGTTTGATGCCCTCTCTTTTGAGGGTAGGAATGATGAACCTATAATGACTACCCTTAGAAGAAAAGATTTTTATAAGTATGTTAAACTATATAGATGCAAGATATAGCAATATTTGAATTTATAGATTGTTAGATCAATAGGGGTATGCCTAGATAGATATAATAATGTAAGAGCATGTGCATGATACTGGACTAGACTAGTAATGTTAGATATTAGTTGTTAGTTGTTAGTAAGCATGGAGGAATGAAGCATGATGTCCATCATGGTGTATAAGAATCAAGATAAATGCATGATTAGAATCATGGCATTACACATAATGAGGAGTAAACAAGCAAACAAGCATATGAAGTAATAATCATACAAGAGTGGCCAAGGGGCCATGCAAATAAGGGATATGGAAACATGTCACTTAAAGTGGAAGACAAGGATGGAAGGTATGTTCAAATTCCACATACATATATAAGTGGAAGAATCAAATTTGCCACAAGGGCTATAAGCACATGAAAGAGTACAAATAAAGGACATTGGAAGATGTCCTAAGGCACACACATGAATAGAAGTAAAGGACATTGGCAAATTTCCTAAGGCATAAACAAAAGACAAGCATGAACTAGAAAGTGCAATCACATAAGCTATGCTAATCAAGGAATGAAATCAAAAGTAAGAACTTGGAAGATACAAAAACATATAACTAATCAAAGCAAATGTAAAATTATGCAAAACATGTGTATTACAAAACTAGGTATATGCTATAAAATACACAAGTGCTAGGTAATAGTGAAATTTCAATGTAGTAATTTGTGTAATTTAGTAAAGAATGTGCATTAGTATGATAACTCAGAGTGTGTAGTGTAGGAATGACATAACCTAGATGGTGTATTCATGTAGAATATTCCCCTTAGTGGGTATGTTTATTGATGTGTGTCTGGAATGTAGAAGTAGAAATGTCCCCTCAATGGGTATAGTGAAGCAATAAAAGAGATGGATGTCACTATGCACACTTGAAAGAGATCAAGTGAAGCATGGTAGTGTAGGTAAATTGACATAAAATAGCATGAAACAATACACTTAAGTCCTATAATGATAGTATTAATGTAAACATGGATGATGTATACAATAAAAATTGTTTTTGGTGTTTTTGTAATTTTCGAATGTTTTTGTATTTTTGAAAATATTTGAACTATCTACAATCAAGTAGGAGATAATGTATACAATCAATACTAGAAATAAATGATGTACAAGCAATGTGTATAAATAACATACTATACATGGAATCTATGTAGATGCATAATGTTCATTGGATTTTTTAGTTTTTTTCCTTCAAGTGAGGCTAGATGATAGACTTTAGGACTAAGATTTTTACAATGATGTAAGGACCTAACCAATTTGATTTTAATTTTCCTTTGGTTTCTTCTTTCGCATTAACATTGCAAAGGTTCTCTTTAATAACAAGATCATTAACTTTGAATTCTTTGATGTGCACTCACTTATTGTAGGATCATTGGATATGTTTCTAGTAGATTATGAGGTGTTATGCAAACTTAATGTGTGTATGATCTAACTATTCAAGCTAGTGTAGATGCTTTTTATGATATTGGTCATTAGTAAGAATACCTTTAAAGGAAATATGAAGAGATGGAATTTCTAATTCCATTAGTAGAACTTCTTATGTGCCATAAATGAGTGAATAAGGGGTAGCCCCTATGGGCATACGAATGTTGGTACGGTATGCCCTTAGTGAAAAAATTAGTTGATTTTTCCAATCATAACCAAATTTAGTTACTATTTTTCTCAAAATGTTGTTAATTATTTTGTTAGTGACTTTTGTTTGACCGTTTCCTTGTGGGTAATATGGAGTGGAGAACATGTATTTAATTTTGTATTTGGTACAAAAAATTTGATAGTTCTATTATTGAATGATGTTTTGTTATCAAAAATAATGGTTGTAGGTAGGTTGAAGCACAAAATAATATGATTCATGATAAAATTGCAAATGTCTTCGCCTATGGTAGATTGAAGTGGAATGACTTCTACCCATTTGTTAAAGTATTTTATAGCTGTGATTATAAACTTATGTCCATCAATAGACTCAAGGTTGATTTTTCTAATGAAGTCAAATCCCCATAACATGAACAACCTTAGAGAGATAATAGGTTATAGTTATTGTGATGGTGCATGTTGTAGTTTACTATGTCATTGACATTTATTACATAGCTTTGTATATTGTAAACATTCATCTTCCATGGTAGGGCAAAATTACCCTTGCTAGAGGAGTTTGTATGAAATGTATTTTCTATTGAAATGACCACCACACTCATTGTTGTGTATTTGAGTGAGAGGAATTTTGGCTTATATCAAGGTTAAGGACCATAGTAAGTGTCCATCAAAAGATCATTTAAAAAGGTCTCCACCAATGATTACATAATAGAGTGTTTATTTTTGTAATCTATGTTTTTCATTTTGAGAGAAAGTGTCTGGTATAATAGATTTATTAAGAAAATTGTAAATGTTAGTGAACCATTATGGGGTTACATAGCTTCATGTAGTAGCTAAAATAGAAAGAGTGATCAAATATGCATTAGATAGTAATGGTGATTGTAATTGTTTAAATGTAAAAAATTCTTGATCATCATTGATACTAATGGAGATGAGTGACATGGTGTTGGCCATTGCATCTACATGTTTGTTATCATTTTGGGGTATGCCTTCAATGGAAAAATAATCAAATTAGGATGATAGACACTGTACCATGATTTGGTATGGGATAAGTTGTTCTTTTTTTTGATAAACATTATTGACTTGGTTGATCATGAGTTGGGAATCACTAAAGATCTGAAGAGATTTTATTTGGAGGGATTGTGCAGTGAATAGTACTAATATAAGCACTTCATATTATGTTGTGTTTTTGGTGCATGAGAAACTTAATTAGTATGCTATGGGAATTGTATGGTTGGAAGGATCGATAAACACAATACCTATCCTTATGCTAGATGTGCATCAAAAGCCATCAAAGAACATTATCCAAGTATCTAAATGAGTAGAGTAGGTAGTGAACTTATCTCTGAATGTGTCACTTAAAGGTTTTATATTTGATAGTGGTGTTGTTTCCAAATAGTCTACAATGATTTGTCTCTTTATCAATTTTTGGAGGACTATTTTTACGTCAAATTATGCTAATAACATAACCCATTTGGTGATACGGCCAGAAAGATGCAATTTGACTAGTAGGATTTTTAAGGGGTCTACTTTTGTAATAACTTGAGTCTCATTATTTACCATGTAATGTTAGATTTTTTGTGTGGAAAAAACTAATGCAAGACATAATTTCTCTATTGGGGAATTTTTTTTTCATAATAGACCAATGTACAGATGATGTAATAAACTAATCATTCAGTATTTTGATCATCATGTTATGATAAGAGTGCCCCTAAGGCATGATCTATTGCTAAGATATAAAGTAAGAAAGTCTTGTTTGGGATGGGTGGTACTAAAATGGGTGGATTAAGGAGATATTGCTTGATTATGTCAAAGTTGTTTTGACAAGCTTGATCCCAGATAATTTTGTATCTTTCTTTAGGAAGTGGGTGAAGGACTATGTTTTATCATCAAGTTGGGCTAAAAAATGACAAATTACTTGAATCTTGCCTTGGAGGGATCAGAGTTTTTTTAAATTGGTAGGAGGTGGCATATCAATAATTGCTTTGACTTTCTTAGGATCAACTTTGATGCCCTGTTGAGATATGATGAAGCCTAGGAGTTTGCATGACGTGACTTTGAATATGTATTTTTTTGGGTTTAATCAAACATTATATTATCTAAGTCATGCAAAGATATTTTGAAAATCAATAGCATGATATTGTCATTGTTTGGATTTAGCTAGTATATCATCGATGTAATCCCTGATAGTGTGGTGAATTAAGTCATGAAAAATATGCATCATAGTATGTTGATACATGGTTCCAGCATTTTTTAATCTAAAAGGCATGACAATATAACAAAATGTACCCCATAGTGTTATAAAAGATGTTTTTTCTTGATCTTCTTCAGTGATTTTGATTTGATTATAACTAGCAAAACCATCCATAAATGATAGCATTTCATATCTAGTAGTGGAATATATTATATTTGGTAAAGGAAAATCATCTTTGGGGCATACTTTATTTAAATCTCATGAATTGGAACAACATCAAATTTGTCCATAGGTTTGACTATGGAAACTATATTGGAAATCCATTCCTGATGTGCTACTAGGTGAAAGAATCTAGCATCTATGAGGTATTAGATTTCATCTTTAACTAAGAGAGCCACCTTAAGATGCATTTTTCAAATTTTTTGTTTGACTAGTTTAGCATCAAGGTATAAAGGAATCATGTGGACTGCTATAGATGTATCAATTTTGGGCATATTTGAATATGACCAAGCAAAGAGTTATAGAAAAAAATTAATGCTTGACAAATATTTGTATCCTCTTCTTCCTTTAGGGTAGCAACTAATAAGACAATGCAAGGATCTTCATTGGTTCCAAAATTTAAATTTATTATTTCTTCATTAAGTAATGTGGAATGATCGAGTGTATATGGAGTTCTAGGGATAGTATTATCTAAGTAAACTAATATATTAGGGGAAGAATTTATACTTTCTCCAAAGTATGATTGGGAATTTATGTGGTTTGGAAATCAGATTTTATGGTAATAAGAAGGGAGGTCTTCATATGTGCTAAGTAATTACAAGAGGGATTCATCGTTAGAGAATGTATCTAATGTAAACATGTCGGGTGAGGCCATGTTGTCGATAAGATCATGGTAGATCAATGATAATGTGGAAGTGTTATTAATTGCATTATCAACTTGTGTAACTGGTGGACAAAATGTTGTGTTGTGAAAGGCTGGGAGAAGATTTATCTTGATTTGGTCAAAACTAGTATCCTAACCCTTGCAAGTTATGTTGTATGGATGCCTTGATAGGATTGACTATTCCTTGTTCATGTTTCCCAAGTCTTTTGCCCTGATATACCATATTATTAATATATTTAAGTACAAAAGGTGATGTGAATTTGTAATCTGGTGTTGGTGTTACAATAAGGTTTGGAATTTGCTAATTTTGTGTGTGGTTTGAGGGTGTATTATGAGTAACAAGTTGTATAGGTATGCTACATAGATTAAATTTTATAATATAATTTTATAGAGATTCAACTACTTGGTAATATTTAAAAGGCTTGCTATCTATTGGGCATGTGTATATGTAACCTTTGAGACTAAATTTTAGACAAACATGGAGGGTGGATGGGACTACATGCATATCATGAATCTAGGGCCGACCAAGTAATAGATTATAATTAAGGTCATTTAGAATGACTTGGTAGGTTGTTGGTAGTGTCTTGGGACCTAGGGTAAGATTGAGTGTTATTTGACCCATTACTTTTTGTGGAATGTTGTCAAAACCTATGATGTTCATATCAAAATGGTCTAAATCTTGAGGTTGTATGTTAAGACATTAAAGAAAGGATATGTTGAAAATATTAAGTCCTAAACCATTATCCACTAGTATTATTTTGACTCCCACATCATTAATTTGTAACTGAATATACAAAGGTAGATTTTATTCAATGATGTGTTGTGGGGGCAAATCCTCTTTTTCAAAAGAGATATGTTCTTCATTTCATTTCATTGTGTTGAGGATGGATGCAACATAAGTTGGTTTAGTGGAAACATGGATTCTAATATTGTGAAGGGTTACATATAATACATTTTTATAAATGTTTGATCACTAAAGGAGCTTGAGAATAGGAATTGTGTTTGAAGGGGAGCTAGTCTGAGTAGTAAAGCTATGGCCATGGGTATAATCAACCTGCCTATCTTCATAAACTTGGTTGATAGCATGGACTGCATGATCTACTATAGGCATAAAGTCAGTAGTAGGTGCAAGATAAAATATAGATGTACCAAGTTTGAAATAAAGAGGCATAGATATAATAGCTAGTATTTGTTGATGTTTAGTAATGATAGGGAGATACTCAAAAATAGCTAATGAGTTATATGTATTGAGGTAGAAAGCATGAAAGTGGAATGAAATACATGTAATTTGAGTGATTATTTATGCAAATATATATCTATAAAGAGTGTGTGACATGCAAGATAGCAATTAAGAGATAGAAAATGTGACATTGTGCCTGAATGCATAGAAAATTTTGATATGCAACATAACATTTTTTATTCATTGAGCATAATGAATTTGAATACTTTTCCATATGACAAATAGAGATTAAAGGGTAGAGAGCATGATTTTGTGTCTAAATGCATAAGGAGATTTGATTGGTAACATAATACTACTAACATGTTGAACATAATAAACTTGCAGATTGTTCCATAGGAGATATAGAGTATGTGAAAGGCATATAGAAATCTCATGTAATTTGAGCAATAAATGTTGTAATATCATCTCTTAGTATGAAAATTAAACATGAGATGAATAGAATGAAACTTTATACTAACATATGATAGACTTCATAATTCATGTACATGATAGGGCCCATATGGTTTCTTTATTATTTGCAAGAAATGTGAGAAGAATTTGTAAATAACGGAGCATCATTTTTACAATTTGACTATGGATGTAAGGTGATACCTCAAGAAACAAATAGTAATTGGTATATGAAACTAGGGTTTAAAAAGAATTTCTTTTTAAATTAGTATAATAATTTTAAAAAATTGCGATGAATTTTTAGAATTTAGCTTGAAAAAATTAGGAAAAATCTAAAAATATTTCTAAAATTAGAAATATATTTTTCCTAGTGGTTTGAAAGTGTTTGAATGCAAATATTACCTAGTATGTGAAAACTACAGTTTTAGTGAATTTATTAAAAATATTTAAATTAATTTTTAGTTTTTTAATTTTTAAATTCAATAAAATATTACAAAAAATGAAAAATAATTAGCCCTAAGGTTTCTAGGGTTTTTGTGCAAAATTTTGAAATAAATCAAGTTCACAAAATGTTTTATTTTTTTAAGAATTTTGGAGTTATATTCCTAAATAATAAAGGGGTTGAGAAATGTAAATTAGTAAATAATATTCAAGAATTAACCTATTGATTTGTGTAAATAGATTGTATATTTGCCTTTTCTAAATATAGTAAGAAGTGAGAGAGATAAGAACTTATCTTATTCTTGCTTATTTGGACCGAGATAAGGTCTAATACTAGAGGAGTAGGACTGAGAAATAGGTGGAAATAGGTCTCTAGAATTTATTTATTGATTATATTGGATCACTAAAAATAGGATACCCTACTATCTAGCATTGTAGTCCTATTCTGACATTATTGTCTTGAGGGTGAAAGATTTTTGGGTTATGTTCTGAATGCCTGTGTTACCTTATCATTGAAATTTTAGGGTTTGGGACCTCACAAAGCTCATTATGTGCTTATTTTAATCTTCAAAACTCTTAGGAGCTCATGATGCTTAAACTTGAATGTAAACTTGGGAAAGAAAGAGAAGGGGTTAGTGTGTAAAGGATACTCTGGATGCACTTCACACCCCATGTGTGGGCACATTGCTTACATAACAATACTCTGAAGAGGGATCAAGCTAATTTAGTTCTCCCATTGAAGTGATTGATTCAATTTATGTATGATTAATGTAACTAGAATGTGAAATTGGATGTGCTTAAGTTGGCTAGGGACTGGTGCAATGACTTGAGTAGGTTTGAAACAATGTTGGAAGGTTGTGTACAAAGAATAGGTAAGATTTCTCAAGTGTACTTGATTGTATTCTTGCATCTCTCTTGAAAATGAGTGCCAACCCTTATAAATGGACTTAGAATGGATTTTTATAAGGAAACAAATGATTGTGGGTTAAATGAATTCATGTTAGGCTATCAAGGAAAAAGATAAGGAACTAAAAGAATCTAATTGTTAGGACAAAAATTAAACTTGGACAACAACACCAAAAATAGGACACCCTGGGTTCCAATGCTCCTGTCCTATTTGGGTGTTGTTGTCCTAAGGGGTGAGACCTAGGGGGATGGATCTAGGCTTGAAAGGGCTACCTAGGTTTAAAAGGGCTAAGTCTAAAAAGCTTTGGATGATTGGGAATCAATGAAATAAGTAGCCTAGAAGGGTTGTGTGAGCCAATAGGAAGACCTATGGACTAGGTGTCTTAGCCACACTGAAGTTGTACAATTTCACATTTTATATGGCTACAAATTGAAATGACTCAAATAAATAGATCTAAACTATTGAAATTTAAATATAGTGAATATACAAATATAAATGGAAAATAAATAATTTATAGAATTATAAATAAGCTAAAAAAATAGTAAATTGATAAATAGATATGAAAACCTACCTCAAACTAATTTTATGTTGATTGTGACTGGAGACTGGTTGAAAGACCTGAAGACTATATCATGGCCAAAAATGAAATTCAAACTAAGTTGGGATAACGTCATAATATGAGGATAAAGATTTATTAAGGCCTTGTATATTAATTATGGCCATGTCCTAGTTGAATGTGCAACTAAATTTTTGATTTGGGTGCATGTGCCTAACTACAAGGGTTTAATGACTAATTATACGTCCTAATTTACTATAAAAAAGACATACAAAGTAAAAATCCTTAGCTCATGCATTATTAACGTATTAGATATAAAATTCCAATGGTAGAATATGGTTATGGGAACAATTGATCTACCCTCATAAAACTTCAATAATCTAAGTGCTACCTACATAGCCTAAATGGGCCTGATACCAATGTATTTCTCCCTACTAGACTGAGTATGTGAATCTTAACTTTGTGATATGAATGCAACTAGATAGATTTATTCAAATACTTGATGATGAGTTCCCTTGACCCAAAATAAAATATATTCATACTTGGACTATGAATTTTAGTATACAGTAGAATTGAATTTGGAATGATTAATGCTCTTTTGCTTAGTGTGTCATAGAATTTCCAATTGATTTCTAGATATGATTTGAGAGGCCTTGATGTGCTTATATATGATAATATTTTGAATATTTACACTAACTAACCTTGATAAAAGAGCATAAGGGATAAAATACATCTCAAATTTAAAAATTTATAGTTGGGGTGTAGGGATAAGTCTTTGGTAGTATACAAGGCCATAATGCAACCCTGTTTGACCTAGCTTAGTCTTGTTCTAAAAGGATAGAGGCTATTAGAATTGGTCTAACAAGAGTCTATAAGAAAAATAGGGATGTTTGAATGATATTTTGAGAATTTGAAATATTTTTTGTATAATAGTGAATGCTTTTGTACATATTTTGAGTTAATGTAATGATGAATAAGGTAAGCAAGGTAAGGCTTTAAGATTAAACATTATCAAACACTTCATGTTTAAATCTAAGTGTCTAAACATTCCTTCAATTTTCAATTTCAATTAATTCATTAATCTAGATTATTTCAAATTTTTATAACATTAGTGGACATTTCTATGTGTTTCTTTGCAAGTTTCACATGGAGAAACCCAAATATTTTGGGAATACCTATCAAAATCAAGTTCGATAACACATAGGTACCAAATTTATTTCTTTTATCCTTTTAATCTAGCATTTGCAATACTCGACTAAAAGGGTAAACTTTTTAAACACCTAAATTTTCTATTATACACTTGAAAACATTTGTTTTGACCTATATTTACTATATATGAATTGTGTGTACACAGTTTACTCTTGTTCACATTCTCCCCTATTATTTTATGTATATATGGAATTGGCTAACCTAATTTAATGTCATTCATACTAATAATCTCCCTAGTCTATTTCACAATGCTCTAAAATACTATGTAGATTGTTGCCATAATCGATAATCTTGTTTATTTCTCTCTAAACACTACCAATAATAGTTAGACGGCTATAATTATCATAGGTTTTTTCCTTCCTCAATGGCTTGAAGGATATTCCAACAAATATATTTCAAATTTAAATATTTCCCTTGAGTTTGCCTACACACATTTCATATGTTATTTATGGGCGGAATATCTAAAGAGCCATATATAAATACAAGATAAGCCTAGGGTATTATTCCCCTAATAATTACATTAAAAACCACTTGCACATTAAATTATATATTTTCACACCCCTGAGTCACTATTCAAAATCATCCAAATATGAAAAAAAGCTCAAACAAATAATCCTAAAGCCAAGTCTAAACACTAACACAAGGTCAAAGTTGCATGTTGTCAAGCGTAAAATCAATTTGCATTTCATTCTAGTGAAAAATTATTGAGCACACACACATATATGGGACAAATTTTTGTCCTCTTCAAGGTATTATAATATAGGTAACACTTAACCACTCATTGGATAATGTTTGTAGATATCAAACCCATTTTTAACCCCTTATTTCAAGTCAAAAGTGGAGCTAGGTTTTAAAAGCAAAGGAAGAAAAAATTAGAATATATGCTCATGACCAAGGTTAACCAAATACAATAAAATCATATAAATAGGTAGGCATTGTGATCTATGGAAAAACAAATTGAAAAAACTATTAGGGACAACTTCGGTAGAAATAATTTGGATGAGATCAATTTGCATGTGTTTGTGCTTCATCAGCAACATCCTAATTGATTTTGATAGTTTGTTTCCGAAGTTGAATTGTCACATAGCCATTTCAAATAATTTTATAAGACTATACACAAGCAACAAGAAATTCAAAATAAAACACTAGTTAATAGTTTTCTCCCTTGATGTGCAATCTGTCTTTTTTAAGTAATTCATATTTTGTTGTAATCAACACACCCCACCTTGCATTTTTTGATGGAAAAGTAGGGACCCCTATATTTTTAGAAGGTATATTCATCTAAGGTTTGTAAATGCATGTTTGACCTATCTTAGTATCAATGGAAATTTGGGATTTTTGGCATTAAACTACCCTTTGTTGCATCTATTTTCCTCTTACAACCCATTTTTCATTGAAATGACTTATTAGAACTAATATATTAATTAAAATTATGGAAGCATACTATGTATGATAGGTATTCAGATTTATTATTTAAGCTCGCTCATTCCACACTATGAGCATTTTGGTCTTTGGCATTTTGGCCTATGACATTTTGGTTTTTGATAGTTCATTTTTGAGAACATTGTAGTCTTTGACAACTTTTTGATCAATGATGTTCAATCGAGAGATTTTTTTAAGGGATATTTTTGGTCACAAATTTTGTTTCAGTAAAATATTATTCAAATCCTTTTGTTTGGCACTTCTTATTTGGCAACTTTATTTCAAGAACTTTTGGTCTTCGATAACAATGTGGTCTTTAGGAATAATTTGGTCTTTAAGAAATTTCCCTTCAACAACTTTCATTCAAATACTTTTAGTCAGAACTCTCACCTTTAGTAAAAAAATTTGATAAAGCCTCTTGAGCGACAATTTGGTCTTCAGAGAAAATTCTTTGATGTTTGGATTTTGTGAAAAGTTTTACGAATCTCCTCGAAGAACATTTTGGTCTTCAAAGTCTTTCATTCAGAACTCTTAGCTCACAAAAGAAAATAATTCGGCCCAAACACAAGTGCCAACTCTTAACTAAACCACATATTGATAAGTGTCAAAAATATTAGCACCATGACACCCTTGAATGAGTAAGCATCCTACATGGCATGCCCACTAGGCCAAGGTGGTCAAGTTTGAATTAAATGAAGGTGACAAGCTTGTAGACATTGGTGATTAATGGTGCATAAAATGAACTTAAATGTTGTAAGGCTATATCATCGAGCTGGTAACCAACTTCACATCCACTGATTATCATCGAGATCAAGCGTATATTTCCTTTTGAAAATTCAAAGCCTTAGATACATTTAAATAAGTTATAATTTGCATAACCAGAGTACTAAACCACCATTAATGGAAGCTCAAATTCTACCAACACTAAGCATTAACAATGGCATCTTCATCTAGGGCATACAGGGGAGCCCAAGAACCATCCATATTCTCCATCAAGAACTTAACAAAATACATGGATATAATTTTTGATGCATTAATATATAATGGTACCTACATTAATTACTTGACTTTATGGGAGGTCATATAAAACATCAACCCATTTGCCTATGAAGAAGACATCTCTTAGAAGGAATGACAAGTTGAAGTTGACCTATTACCTTTCAAATGCCTAACACTTCATCATAAAACTACTAAATCAAAGGTCATGACATGCATTCACTTGTTATGAGATTTGTTATTCAAAAGGAGGATTACAGATGGTGGGTTCCTTCACTACGTCAAAAATAGCACTGTCATCACTTACATATCTAGGTAAGCATTCCAAATCTATTTACTCTTACCCATCCAAGATGTCACATTAAATTTGCATAGCATATCCAGTTGGAATAAGAGCAACAATGTAAAACAAATAATGATCAAATGGTTCTCCTTGGAGAGACCTTATTTCTCATAGAGGTCACCAAGATTCTTGTGCCTATTACTATATTTTGGATGGGAATCTACATTATTATAGCACTACTAAACCATTTTTTTTGTTACCTAAACATCCACTTCTTTCATTTGTAATGGATACCATTTCTCAACCCATTGATCACCTCAGAACAAACCTTCACGTTGGGGTAAATTATCAATGCTCACTTGTATGAATTGATATTGCATAAGGATAAGAGGCCCCAAGGTGGAAATGTTTAGATGATGTCTTACCTTATAGATGTAGTTATGGTAACTATATATAGATACAATGGGGATCTATGGGATCCAAATCCTAAATACATCAAGAATAAAATTTGTGATGTATATTCATTTGTATCTATATATATGCTTATATAAAAAACATATTAATAATTACAAAAGATTTGTATCTTCAAGTAGGGATATTCATGGTGAACCTCTCCTCAGAATATCTAAGAATATCACCAAATCACTCATGTATTTGGGTGATTAATGGTTGTATCTATATTAAACTATTATCATGGTCATTGGGTACAAGGTCGACCCTCTTTGTTTCCCCAAATATGTCCTAGACAAAGTAGTTGAGCAATAAATTACCTATCAATTATGGAATGGAATTGATGAAGACTTGAATAAAATCAAGAAGATCACCTTTCATGGCTCCCATCTCATAATTGGGAGGATGTACTATACCTTCTATAGACACTTTAGAGAGGTTGGTGGTGCCAACAAAGATTATGCCTTAGCTAGTTTGCCTCATAGGGATTGGAACCCCCATGGGAAAGTGTAGCAATGTGTTCACAATCTAGGTATCCCCTACAAGCATGCACCCTATGACCATGACTTCCAATTTCTCAATGTAAAAGAAGATGTAGAGGTCAAGAAAATGGATAGGATTTATCGTATAAAGGAGGACTTGCTCAAGATAATCCAAGTGGATCTTTCCCTCACACTTAGGCAAGCAAAATTTAGAATCCCACCACTAGTGGGATGGAACTCATTAGATTTATGGACTAGCAGACCTTTCCAGTAACGACAAGACCAAAACCAAGACCCCCAAAATCCATCCACTATGATGACAACTATAGAGCAAGAGTAGGTTGAAGGGGAAACATTATTTTTTGCAGCACAAATGGAATAAGAAACTCCTCAAGTTTTGGTTAAATTGAGGAAAATAAAATAGGAACAAGTATAAGAAACAATTCAGATAGAGGATAACTCTATTGGAAGAGAAGAGGAGATTGTTTGTTTAGAGTGCTCTGATGAAGAATACCTCACACCCATTGTGGCAATTCCAATAACTACAACATCTAGTGTGGTAGCCCCTATTCATACTCGACAAGTGGCTACTCCTCTAGTTGAGAAGACAACCATATGTTATAAGAGAAAATCCAAGGTGGGGAGGCCTTAGGGGTAATTTATAGGGGAACCAAGAAAGTAGGCACAACCTTCAACTAAAGGTGATCTAAGGGATGAAGTGGATGAATAAGAACCATATAAAGCTAAGGTTTTAAGCTTGTAAGGAATAAAAGGAAAGGCACCCCTTAGGGGTGACCAATCAAGTAAGGATGTTCTACCCACTACTCTATTTATCCACTCTCCTATTATTTCATTGCTAGTTGTCTCTTCTTTTCATATTGTGTCATCAACTTCTTCTGGACCTATGTCCACAATTGTTTTTACAATTACTCCTTTGGTATCCACATCTATTTCCACTTCTATTATCTAGCCTAACAACCAATTTTTAACACCTTCTACCCAATTAAGCTCACATATGCCCTCCTCAAGAGCACTTTAGGCTACATTAGTGGTGGCCACCAAGAAATATCCAAAGAAGAAGCCAATTTACATTGTCCACCCAATGCCACATCTATGGAATGGAGATTGATATAAACTCATATGGCCTACCATGCCCAAGCTAGCCCTTGAGATTAAACCTACAAAGAAGACCCAAATAGAAGCACAACCACTAGACCCATCAAAGTTGACCTTTTCAGACTAGGCCAAGTAATTAAGAGCATATGCTTCTACGAGGTTAGACCTGATGATAATAGAGATGCCCACTATGAGCTCACTATTTTATAAGTCTATTGGCTCTATGCAAAGGGTGAGGAAGAGGAAGATAAAAGACAATATTTGGTAGATCTTGATTTTTGAAGAAAGAGAAGAGGTCTACTCTCTTTCAAAGAGGAAATATAGAAAGAAGGGTCAGCCCCTTTCATTGAGGACTTTAAGTCCTATATGGAGACCCACACTAGAGCATTGATAGCCATTCATGAGGGTACTAAACAGGCAAAAAAAGAGTTAGAGTAAGAATTGGAAACCCTTAGGGAAAAACAATAGGTGATCCATGTTCCCTCTAAAATTGAACAAGATATCCATAATGTAGCATTGAGGTTATATGAGATATTATACACTATTGATTCTTTGAGGGCACAATTTGCCCACCAAGCAACTTTAATAACTAAATTGTTTAAGACTAAGCTAAAAAAAATTGTTTTATATACCCCTAATAAGGCTTTTAGCCATCCAAATTTTATGTCACCCTTGGAGGAAGAAAATGCATTAAATCTAGTGGTCATTAGGACCCAAGAATCTTGAGAATGGATAACTTCAATTGATGCTTTGGTCAAAAAGATAACTGAGCAAGAAAAGTAGGCAGTGCATATTTTTAATGAATTGGAGTTAACACATGCATGGGATGGCATAGGGAAATTTATAGTAAGATCTATTTTTGACCAAATATTACATCAAGCCTCAACTAATGTCAAATAGAGTTTACAAGGATTAACTTCAGAAAAAATTGAGGCTAAGTTAAGTTCAGTGAGGAAGAAGGCCACTAAAGTAGACATTTTTGGGTAGACTTTAGATCCACTAAAGTTGAGCATGTAAGGTTGATATTAAAAGTGAACAGGGTGAATAGACTATCTCTTATTGATATGAACATAATAAGGGCACAACATGCTAGTGGATATAAACATTATCAGGAGCTAGAGGCTAAGAAGAAGTCTAGTTTGGAACCACCTACTAGTTCAGCAAGTGTGTCAGATATAACTTCCATTTCATATCTAGCTACCATTTTAATTCCAATAATGACAATGATCAATACCATGCAGTCATCGAGCAAGCCTTAGTTAAAGGCTAATTTTGTATACAATTTTGCATTTAGTATTTATTCAAGCTAATCATGACTAGTTAAACTTCATTTCATTCATGTTATAATTAACTAAGTTATTTTTTCCAGCATACACACATTACATGACTATTATAATCTATGAGTTATAGCATACATTTTTGTATTGAGCTGGAACTTAGGTTCTATTCATTCTAATTGAATATAAGACTATTAAATTTAGAGGATGAGGTGACCCCTTCCCCAAGTCTTTAAATACATGTAAACCCCTATTTTAAATGGTTGGAGTTTTGATTAGTACAAAAAGGAAATCAAGTCATTGATTGTAATAGTGTTGGTTTTATCTTCTCTATTTTTTGTGTTATTGAAATTTTAGCTTCCTTGTCTATATCGACTCAATAATTTTGATGTGTGAAAATACTATAGATGAATCTGGTTGTTATAATTGATGTATTTTAATCTAATATGTGCAACACCTATTTAAGATTAGTAAATTTCATTGGCTTGAGTAATTAGCCTAGACTATGTTGATATTTTGAAGTGTGCAAGAGTATTTATTTTTAGTATAGTCTTCTAGGTGTGTGTTGTAACTACTCTAGATCACTTGTTGATCTAGTTTGTAATCTCTCCACTAAGGGTGTGAAATAGCAACTCTAAAGAGAATAACTTTCAACTGAGACCATTAAGTTCCCTATACCTATTTCTTCAAACTACTTAACCATGCTTGTTTGCGAGTGTGCAATAGCTACAAATGCCAAACATTGGTCTTGGAGATACTCACCCACCAAAGAGACAGCCTTGGAAGTAACCTTTTAAGAACACGACCTTTCTTTCCTACTTTACCTTTCCTTCTTTTTTGAGTTTATTTGATATCTACCCATTATAGAGTAATTATACACCCAACCAACTCACTTAGTATTTGCTTTCTTTTAGATTTCACACATCCATCCATAAACTTGGTTAAATAACTTACAAGCTCAACCTGTTATTTCACCAACTAGTTGTTTTAATTACATACCTACAACTTGTGTCCTAGAGTGGAACTTCATTTCTATAGAGATCCTAAAATGTTAAAGGCTACCCATCATAGAGTAATTTTGAAGTGTGAAAATACTATAGATGAATCTGGTTGTTATAATTGATGTATTTTGATCTAATATGTGCAACAACTATTGAAGATTAGTAAATTTCATTGATTTGAGTAATTAGCCTAGACTATGTTGATATTTTGAAGTGTGCAAGAGTATTTATTTTTGGTATAGTCTTCTAGGGGTGTGTTGTAACTACTCTAGATCACTTTCTGATCTGGTTTGTAATTCTCCACTAAGGGTGTGAAATAACAACTCTAAAGAGAACAACTTTCAACTGAGACCATTAATTTTTCTATACCCATTTCCTCAAACTACTTAACCGTGCTTGTTTATGAGTGTGCAATAGCTACAAATTCCAAACATTAGTCTTGGAGATACTCGCATACCAAAGAGACAACCTTGGAAGTAACCTTTTAAGAACACATGACCTTTCTTTCCTACTTTACCTTTCCTTCTTTTTTGAGTTTATTTGATATCTACCCATCATAGAGTAATTTTCCACCCAACCAACTCACTTAGTATTTTCTTTCTTTTAGATTTCACACATCCATCCATAAACTTGGTTAAATAACTTGCAAGCTCAACCTATTATTTTACCAACTAGTTGTCTTAACTACATACCTACAACTTGTGTCCTGGAATGGAAATTCATTTCTATAGAGATCCTAAAATGTTAGAGGCTACCCATCATAGATTAATTTTAAAGTGTGAAAATACTATAGATGAATCTGGTTGTTATAATTGATGTATTTTGATCTAATATGTGCAAAAACTATTGATGATTAGTAAATTTCATTGATTTGAGTAATTAGCCTAGACTATGTTGATATTTTGAAGTGTGCAAGAGTATTTATTTTTGGTATAGTCTTTTAGGTGTGTGTTGTAACTACTCTAGATCACTTTCTGATCTAGTTTGTAATCTCTCCACGAAGGGTTTGAAATAGTAACTCTAAAGAGAACAAATTTTAGTTGAGACCATTAAGTTCCCTATACCTATTTCCTCAAACTACTCAACCGTGCTTGTTTATGAGTGCACAATAACTACAAATTCCAAACATTGGTCTTGGAGATACTTGCCCACGAAAGAGACAACCTTGGAAGTAACCTTTTAAGAACACATGACCTTTATTTCCTACTTTACCTTTCCTTCCTTTTTTATTTTATTTGATATCTACCCATCATAGAGTAATTTTCCACCTAACCAACTCACTTAGTACTTACTTTCTTTTAGATTTCACACATCCATCCATAAACCTGGTTAAATAACTTACAAGCTCAACCTGTTATTTCACCAATTAGTTATTTTAACTGCATACCTATAACTTGTGCCTTGGAGTGGAATTTCATTTCTATAGAGATCCTAAAATGTTAGAGGCTACCCATCATAGAGTAATTTTGAAGTGTGAAAATACTATAGATAAATCTGGTCGTTATAATTGATGTATTTTGATCTAATGTGTGCAAAAACTATTAAAGATTAATAAATTTAATTGATTTGAGTAATTACCCTAGACTATGTTGATATTTTGAAGTGTACAAGAGTATTTATTTTTTATATAGTCTTCTAGGTGTGTGTTGTAACTACTCTATATCACTTTTTGATCTAGTTTGTAATCTATAAGGGTGCGAAATAGCAACTCTAAAGAGAATAACTTTCAGCTGAGACCATTAAGTTCCCTATACCTATTTCCTCAAACTACTTAACCATGCTTGTTTATGAGTGTGTAATAGCTACAAATTCCAAACATTGGTCTTGGAGATACTCACCCACCAAAGAGATAGCCTTAGAAGTAACCTTTTAAGAACACATGACCTTTCTTTCCTACTTTACCTTTCCTTCTTTTTTGATTTTTTTGATATCTACCCATCATAGAGTAATTTTCCACCCAACCAACTCACTTAGTATTTGCTTTATTTTAGATTTCACATATCCATCCATAAACTTGGTTAAACAACTTGCAAGCTCAACCTGTTATTTCACCAACTAGTTGTTTTAACTGCATACCTACAACTTTTGTCCTGGAATGTAACTTCATTTCTATAGAGATCCTAAAATGTTAGAGGCTACCCATCATAGAGTAATTTTGAAGTGTGAAAATACTATAAATTAATTTGGCTATTATAATTGATGTATTTTGATCTAATATGTGCAAAAACTATTGAAGATTAGTGAATTTCATTGATTTGAGTAATTAGCCTAGACTATGTTGATATTTTGAAGTGTGAAAGAATATTTCTTTTTGGTATAGTCTTCTAGGTGTGTGTTGTAACTAATCTAGATCACTTTCTGATTTGGTTTGTAATCTCTCCACTAAGGGTGTGAAATAACAACTCTAAAGAGAACAACTTTCAGCTGAGACCATTAAGTTCCCTATACCTATTTCCTCAAACTATTTAACAGTGCTTGTTTATGAGTGCACAATAACTACAAATGCCAAACATTGGTCTTGGAGATACTCACCCACCAAAGAGATAGCCTTGGAAGTAACCTTTTAAGAACACATGACCTTTCTTTCCTACTTTACCTTTCCTTCTTTTTTAATTTTATTTGACATCTACCCATCATAGAGTAATTTTCCACCCAACCAACTCACTTAGTATTTGTTTTTTTTCAAATTTCACATATCCATCCATAAACTTGGTTAAATAAATTGCAAGCTCAACCTGTTATTTCACCAATTAGTTGTTTTAATTGCATACCTACAACTTGTGCCTTGGAGTGAAAATTTATTTCTATAGAGATCCTAAAATGTTAGAGGCTACCCATCATAGAGTAATTTTGAAGTGTGAAAATACTATAGATGAATTTGGTTGTTATAATTGATGTATTTTGATCTAATATGTGCTACAATTATTGAAGATTAGTAAATTTTATTGATTTGAGTAATTATGCTAGACTATGTTGATATTTTGAAGTGTGCAAGAGTATTTATTTTCGATATAGTCCTCTAGGTGTGTGTTGTAACTACTCTAGATCACTTTCTAATTTGGTTTGTAATCTCTTCACTAAGGGTGTGAAATAGCAACTCTAAAGAGAACAACTTTCAGCTGAGACCATTAAGTTCCCTATACATATTTCCTCAAACTACTTAAGTGTGCTTGTTTATGAGTGTGTAATAGCTACAAATGCCAAACATTGGTCTTGGAAATACTCACACACCAAAGAGATAGCCTTGGAAGTAACCTTTTAAGAACACATGACCTTTCTTTCCTACTTTACCTTTCCTTCGTTTTTGAGTTTATTTGATATCTACCCATCATAGAGTAATTTTCCACCCAACCAACTCACTTAGTATTTGCTTTCTTTTAGATTTCATACATCCATCCATAAACCTGGTTAAATAACTTGCAAGCTCAACCTATTATTTCACCAACTAGTTATTTTAACTACATACCTATGACTTGTGCCCTGGAGTGGAACTTCATTTCTATAGAGATCCTAAAATGTTAGAGGCTACCCATCATAGAGTAATTTTGAAGTGTGAAAACTATAGATGAATCTAGTTGTTATAATTGATGTATTTTGATCAAACTACTTAACCGTGCTTATTTATGAGTGCGCAATAGCTATAAATACCAAACATTGGTCTTGGAGATACTCACCCACCAAAGAGACAGCCTTGGAAGTAACCTTTTAAGAACACATGACCTTTCTTTCCTACTTTACCTTTCCTTCTTTTTTGAGTTTATTTGATATCTACCCATCATAGAGTAATTTTCCACCCAACCAACTCACTTAGTATTTGCTTTCTTTTAGATTTTAGTCATCCATCCATAAACCTAGTTAAATAACTTGCAAGCTTAACCTGTTATTTCACCAACTAGTTGTTTTAACTGCATACCTACAACTTGTGCCCAGGAGTGGAACTTCATTTCTATAGAGATCCTAAAATGTTAAAGGATACCCACCATAGAGTAATTTTGAAGTGTGAAAATACTATAGATGAACTGGTTGTTATAATTGATGTATTTTGATCTAATATGTGAAACAACTATTGAAGATTAGTAAATTTCATTGATTTGAATAATTACCCTAGACTATGTTGATATTTTGAAGTGTGCAAGAGTATTTCTTTTCGATATAGTCTTCTAGGTGTGTTGTAACTACTCTAGATCACTTTCTAATCTGGTTTGTAATCTCTCCACTAAGGGTGTGAAATAGCAACTCTAAAGAGAACAACTTTTAGTTGAGACCATTAAGTTCCCTATAACTATTTCTTCAAACTACTTAACCGTGCTTGTTTATGAGTGCACAATAGCTACATATACCAAACATTGGTCTTGGAGATACTTGCCCACCAAAGAGACAGCCCTGGAAGTAACCTTTTAAGAACACATGACCTTTCTTTCCTATTTTACCTTTCCTTCTTTTTTGAGTTTATTTGATATCTACCCATCATAGAGTAATTTTCCACCCAACCAACTCACTTAGTATTTTATTTCTTTTAGATTTCACGCTTGGTTAAATAACTTGCAAGCTCAACCTATTATTTCACCAACTAGTTGTTTTAACTGCATACCTACAATTTGTGCCCTGGAGTGGAACTTCATTTCTGTAGAGATCCTAAAATGTTAGAGGCTACCTCGTTCAAGTTTTGTGGTGTGCATAAAACCCACATCAACATATTTATGTATTTTATGCCCTATCAATATCTTGTGCGATATGAATTTCAATAGTTTTGGTTATTTAGATCCACTAAATCCAAAATAACTAAAAAATAGCTTCTAAGTACTCATCTTAAAGTGGAGAAAATGTAAAGACACACACACACACACACACACACACACACACACACATATTTGATGTATTTATTTATGTATATATGATTGGTCCAAATTAGACATTATTTAGCTATTATGTTGGCTTCCACTTCCTAAATTCATTTTTTAAGCATCCTAGTTCTAATCTCCATGGCCATTTTATTTTTTCCATGTCCCATACCAAGATTGATCATATGGTTCTTATGTATTTTTGGACCATTTGTATGGTTTTGGACTAATTTCTAGTGCCTCCATTTTTATTAAATGGACATGTCCTTTCCTTTCTACCAAGTTCTTATTTCTAGTCATTGGAGGTTGACATGCATGTGAGCCTCGCTAACATTTAAATTCAAGTTACTTACAAAGAGATTATGAATCATCATTAAGCACAATTGAGCACTTATTATTTCTTTGCTAGCATTATATTATTGAGCAATTGCCAAAGTTATTTTTGTCAAAAAAAAACTTGTTTATGATCTATGGATTTTTTCTTTAAGGGGCTTGATGAATTACTAGATTTTTGTAGCATAAAACCCAAAATCAAGACCATTAACATTTTAGATTTGCATATTCAACACATTACAATAAGACATGAGTCAAAATGTGAGAAAATAAGGTAAGGAGTGAAAGAGTAGAAGCACGCGAGTAGAGTCACAAATTTATTTTAGAAGTAAAACGTAACCTTATCTATTTTTATTATTTTTTAAGACTTATACTTTGAGAGATGTAATATTTCCCTTTACTAGTATGCTCATTAATTAAACTACAACCCTTTCATTTAAATTAAGTAATTTTAAAATCCACTCAACCTCAAATTATTAAAGTTCTTTAATTTCACATTTTTTTAATTTTTTATTTCAATATAATATTATATAAAATGTACATATATAAAAGTAAATAATCATTATTTTAATAAAAAAATATTTAGATATGAAAATATTAGATAAAATCTAAAATACACGGGAGGTGTCACATATAGTCACAATTTTACGTATAAAAGTAAATAATCATTATTTTAATAAAAAAATATTTAAATATGAAAATATTAGATAAAATTTAAAATACACAGGTGGGTGTCACATATAGTCACAATTTTACGTGTTTTTATTGGAAAATATATTTGCAGTTGTAAAATTTCATGAGGTAGTAACGAAGTCAAGTAAAATAGTTAATACTAAAATGGAAAACTGTATTTGTAAAATAAAATAAGCGGTTGCTACCATGCGATGCGAGTCGACTCGACTGACAAAACGCCCACCACAATTGTGGCCTTTTGAAATGGTGTCATTAATGCCTTGTTATGTTTCATGTTCAGGGAAGGGATGGCGGATGGAGGAGAGTTCCTTTATGACCCACCGGTACTGTCTTATATCCTTCCTCTGCAACGTGCAACCATCTTTCGTTCGTCATTTAAACGACTGACTGACATTTTAGTACCACCAATTTGCAGGATCCCCAAACTAGAAATGTATTTTACGGATTCAAAACTTACGTCACCACACACGGTCGGTAACTACTCTAAAGTATTTTTAATTCATAAAACCTCTGATAAAATGGTGCTTTTGTTTTGTTATGAGTAGATGCACGCATACCTCCCTCATTTCTACAACGCTTAGAGGAGGCACCCCTACCCAGACCTCCTCCTCCGCCTGTTCAGGTATGTGCTTTTTTTTAAGTTTTCAACAAAACCTTCTTCACAAGGCAAAATTTTTATTTTAAACCTTTTCTTGTACAGGAAAGGGGTCTCCGTGTTTCTCCTATCACCAACGATTTCCACCCGCACTCGTTCTCGCCTGAGGCTGCTGCTCCTACTGCAACCATACAGATAGATAGAGACCCAGAGAGAAAGAGATAAATATAGTCGAAGGCGTTCAAGGGAAAGAAGAAAATATCGTGCCAGTCGCAGCCGCAGCCGCGTTGATGGTCATAGTTTAAGTCCTGCTGGTTATCTAAATGAAAGAGACAATGCTAATGCGGAGGCTCCTCGTTATCGTTCACAGCTATCTACAGCAGTTGAAATGTGTGTGGATGTAAGTCTTTGTGTTTATTTCGCCATAAATTAATAGTAATTCATTACAAGCTTTGACATTTCAATTGCATTGGTGGAGGATATATTTGAATTTTACCTCCCACAGCACATTAACCAGCAGTTTGAGGAGATGTACAGCCACCCTCACGAGCCTCTTCTCCCACAGATACCAATGGAGGCCACCAGCTCACTTGTAGAGCTCCAATGTCATTACAAAGACAAATTACATGTGGAAGAGGAAATGAGAAACAATTTAAAGCATTGCACAGACATGGTAACATCCTGTGTGAAGGAGACCAAAACGATTAAAGATCGCCGATTGTGTGGCACCAAACAACACCAAAGATTGCACGACCAATATTCGACACTGCTGAAAAGAATGAACCCTCTCAACGAAAGCTTCAAACACATCACAACACAGGAAATTGGTTTGATTACAGCAATATCCCATAAATTAAAATTAATAGAGACTGCCCACGGGTTCAACGAAATTGACAACTTCAAAACTGAATTAAACGAACTGCATCGTCAACTAGATCAACTCAGGGTAAAGGCCCTCGAAATGAACAGACAGCTTAGAGAATTCAAAGACACCGAGAAAAATATTGCAAATAAGTTAATAGAAACAATCACATTATCAAATTCGACGGACAATATTTTGAAATCTGAAGAAGAAATCTTAAAAATAAGAATGGAGAAACACGATAGTCTACCAGAGGAGCTTAAAACCGCGCGACTCGCGAGTGAGACGGCTAAGAATTTTTTTGAATGTGCACGTCATGAATTGTACAATACCTGTCCACATTACTCCATTATAATATAAAATGTTTTGTCAATAAGAGTTATTTCCGCGGTGAAAACTTCCAAATTTTCACGAATTGCTTTCTTCATTTTAACTTGCGAAAATTCGTTTGTGTGGGTGGGTTCCGTTGACGTGCATTGGTGAAGTTCACAGAACAATTATAATCTTCGCATAAAAACAAATCTTCTAAACTAAACTAAATAATAAATTAGTACTAATGTTAACACGTTAATCTAAATAGAGACTTTTATTTGACATAATTTATAATGATAATAACGTGGGAAGGTTCTAACATCATGTTCATGAAAGGAATAAATCTATAAGATATGTGGTATTTAATTTTTTTAAATTGATATTATAAAAAAAATTATAATTTGAGTTTATAATTTATTTAATAATATAAAAAGTAAATTATAATTTTATTGTTAATTTCAAATAAAAGAATTTAATTATGTATTTGTTATATTAAATGGATGAATTATATTTATTATTGTAATAATTTTATTTATTTCAAAATAAAATAATTGTAAGATGAATTATAATTTTATTATAGTAATTTTATTCAAAATTATTGTCATAATTTTATTTACTTTAAAATAAAATAATTTATTTATTTGGGTCTATAATTATTTAATAATATGACAGAGAATTTATTTAATGGTTTGGAAATGGTTTTTTGCTAATGGTTTTGCATCATGGATATTATTTTTGTTTGGGCAAAAAATCTATATGGGGAAAGTAAAGCATCTTTCAAAGATGAAACTAGAATCCCTTGTTCTCGAGGGAGAGAACTCTATTTTCTGCAGATCTAGGACTTATTAAGTGCCCAGGGTAATTCCAAACCCAGTCAAAACGCAGTATGCTCTGTTTCTTGGACCGATCTCAATTCTTTGTGGTTGGTATGGTTCTCCCACACTTCTTTTGAAAATGACTTGTATGAGTTAGGTCCTAAGGGGGTACTAGAAAGTTTTTACCCCTCATTATTGTACTCGAAGACTAAGAAATTGGATTGTCTTATGATATGTTGGGTCCTTTAGAGGATCAAAAAAGGTTTCTTTGAGACCTAGACCTTGTGCTTCTTTAAAACTAATGGATGTTGGGTCCCATTGGGGACTTCATAGAGTTTCTATCGCTGCTTTTGGCTCTAGAGTAGAGACCTGGACCTCCATTTATGTCTATGATGGTTCTTGATCTAGAAAAAATGATCTCGCTAGTCCCCTAGGGACCTTAATGGTATGCCAAGACCTGGGCCTCATTTCAACACAGGATGGATTCTGGTCCAACCAAAACTGCCTAGTTACTGCACCAGTCAAATATAATATTTGTTCTCCCTTTGCTAGTTCTCAATCCAACCAAAATTAGTGGTTTGCTTTGGTTTTATAAAGGATACCTGGACCTCCTTTTATATCCAAGTTGGTTCTCGATCTAGTTAAAATCATCTTGCCCTGGTTCCTGATCTAATCAAAATTAGTGGGTTCTTCTTTGGGTTGGTTCTCCAGGAGCTTTGGGAATTCCTTATGAGACCTAGGCCTCTAGCTCTTTTTTCCCAAGCTGGTTCTTAATACAGTAAAAATCAGCTAGTCACCTCACCAATTAAATGTAGCAATTTTTGAGTCTTGGGCCTCTGCATTCTCCATCCAAACTGGACCCCATACTAGTTTCTTGTGAGTTTAGTGGTGGTTGTTTTTTGTGGAATTTTTTATTTTGCTTGGTCAACTATTTTCTAGGGGGAGACTTAAACCTCATGATATGTCAAGGCTAGTATCCACACCAGTCAAATGTGGGGTTTACCTCAATCTAAAATTGATGGAGAATTATAATTTTATTATGGTAATTTTATTTACTTCAAAATAAAAACCTATGCATGTGAAATAAACCCAAGTATAGTCTAGTTATGTCTATTTTTGATATTACTTTTGTCCGCCTTAAATGATCTTATTTTCACTCAATCTTGCACCCTAGAGAGGTTATTCAAGCCTTCTTTAAATTGAGTGAAACATTGGATTAACTCTAGGCCTATAGATTACCTATAGCAGAGATAAACCTTTAGGTCTAAGGGCTATCTCCCTATATTAGACTTTGATTTTCTTATCACCTACACTACTTTCTTGCTTAGATGAAAAGGGATAGAAGGAACATGACAGTAACCTATGCTAATGAGGTGATACACCGGATAGATCTCCACTAGACTACAATAAACTTGCACTATGAAACATGACTCACAACTCTAGTCTCAACATCCTAGATTGCTCTAACATAAGTATTTTAAATATGGAGGTGATATACATTGTACTTCTTAAGGTGAGTGAACATGAGGTCAAATTATAAACACTAATTCTACTATTTACACTTGAAGATAGACAAATACACTAGTTACACTTTATGTGACCTATTAGAGGGAGAACTACTTGCATCAAACATGAAAGAGTAAAGAGAAGACAAGGATAGATACTTATCACTTGACACTTCACTATGCACCACTTCACATGCTTAAATAATAAGATTATAAACTCAAAACTAGATTTGGAAATCTTTATTTCAAAGGCAAATATAGTATTTAAACCAACATGGCTTTTCCATACTAGGTGTGGATTAGATTATAAATCTAAAAAGGCTTGCATTTATAGATCATCGAAGAGGAGAGAGAACAAGACAAGTAGAAGGGTCACAAGGACAAATGTGAAACGATGAGAACCAATTACATTGCAAGAGAATAAAGTGTGAATAGGTGAAATTAGCTTGTTGGTTTTTGGTGCCACAGTAACTATCGGTAGTTGAGTTGACCATCAGTGGTTAAGGTGACCATTGACAATCAAGGTGACCATCCATGGTGAGATAGACTATTGATAGTTGATTAAACCATCAACGGTTCTTGTGTGAGGATTTGGGTTGATAATTTTGTTGATTGATGAGATCTAAAAGATGGATTCTAAGAGCTGGGTAAGACTTAGATTGATTATGAAATGGAAATAAAGTAAATGAATACTAAGAATCAAGTACTTGTCTTACCAAAAATCAATTGAGTGAATGATTGAGGCAGTTGGTCTATTGGTGTAATCTAGCTTGATTTTGATAGAGTAATGGTACTTGATGGCTTGGTGGAGAGGTGATTGAAAATTGACTCTCTAATATGATTGTTGGGTTAATGGATTGTTGATGGTGACTAACTTACAAAAGAAACTCCTAGATGCACAAAATCTTGATAATGATTGTAGATGGATTTCACCTTTAGGCTCCTCTCTTCTATAGGCAAAATGGGAGAGTTGTAATATCATGTGAATTGGGCCTTCTAAAATTAATGTGTCTATGTAATGTCTCATAACTAGAATTAGATGGGCTATTTTTAGAATAACAAGGTGAGTAGTTTGCATGTTTTTGGTTGGGGAGGTGCAACCTGACTTTTGATGGTCAAGGTGATCATCAATAGTCAGTAGCCTAACCATCGATGATTGAGTATGAAGGTTTGATCCAATAAAGTTAAACTATCTATTAGTTAGGTTGAGTAGGTGCTAGAAGGTTATATTGGTCTTGAGAGGATCCCAAGGTAGTTGAGGGCTAGTTTGACATTTGGAATTATGGTGTGCATATTTTTGGTGTCTATATTCTACCCCTTTTAATTATGTAGATTGGAATCAACTAGTTGTAAAATAAAATCTGATATTGGTCCAAGGTTTGTTGATTGCCTCGAGTATAGGAGGAGGCATTCCCCATAAAAAAGGGAGGCGATAAGGAAGAAAAAAATTAGGTATGGGTTTGAAAGTGGTATATGGTGAGTCAAAAATGTGGATGATAGGTTGGGCATTAAAGTGAAAATAAGCACACAAAGTGCAGTAAAAAAATGTGATAGTCTAGATCACACAAAGACAAGGTTACCATAATTTTTAATAAAAAGGTCAATGCTAAGGGCCAAGTGACCAGTGTACCATGTGATTGCATTGAGGCATGGTAGTTAGGTACACTTGTTAATTTCCTAGACAAGGTTAGTGTTTGTAGTGGGTATCTAAGGCAAGAAGTGCTCACATGGAAAACACAAATAGGTTAAGTATTATGGGTATCTAAGGTATGAAGTACTCCCAAAAGACAAAATAAGGTCAGGTAAGCATGAGGTTACACAAATTAAAAAGGTGGTCAACATGGAAATTTTATCACTATGGTTAAGGGACCAGGCACAAAGTGTCACAAAAATCATGCTAGTTGGGTTGAGATGGACCAACGATGAGGTGATGAGGTAGTCAAGGTGGGTGGAGAAGGTTATCTCCATGGGTGGGTCAAACTAGGTTGGTTTTGTTAGAAAAAAGGGTATGTTAAGATTAATATGAAAAATTGAGCATCTTAACCATCTATGGTCAGGGTGTGAATGGATGATTGTCAATAGTCACCTTGATCATCGATGGTCAGGGTATAAACCCTAAAGATTCACAAGGTAAAAAGTGAATCACTTTTACTCATTTTTTGTTTGCTATCATTAACTTTGAGCTCTAGGCGATTTGGGTGGTGAAGGTGATAACTGAGCATTTGGTTGAGTTGGTAGTTTGTGATTGGTTGGAGGTGCATGTTGGACATTATCTCTTGAGACTGAGATATAAGGAGCATGTGGACATGGTTGATCAGCTACACATAGGATTCAACCATGATAGAGATCAAGGAATGAGGTAGGTAGTGTCTTGAATTTGATAGGATAGTTAGATTTCATATAGTTGTTTTGGGATGGGAAGATAGGTAGATTAAATGTTGGTTTTGAATGACTATGCCCTAGGTAGGGGTTTTGGTAGGTATCATGTAAAATGTCATGTAAAAATAAGAATTGGGGGGGGTGAATAGGGGATTTGGGGTGTTTAGAGGGGTTATAATAGAAAATTGGTTGATTTAGATATTATTTAGATATATATTAGGGGGATTAGGGTTGGGCATTTTGGACATAGAATGCCCATAGTGACCATTAATGGTTAAGGCTGACTGTCGATGGTTGACACCCTAGAAAACATGGGTGCCTAACCGTCGGTGGTCACCATGATCGTCAGTGGTTGACTAAGGTAGAGAAGTGTTTGATAGGTGTTTTAAAATTTAGGGTTAATGGAATGTTTGAATGTTAGGTATAGGTTGGGGAGATTAGGTTCTAGTAGGTATTAGGTAGAGAAGTAAGTGGGGTAAGGAAATGTAAAGGGTAGGTTAGGCTAGAGCAATTATCAAGTAGGGATGACATAGTGAAGTTCCAAGTGTAAGCTAGGTTGATATGGTTAAAAATGCTTGGGTTAGGGTAGGAATTCATAAAATAAGGTAGTGAGGTATTGGTTGGCTAAATTATAGTAGGCATCAAATGTTTGGTAGGTGAGGGTTTTGAGAGATAAGGTGGTGTAGGTAATGGGTGTGGGTCAGGGTATAATAGGTTGATTTAGGTTAGTGTATGTTGGTAAGAACATAGATTTAGAAATGAGTAATACTAACGCATGCTAACCTTTATTTTTATAGGCATGTAAGTAGATTCAGATGAGGGATTGAGTCCTTAGGATCTTTATATATGTTTAGCAGGGCATGACCCTAGCTGACTAGGCCCATATGGATGAGATGGGGTTTGGAGCCATGAGGCACTACTAGCATATGCCTCGAGATGCATCTATGGTCATAGAACTCATTGAGAGATGGGATCCCACTATGAACACCTTACTTCCAACTCATGAGATGAATATTCCTCTTAATGATGTGCATTGAATCACCTGACACTCACTACATGGTGATCTGATCTACCATATTGAGCATGAGTGAGATGATCATGTCAAGCTCTTGTATGGAGATAAGAGTGATCATGTTAGATTTCATGCACTGGGGTTCAGATATATGGAATTATATCAGAGGTCTCTAGTTGAGAGGAGAATCATGACCATGCTCATGATTGCAGTGACATGCTTTGGGCTTCCTAACTTTAGTGGGAGATTTCCTTATCTGCTACTGGGAGTACTAGTTGAGATGTTACTAAGGTGGACTATTTTTGGTGGGTATCTATTTTATTGGTGTATATCTATAGAAATTTATGGGGGTTTAGGGCCCACAAGAGATATGGCATCAATGTCAACATAGTTTTACATTGCTAGGATTATGAGCATATTCAAGTGTTGAGGCCAGTAGGGTTGTTGTAGGTTAGCTACACATAGATTGACTTCCCTATTGGATTTATGTGATGGAGGGGGACTTTGATACATTAGGTGCAAGAGGAGGTGCCCATGATGTGGAGTGGTTTAGGGGTGCACTAGATGCACTAGTAGTTGGGGACATCACTTGGAGGACATACATTTAGTTTCTAGTATGGCTAGGTTACAAGAGATAAACACTCTCCCTCTAGAGCTATAGATGGATACTTAATAGGTGATATGGGGAGGTAGAGATGATTCTATTTGATAGGTTATGCTGATAGTTTGGTCCAGTATAGGGCATTCTGGGCCCATTTCTTAGTTATATGAGAGAGGACTTAGAGATATTACTGCCAGTGCCACAACCTGCTCCTATAGTTCTAGATGGTGCATACAAGGAGCTACAAATTAGGGATCTAATAGATGATGCTATATTTGTAGATGGGTACATGTCATGGTACCAACCCATATATGCAGCTATAGATGTTGGTGGAGATGATGGTAGTGCAAGGCCAATGGTCATGGATTCGGTTAGCTAGGATGGATAGGTAGGTATGACTTTGGATACAACACAAGGACAAATACAGGTTTTATAGGGATAGGTGGCTACACTACAGGGCCTAATTGTGACCTTACAAGGTCAACTTGCTACTATCATAAGGGAGAGGGCTCAATCTAGGACCTCTCTAAGCTTGGCGACTCAAGAGAGGGACTCTCTATGGCAGATAGGAGGAGGAGCAATAGTAGAATAGGCATCACCATCTATTTTTACCCCTACAACATGGTACCTAGATATAGTAGAGGAGCTACAATATTACAAGGCTATTTTTTTGGCATAGTGTTTGAATGAGATTTGATGGGGTGATTATTGGACTAGCTTGGCAAGTGGAGCTAGTTTAGTGACACTAGGGTAGTGTGTAGAGTTTGTATCTAGATAGACATGGATAGGTGGTGGATCGCTAGGCCTAGTAGGTGGATAGGCACTAGGATCCAATGGTGCTCTAGGAGGTAGTGGTATCCCTGGGGCATAGATATAACTAGATAGGTATATGACTATTATATATCATTTTGATTCTGGCTTATGAATTGATGTGGAGAGATGTATATTTTTGAGAAAGAGTCATGTCTATCTATATGTACACATTTGTTATGAAATGGTTATTTAAATTATGAGTTTATACATATATGATATCTATGTTCATGGTTTGATATATATGATTAATGTTTATGATTGTGATTCTTATATGTGATCATAGATTATGTTTATGTTATAGATGCTTAGCTTAGGCATGAGATGGTTTGGATTTATGGCTATGTTTATGACATGCTAAATCTTAATGTGTGTATACTGCATTAGTAGACTTTAGACATGTGGTGGAAAAATGGCTAATTATTTGAATGTTAATAGATGTTAGTGCTTTATGACATTGGTCATAGTTATGGTTGTCATTATGGTTATGCTTATGACATGCTAATGTTTTTAATGAGTATTTTAGATTTCATTATGTTTAGACATGTTCATGTTGATTTTATTGCTTACGGATGTGATTATCATGGATGGAATGATAATGTGGATGGTTATGGGTATGCTTATGGTTCTTTGTTGTTAATTTTTATGATAAAACACATGAGATAGTTTAATTAACAACACTAGATGGGAGAATAGAGAATATAATCTAGAGGCAAATGCCATAATGAAAATATCAACTAGTCATGATGGGGTAAGAAGAGGTTATGATGCTTTTTTGTTGACAAAGATTAAAATAAAACTGAAGTTAGATTGACTTAATGAACATAAGCCCTTTGAATGCTTCACAGTAGCATTCATCAGTTGGCAAAAAAGGTGTCTTGACCATATAATGTCAAGTAAGCTCAAAATTCCGTTGCATATAGGGGGATAGGTGAAAATGGAACCTTCTTATGAGACTAACATGCCTCTCCTATAGGTTTCCAAAGAGTCAGTATAAATAAGACTATGATAAGCTATGTAGACTGATTGATGTAAGAAGTCTAATTATGGAAGATGATTGTGGTTTCCACCTTATTGTGCTACTTGAGAACCGATTGTAGATTTCAAGATTATTTTGATTTTGATTTGATTGTGATAATTGGTCTTTTGCTAATTGTTATATATGGGAAGCTTATTGATGCAAGAAGCTTTCAAGAAATTACCATGTTTTTGACAAATGCTTACTCATCCATCCTTTGAGGGAGTGGTCTAAGTGTATGTGCTTTGTTTAAATGATTTTGATATATGTCCTTCGAGGGAAAAGTCCACCTTATGTTTTGGAAATTTTAAAGAGGTTTTCAATAGTTATCCTTTAAAGGAGCAGTCTGTAAATGCTAGGAATGACCCATGATTTCTAATGATAGGAATTTTGTTATTTTGATTTGATTTTACTTGACATAGACTTGCTTAGGCTAGATTAGTGGTTCACCTTCATGAAGGCAAAACTAAAAGCACAAGAAGGTTGATTAGGTGTGAAGAGGTTTAGGTGATAATGACCATGGGAATCCACCTTGAAAAGGGGTGGAAAGTACCATGAGAATAATGCCATCAGTAGAGCTATGTGTTCAAGATTATGATATGACTATGATGAATAATAACATGATTCATTTTTAATCGATTTCCCCTAGAATAGGGGGATGAATGTGGGTAGATAACAAGGGATGAGCTTAAGTGAAACAATAGGTGAACTTGATCCTTCCTAACAAAAGAATGAACATAGATGCAAAGCATTATGCGGTTCAAGTTCTAGGTGGCCTTCAAGGGAAGACAACTGATAAGCTCTTAATCTATATTTGTGAGTTATGATATAAGGTCCAAGCCAATTGAAAGAAACCTGCCCCACTTGTTTTTTTTCCATATTAGTGACATGTTGATTTTCCTTTAGGATGAGATCTCTAATGTTGAATTCTTGCACTTTAAGGTGTTTATTATAGGCATATTTGATATGTTCTTGGTAGACATGAAGATGGGTTATGGCTATGAGGTGATGCTCATTAAGTAGCTCAAGCTAGGTTAAATAGTGCTAGTGATAATCATCCTCTAAAATAAGATCTTGTAAAGATATGTGAAGAGAGGGTATTTGGAATTCAAGAGGCAAGATAGCCTTGGCTCCAATACAAGAGAAAGTGGGGTAGCACCCATAGGGGTTCTAATGCTAGTATGATAAGCCCACAAGGTAAAGGTGATGTGCAAATGCCAATCTTGACCGAATGCATTGACTATTTTAGTTAGCATGTTATTAAGAGTTTTATTAAAGGCTTCTACTTGTCCATTCAATTGAGGGTGATAGGGAAAGGAAAAATTTAACTTAATACCAAATGCATGACATAGACCTTGGACTTGCTTATTCTTAAAGTATTTACCAATGTCGATGATAATCTTATGAGGAACACTAAATAATTGATGATATGATGGTTGATAAAGTCAACAATATTTTTTGATTTGCTTGAGACTAGAGGGATAGTCTCAACCCACTTGGTAAAGTACTCAATTTTAGTGATAATCAAATGGTGCTGCTAGGAGGAATGAGAGTTAATTTCACCAATGAGGTCTAGACCCCATTATGAAAAGGGATAGAAATCAATGGAAACATGAAGGCTATAGTTGGGTGTGTGATGCAAATTAGCATGTTGTTGACATTTGACACACTTTTTCACACAATCAAAATATAATTGATTAAGGGTAGGCTAGTAATAGCTGAGATAGAGGATGTGCTTAGCTACAATGAGGCCACTGAAGTGTCCCCCACAAATACCATTGTGTATTTCCTTGATAGCATGGGATGTTTTGTGATTGCACAGGTAATAAAAGAGGAGGCCATCAAAGCCATGTTTATAAAGAATTCATCTCATAATGATATAACATGAGGTACCCTAAATAAATTTTCTTCAAGAATTCCTAGAGAGGCTAGAAGGAATTATGCCAAGGTTAAGGTAGTCAAAGGTTTGCTAATACCAAAGGTCAGGTTGGGATTCCTTGACATTGAAAATGATGGGAGAATCTAGTTTGACATAGGATGGTTGGGTAAATCTATGAATAACGATAGACAAATTATAATTAGAAGGTTTAGATGGTATGTGAGAGGTAAGGGAATCTATGGTGTCAATGAACTTATTGGTTAGTCATAGGGTTGATTGGATGTGATAGTGCTCAAATGATGCTAGAAGTTTGTTAACTAATTATCTGTAGAACATCATTATTATAATGGTAAGAGCCATTTATTTGATTGACCACAAGTTAGGAGTCATAAAAGATATTGATTATTTTGAATTTGAGGGCCAAGGTGGTCTAAAGGCCTATGACTAGGGCTTCATACTCAACCATATTATTGGTACATTCAAAATCAAGCTTGAAGGACAAAGGGAGAGGTTCACCATCAAATGGGATAAGGATGATACCAACTCCCCCAATGCATTGACATTTGGATCCATCAAAGAACATGGTGAATTGATAGGTGAAATCCACTTGAGAGAAGGCCATAATGGACTCAATAGGGAACTCAAGAGGAGGAGGTTGGTTGTCTGCTAAAGGTGATTCAACAAATTGGTCGATAATGACTTGCCATTTAATTAAATTTTTCTAGAGGAACTCAAGATCAAACTCTACTAAGATCATGAGCCACTTGGCCTTACACTAGTTTTGGTATGGCTTGGAGTGCAAGTACTTGAGTTGGTTGGTATTGGTAATGACATAGGTTTTATGGTTAATAAGGTAGTGGAAAAGTTTGGTGGCCACAAAGACTAAAACTAAGAAGAGTTTCTCAGTATGAGTGTATCGACTAATTTAGTATATGGGTTGCCCTTTATGTTATTAATCCCAGTGAGCTAGTATTGCCCCTAAGGAATGGTCAGTGGTAGAGATATAAAGGTAAAAGAGTTGGTCATCCTTTGGATGGGTGAGGATAAGTGGAGATAAAATGTACTCTTTGACTAAATTAAAGGCCTTTTGACAATCTCTATTCCATTTGAAAGACACATCCTTCTTCAAGAGGTGGTGAAAAGGTTGGCACCAGTCTGAAAGCTAGGAGATAAAATGATAAATGGATTATAGTTTCCCTTGAAATATTTAGAGTTACTTGAGGTTGGTAAAAGGGAACATGTATACGATTGCTTTGATTTTGGTAGGATCGACTTTAATTCTACAAAGAGAGATAATGAAGCCAAGAAGTTTTCCTAATAAGACCCCAAAAATGCACTTCTTTGGGTTAAGATGGACATGATAGTGGATAAGTTGCTTGAAGATGATCCTAAGAATAGCCAAGTGATCATTTTGGAGTTTGGATTTCCCAAAAAGGTCATCCACATATTCCTCTACAATCTTATGAGTAAGGTCATGGAAGATATAGGTCATGGCACATTGATAGGTTACACCAACATTCTTTAACCTAAAAGGCATGAATCTATAGTAGAAGGTTCCCTAAGGGGTGGTAAAGGTAGTTTTATGTTAATCTTTAGGTGAAATTAATATTTGATAATAACTCGAGAACCCATCTGTGAGAGATAACATATCATGGATAGATGTAAGATCAACAAGCTCATTGATACTAGGTAAGGGAAAGTCATCTTTAGGGTAGATGAGGTTGAGGTCATGAAAGTCTACACAAATGTGTAGGCCCCCTATGGATTTAGTGATAGGTATGACATTTGAGACCCATTGGGGGTAGTCAATAGGCTGAATGAAGTTGACAAATAGAAGATGCTAAAGCTCTTCCTTAATGAGAAGGGATATGCAAAGATGTATGCATTACAACTTTTGCTTGATAGGTTTGGCATCATGATGAGTAAGTATGTTTTGGGTAGCAATGACAAGGTTAATCCTAGGCATATCACTATAAGACCAAGTCAAGGCTATGCTATGGTCTTGGAGGAAAGAGGGGAAGTCCTAAAGTTCCTTAATATTTAGCAATTGACCAAGTTTGACAATACGAGGGTTATCTAAAGTACCCAAGTTGATATCTATGGTGGATTCATTCAACATGGTCAAAGTCTTGGGAGGAAGGGATTTATGGATTAAATAATTTGGGACACTAAGGTAGGTGAGGATAAAATCATCCTAACACTAGATAATGTTAATGGTAGGAGAGTCTTCTCCTATCATCTTAGGATGGGTCAAAGGGATGGTTACGGTTGCTCCCTCTATCTGATAAGTTATGGGTCTGAGGCTGATGATGTTGATGAAAAAAAATTTAGGAGGGATGATGTCATCATCCTCACATGTAAGTAAAGGTAGCTGATGAGGAAGGGGTATCTTCCTTAACAATGGTGGTGGTAGGTGTTTTAGGTTGCTTGGATTTCTTATTAAGCAGGATGAAACCAAGTCCATGATTCTTGTGTGGCTTCTTGATTTTGATGGTGACCAATTCATGTGGGCCATGCTCATATCGTCCCAGACCAAAACCTTTCCAAGCAGACTAATGGAGGTATGTCTTAGCAAAGTTTAGTTTATCTAGATAAGAGAAATCAATAGTGAATGGTCAAGGTAGAAGAGAGGTGGTAGAAGCACCAAGGTATTTTTTGAGTCCCCCATAGAAAAAATAGGTTTGATAGTTGGGAGGTCTAAAGGGAATGATAGTTTTGACATTGGGGTTATATCTTGACTGGTTGGTAAGTTTCCCATACTCATGAGGAGTAGGGAAATCATCAAGTGATAAAAGGTGATACTCCCCTAGTGAAAGGAAATGGAATATGGATTCTAAAGGGTTTATGGTATGGATTTGGTGTGAAGGTATAGAGGAACTAGTTGATGCCTCATCAATGGAAGGAAGTATGATATCCATTTTACTAGGTTGGATTTGAGTTGTTGAGGGTGTGCTAGATGGAGGTATGAGGACATCATTGGGGTGGTAGGTCATATTGCATGTTGAGAAAGGACTTGGGTCAGCTTGGATGGTAATGAATTGGCCTTCATATTCAAACATAATGCAATGGTGGAGGATAGAGGGAATGCAACCCATGTAGCAAATCTAGGGTCATCTCAATAAGAGGTTGTATTAAAATTTACCTTCTACCACATAAAAATGTTTAGGGATTGTGCGAGATCCCACATGGATATGAAGGATCATAGTTCCCAAGGTAGTGGCCATGGTATCATTAAAAGTATGAAGGATGATTGAGTATTTAGATATAACATTATTTGGTAGGTTGAGTTAGTTGTAGGCATGAGATGAGATGATGTTAATACTAGCTCCCCCATCAATCATGACCTATTTGATGCAATTTTGGTTTATGTAAGAAGTAATAAAGAGAGGAAGATCTAGGTCTTCTAGGTGGATGGAAGGTATTTTTGAATCCTTGAAGGTAACAAGGTTAGAAATCTACAGGGCACCGATAAAGGTGAATAAAGGTTGGAGGTCCTCAGGTTGGACCTCAATGGATTGAAAAGCCTCTATTAGTGCTTAGTGATGATGGGGAGAGGTAGTGATCAACTCATACCAAATAATCTTCATTGGGGTCTAGTGAAGTTGTTTAAGGATAACTCTCCTAATGGATTTTGAGGGGTTAGATTGGGAGGCACCTAAGATAAACACCTTAGGTTTGGTCAAAGATGGAGAAGGTTGGGTGAAGTTTGGTTGGGATTTTGAAGAGGGTTATGTCTAAGGAATAGACATCTTAGCCTTCCCCTTATCTTTGTGATATGCTCTTATGGCTACATTGATAGTATGGATAAAAGGAGAGATGGAGGATTGGTCATATTCACCTTCACTCTGAGGTGAGAGTGGAAAGGTGGGTGAGTGTTGGTTAGGTATGGTGGGTGGTTGAATTGGTATGGGGCTCATAGGATGTTCATATATTAACAAATAATCCTCATCATAAAGCTAATGGATGATGGCTTGGAGAGATTTACAATTCTCCATGTCATGGCTGGGTGTCTTATGATAGGAACACACATGATGGTCATTATACCAGGTGGGTTTTGAAGTTAAAGGGTCAAAAAGGCTGATGGGAGGTAAGGGTAAATAAGAAGTCTGCAATAACCTATAGAGGATGGTCAAGTAGGACTCAACTAAAGGTGGTAAAGGTGTAGCAATCTTGGCTTTGGTTGTGGAAGGTTGTCTGTAAGTAGTTTTGGTGATAGGTGCCTTAAGTAGGGTGGTACGCCTAGTCGATGGCCTCAGTTTAGGTGAGGAGGTTGATGAGCTAGAGGTGGAATATTTCAAGGTAGGTAGCTTAGGTATTGTTGGTATGGTGAAAAGGGGTGCATCAGAGAGAAACTACTAAGGCATAACTAAAAGAGGTGGTGAGGTTTTGGTGGAGTTAATTGACTTCTTATTCAGGGTAGAGGGATGAGGCCCCAAAATAGAGGGAAAAAGTGAAGGAGGCAAATTTTGGACCTTATAGAATTTATGTGGTTTTTCCTCTTTAGTTACTTTGGTCTAGCATTAGGTTGGTGAGATTGAAGGGGTTAGGTCCACTTTCATAGATGGAAGATTAAGGCTCAGTGTAAGAAGGATACCAAGATTATTGGTAGACCTAGTTGGGATGATAGGAGAAGGCTTGGTTACTTAGGTTTTGATTGGCTCAAGTGGTTGGGAGTTGGTTAGTTTGGTGGACATTTTAGTTGGTTAGATAGAGGGTTTGATTTTTTGGGTGGACATGGAAAGGGATTGGTTAATGGAAGTGGTAGGTTGGTCTGATTGAGAAAGGGTTGGAAGTTTTGGTTAGGTAATGTAAAGGAGACCTAATTACTTCCAGAAGGTGGCTCGATTCATGTTAGGGTTGGAGATGAAATCCAATTTCTACACTAGCTTAGATAATGGTTTTAGGTTAGCTTAATTCCTTGAATGGTAGACCTAAAAGATAGGCCCTTAGGTGGGGACACAAGGATGGTATCCTCATCTTTTTCCTCAATCAAAGGATGCGAGGCTTGGATGGGTGTTTCCTCTTTGGGAGGAATAAACATAGGGATTTTCTCCTCAGGAATGGTTTCTAAAGGGGGAGTGGTTTTATCATTAGTTAAAGGTGAAGGTGAGGTGGTGATGGCTAGTTGTTTTGATATATTAGTTAAAAGGGTGACTAGTGGCTCTAATACCTCAATAAATGGAGGGGGAAAAGATGGTGTTTCCTTAGCTTGGGTATCTAAAGGAAGGGAAGGTAAGTCTACTATCTCAATAAGTAGAGAGGGTGAGAGATAAAAGAGTTGGTCAATAGGTTCTTTAGTAACGAGTGCGTTAAGGACCATGTTAACTTTATGGGTGTCATGAGAGTATTTGACATTGTTGTTCTCATTCTTGGTAAGAGCATGGTTTGGGAAGGGTTTCCTAAATATATCAAGGGCTTGGTTTAATGGTGCATTGGGGTCATCCAATATAAGCTCCCCCTTGTCAATGATGAATTGTACATGGGTCTTGAAAGTGTTACACCTAATGATGTCATGTTATATTAATCTATGAAAGGCACACAAATCATTTTCATTGTATAAAATAGGTATAGGATGAGAGGAGTCAAATTGTTGGGGTGACTTGATAGGAGGAAGTTGAATGATATTGGATTTCAATAACTTTTCCAAGATGGAAGCATAAGATTATCCAAATAGAGTGAATTGCTTTTAGTTATTTTGGATTTGGTTTCTTTGGTTTTGATTTAATAAACTAGATTGCTTGGTAGAAAGTGGAGGAGTAGATTTAAGGACAACTGCATTCATGATTCCCTTATTCTTGGTGTTGGTATTAGACTGGTTACTTGACTTAAAGGAAGAAGTCTCATTGGTTTTATAGTTTGAGTTCTTTTTCTTAAGCTTAAGCTTACCTTCATCAATGGATTAGTTCTCCAACTTATGTGCCATGGTAAAATCTTCACTGAATGTCTGGAAGCTTTGGGCATGTAGGGTAGAGGATATATGCTTGGAACATGCCTGAGCAAAGATATTTATGAGTTTAGGTTGAGGTAGGGAAAATGATATTTGGTTGATTAGGCTCTTCCAATGAGCTAAAAAATTGTCAATGGATTCATCCTCAAACTGTCAAATAGAGTAGAGGTCATTCTTGGTAATATTGATCAAAAAGTGATCCAAGAAGGTTTGAGCTAGTTGGGTGAAGGAGAGGATGAAATGTTTGGGTAAGGCACTATACCAATCCAAGGTTAGGCTAGCTAGAGCCATGGGGAAGGTGTGGAGGAGAAGCGAATCAACATAAGTGATGAGATATTAAGCATTCCTAAATTCCCTAAGGTGCTATTGGGGATCCACCTTTGAAACTTAGAGAAATTAGGAGGTTCCCATTGGGGAGGATATGGCTTAATAGGTACAGATGAATGGATAGGATCATTATAGATTTGGTCATATGAAAAGATGTTGTGAACACCTAAAATATATGAATCTAATATGGCTATCTTGTCCATAAACATCTTCATTAGGTCTGCTTGGGGTTGTGTACCTAAAGGGTTATAAGATGCATATTGTTGTGGTGGTTGAGAGACATACAGATAAAGGGTGGAAGGTTGGGAGGCTACCACATATGAGTAAGTGGATGTCAATGATTCAGTGGAAGATGCATAAGGGTAGGTAAATTCATGTGGTTGCATAGTAGATACATGACCTTTTAGATTAGGGATGTAGCCAAAGGTTGGTCCAAGGGGCATTTTTTGGATATAAGTGGTAGTTGGGTTGGTGACCGATGGAAGGGTGGTGACCCTTATACTGATTGGTGGTAAGGTAGAAGGTATGAACACCATAAGGATTTAAATCAGAGTAGTGTTTGATAGCTTTAATGTAGCTAAAGGAAGGTTGGAAGTGTTAGAGGTAGGCACTCCTATAGTGGAGTGGTTGTTAGGGGTAGAAGGTATAAGGGAGATGGTAGTTTGGGTTGGTTGGTTTTCAATGGTAGTCTTAAAGGGGTTATTAGTTGATGAGGAGGCTTAGGTATTTAATGGTTGTGTAGTAACCATGGTAATGGAGGTACTCCTCATGATATGGGGGGCATGCCATAAGGTGGATCTATGGATGGGGTTAGAGCCAGAATACAATAAGATGTGGTTGTAAGGTAATGTTGCAAGGCTATAGGATTGTTGTCTAGAAAGGTGGAAAAACCCTTGTCTCCTTGAGGAACCTCCTAAGGGAAGGTGGGACTTATCAAAGGGTGAGGAGAGTCTACTAGTTTTTAGGTATAGTCCATGGATAAAGAGGTGGAAGAGGTAGGTTGGCTTGGTGATAGGTTTTGATCCACAAGGTCTCTTCATTATTAGTAAGTGAGAACTATATGAGATAGAAAACACAAAAAACCTCACAACTAAAACAAAGAGAAGATAATAAATGATCAAAGGAATAAAATCACACCCTAAGTGAGATGTTAAACACTAGAATTTTAGTTAATCTCACTTTTATCTTATGCCTTAAGAAGTTATGTGACTAAAATTGGTTTGTAGATCAGGTACTAGAGATGAATTCTAAGGTTGGTTTAAGGTTGTGTTGAGGCACTAAAAAAGAATCTATATTAGAATCAATACATGGCTTGGTATTAGGGACTACCCCCTCACTTCACATATCACAACAATAAGGGTCAGGCGCTTAGCCAAAATATATTGATATCTAGAGATTATACTCAACTAGAAAATTGAGTTGGTCCTCCCCTTGGTAATGGCCTCCAAGTAGGATCACTGAAAAAGGGTAAGGTTACTGCTAGGTGATGAAATCCTAGTTGAGACTTGTCTCAAGTTTGTTTGATGTTTAATTGATGGAAGTGGTTTGGTTTAGGTGTGTGTCAAAAAGAGTGAAGCTATGGTAGATTACTTTGCCTTTAAGTTAGGTTTTGTGAACTATAAATTTCAAGAAGTCATTGTATACACTTAATTTTAAGCCCAAAAAAACTTTTGATTTCTATAATTAGCAAACAATAGAGAGAGAATGCAAGAAAACAAGAACCCAAGTAAAGACACAAGGGTCCCACTGGACATGCCAAAATGTTTCAATGAATTTATTGCTTATTATTGGAAAGGGGGAAAAGAAGAAACTAAGTATGGGTATGGTTGAAAAACTTGAGTGATTATGCACTCATTGAAATCAAAATATTATGAAGAGCTCCTCTTTGGCTTAGGAGGATGACCTATAGATAAAAAATAACCAAAGAAAACTTGTTTCATAGATACATAGTTGGGTGGATTTCCTAGCAGTATCTAGATCCTAGAAGTGAGAGCTTCCTTAGGGGTTGTCAATCCACACATTTTAAAAAATTAAGTTTATTTACAAAAAAGAAAGGTATTTGCATCAATAAATCAAAAGTACTAAAATTGAATACAAGAGTACTTGCTAAGAAATATGCTAGGAATGATTAAATTAGCAATAAAATAATTAATATTAGTGCTATAGGGTTGGGGTATTCTTCAAAAAATTAAAAAGGGGTCTATGAGCAAGTAAGAACACAAAAAATTGGGTTTGGTTGGGTGTGAATAGGTGAAATCATCTTTCTAGTTTTTGGTGCCACAGTGACCATTAGTGGTTGAATTGACCATCAATGGTTAAGGTGACCATTAGTGGTCAAGGTGAGCATCCAATTACTGATGGTCACCTTAACCACTAATGGTCACCTTGACCACTAATGGTCACCTTAACCATTGATGGTCAATTTAACCACTAATGGTCACTGTGGCACCAAAAACTAAAAAGATGATTTCACCTATTCACACCCAACCAAACCCAATTTTTTGTGTTCTTACTTGATCATAGATCCATTTTTAATTTTTTAAAGCATACCCTAACCCTATAACATTAATATTAATTAGTTTATTGTTAATTTAATCATTCCTAGCATATTTTTTAGCAAGTACTCTTGTATTCAATTTCATTACTTTTGATTTATTGATGCAAGTACCTTTCTTTTTTGTTTATAAACTTAATTTTAAAAATGTGTGGATTGATAGCCCCTAAGGAAGCTCTCACTTCTGGGATATAGATATTGCTAGGAAATCCACCCAATTATGTATCTATGAAACGAGTTTTCTTTAGTTATTTTTTATCTATAGGTCATCCTCCCAAGCCAAAGAGGATCTCTTCAACTATGTATTTATGAAACAAGTTTTCTTTAGTTATTTGTATCTATACGTATATTAGTGGTCAAGGTGACCATTAGTGGTCAAGGTGACCATTATTGGTCAAGGTGACCATTATTGGTCAAGGTGACCATTAGTGGTCAAGGTGACCATCAGTAGGAAATTCACCCAACTATGTATCTATGAAACAATTTTTCTTTAGTTATTTTTTATCTATAGGTATATTAGTGGTCAAGGTGACCATTAGTAGCTGGACACACCATCAATGGTTGAATAAACCATTGGTGGTTACTGTGTGAGGATCTAGGTTGGTAATTTTGTTGATTGATGAGATCTAAAAGATGGATTCTGAGAGATGGGTAAGACTTGGGTTGATTAAGAAATGGAAATAAAGTAAATGAATACTGAGAATCAAGTAATTGTCTTACCAAAAATAAATTGAGTGAATTATTGAGGTAGTTTCTCTATTGGTGGAATCTAGCTTGATTCTAATAGAGTAACAATACTTGAAGGCTTGGTGGAGAGGTGACAATAAAGTGACTCTCAGATATGATTGCTAGGTTGTTAGATTGCTAATGGTGATTGAAATGCAAAATAAGCTCCTAGATACACAATATCCTAATAATTATTTCATATATATTTCACCTTTAGGATCCTCTCTTCTATAGGCAAAGTGGGAGAGTTGCAACAACACATGAACTGGGCCTTTTAAAATTAACTCATCCACGCAATGGCTCACAACTAGAATTAGATGGGCTATTTTTAGAAGAGCAAGGTGGGTAGTTTACATGATTTTGGTTGGGGAGGTGAAACCTAAAAATTGATGATTAGCCTGACCATCGATGGTCAAGTGTGAAGGGTAAGAAGGGCTAGAAGGAGGGTTTGAGCCAGTCAAGTTAAATTGATTGTTGGTTAGGTTGATTAGGGGTCAGAAGGCTAGATTGGTCTTGAGAAGGTCCCAACATAGTCAAGGGATAGTTTTAAATTTATAATTATGGTGTGAATATTTTTTGTGTCTACACTGAATATAGGCAAAAATCTCATTCAGAGAAGTTAAGGTAAAACTTCTCAATTACAACTTTCTTACTCTGCACCATTTATGAATGGCAATGAAATGGTCATAAACATATTAAATACTTGAGAAATACATTCATGTCTCTTTCAAAGCATCAGTCTAATTATTTTACCTTGAGTAACTTATCACAACTTGAAACTCCAAACTTCACCAACATTCAGACCTTTATGGCATCCTTACTCCTATTGGTCTCCATCTAAGCTTGGATATAGAAAAAGTTTTAGTATTTGAAATCTAGTTCTTTTATTAGAAATGATAAAAACCCTAAATATGTTATAAGACTCAAATATGGTGAATATATACTATATATCTTAGAATAAAACTTGACTTTCTCTCAAAATAATAACATTTGACTTTTGAAGTATACACACTCAGAATGCATACTACCTATATATGACAGTGAGAGACTACTAGATCCATTATGACCTTAAAAAAAATTATTATGTGATAAAATGAGCTTCAAAAGACATATTATATTTATAATTTGTCATTTCAATTTATTCTTAAAAACTTCACTCCATACTTTCACTTGTAACTATCAACACATGCTCTAGAAACCATCATTGTGTTCACTTCCTAGTATAAGGAGTGGTTTTACTTGTTCCTTAATATCCAAATGTGAAAAATAAAATAAAAATAATGTGATAATGATGTTAATAACCTTAAATAACATGTAAACCACTTGGTTTTCTCATATCAATGTAGACATGGAATAAAATTAAAGCCATTGGGGATGTGTAGGCAGTTTTGAGTCACCAACACTCTTAACAATGGTTCCTAAAGCACAAGTTACAAAACTTATAAATATGGCCATGAATTTATAGTATAAATATAATAATATCACCCACAAAAATAAATCACTTGGAATCTACTCCTCCTATCTGTATTGAAGGAAAAACATTGACCTATTTGACCTTGTCCAAGAGAGCGATGGGAGAGATAGGTCAATTTTGCTCAATTTTTAGTCTATCAAAGATAATTGATTATGGAAATGAACTATGAAGATCTAAAGATACTTCCCTAAATTCTTTCCATATTCCATAACTATTGTATAGGCCATACAACTATGTAAAACCACCTGATCTTCTTGGAAGGATGTTGAACGTGTAGAATTCAGTTTCAAAATTGTCATCTCTAACATATCCTAACATGTGGGACATTATAGTACCTAATTACACCTTTATTTTCATGGTAAACAATAAAATTTCATTTAATGACTCAAAAGGTGGCATCAAATAACTTGGGACAAACTAACAAATATGATAAGAGATAAAACACATTATAAGACCTCATTAATGACCATGGTACACATTTCTAATCCTAGGAGACCCTATGAAATTTTTGAACTTTCATGGGGGATGATTTATTTGACTAGGGGGTGAAATTAGTCAATATTCTTAGGGGTAATAAGCTTATTATGCTAAGACTAGTAGCCTTCTCCTATCTATTGGGATATAGAGTCACCTATACACCACATTTGACTTTGAAATGCCTCTAAAAGACCACAAAAACACACCACACTACAAGGAACTATACAAACAAAATAAGACACCAAATCAAACACACTTATGCTCTCATGAACACTAAGAGAAAAAACACACATCTCAAACAACTATCTTATGCACAAACTAACTTGAATAGAACTCTTCCACTTGGATCAAAGGGGAAGATTTAACCATTTTTTGATCCATAAAGTGAAGGAATACATGAATCATGTTTCCATTTGAGAATTGGCCTTGACATCTTCAATTTCTTCATTTTTGATAATCTCTTTGGCATGACTTTAGATGCAATGATAGTAGCTACAACCACATCACATATGAAGGTGAATTCCTCTTTTGACTCAACTAACTTCTCATGGTACTCCTCAACTATAACTTGATTAGGTTTTGGAAGGAACTTCACATCATTATCTTCCAAACACATACCTTATTCAAACTCCTTATAATTTAGCATATCCAATGGCATGAATTGAGATGAATCTTGTGATTCATTTGTAGGAATGGATCCAAAAGGAATAACCTCTTATTTTTTGGGAAATTGAGGCCAATGGAAATTTTATTTGTCTCTAAAGATTGAGAAAGAATATTTTAATTTATTAAAGAGATGGTATACCATTTTTATGACCTCAAACATATCCTCAAGGAGTGTATATGCTTCTTAGATTGACATACTTGAGGGACTTATTCTTTCTTAGATGTTTACTTGTTTGTGAAAGTTTCTTTCTTCACTCTTGACTAGATTATAGATTCCTTGAATAAGAGTATAACCAATTATTAGAAAATTCAAACAAGTCTTCATCATCTTTTTGGTCCTTGATCACTTGATCAACTTCAAAGATAGCTATAACTTTAACTAGTTTGGATGACATGAAACACACCATCAAGAGGCAAGGTATCTTTAAGAGTGGATTTTAATTGATAATCAAGAGGTATATGAAATTTAAGGGCCTAAAATTGACTACATAACTCATAGAACCTTTTCCATAAGTCATCTTGTTTCATGGTAGTAGAAGTAGCTTCTTCTTCAATTGTATTTTTAGGTTCAAATTATTGATTATATACATGAACATCAACTAACTCAGCAGATGTGGGGTCCTTCCTAATCACCTCTTCTTTCATGTCTTGACTAAACTCTTTGTGGATAGCTGAAACATGACCTTCAACATTTTTTTCTTCACTCAAGAAGCTTAAATTACACTTATCTTCACCAAGGGAAGTCCCTATGGTGATATCTTCATCATAGATGCTCATGTCATCTTTTTGATCAACTATAGCTTGAGCTTAATCTTATTCACTAATCTCCCATAGGATAGGTTCATTGGTTGGATAAGTAGTATGATGTGTGGTGGAGGAGTCATGAATGGGTTTGGGAATAGAAACTTCTTGAATGAATTCATGGGGAGGTGACAAGTTGGATTGGTCAAGGGGAGAGCCACCTTATTCAATAAGAGTTTCACTTTACTCATAGATTTCTTGAGGCTCTTCAATAGCTACAAGATCATCTTCAATCTCTTAGTTTTACCACATTTATAACCTATCTACCCACCATTGGATATAACATCTCATTTAATGAAAATCTTCATTGATGACATAGTTAGCTTCCTCCTCAGCCATCCTCTACTCATTCATAAAGAATTGAACCAACTTTATCAACTTCTTTATGAGATGGATAAGGATCACATCAATCTCCCCATCCCATTTTATCATTACTTTTTTTGAGTTTAGCATATTCAGCATGAGTACCAATAAGGATTTGGCTTGAGGTGAAATTGAATTAGGAGGAAGAGGCTAATAATGGGGATTGTGGTGAGCTTAAATTTGTTGAGTTAGTTTCCTAACTCAAGCTTGTAGGAAATTATATCTTACTTATAAATCAATGATATCATTTGATTTCTCAAGACAAGGCTGATAGGAATCATGTCGATGTTGATAAGAAGGCACTTCTTAATACTCTTCTTGATAGCATTCCTCATAGGCTTCTTCATAGGGATGATCAACAACATCATGGTCATATAAATGAGAATTAGGATGACCATAAGACTACTATGACTCACATAGTTGATAACAATATTGATATGTCTATTGATTTAGATAGCATGGGTCAGAATAAGATTGATAAATAGGTGCATAGTAGTGATGCTCAACATAACTATCCATATCAACTTCATTAGTTACATGAAACATAATAATTAATCAAAATATTCAAGAATAGGTACCTGGGTTCCTTAGAAATAAATGATTAAAATTGGAGTCACCATTAGTGTTTGCTTAAGTGATTCAAAAAGATGATAGTAGGAAGGACACACCAACAATATTTCCACTCTTTTAGACCTTAGTCTTATCAAGTGTGCTAGAATTGTTATCACTAAATATTTCACCCTAGAGAGGTTGTTCAAGCCTTCTCTATATTGAGTGAAACATTGGGTTACCTATAGGCCTATGGGTTACCTATAGTAGAGGTAAACCTCTAGGTTTAAGGGATAGCTCCCTATATTAGACTTTGACTTGATTATAACCTAGAATACTTACTTACTTAGATTAAAAAGGATAGAAGGAAAATAAAATTAACCTATGCTAATGAGGTGATACACCAAATGGATCTTCACTAGAACACCATACACTTGTAATATGAAACATGATTCAAAACTCTAGTATCAACATCTTAGATTCCTCTAACATAAGTATTTAAAACATGAAGGTGATATATATTGTACTTATCAAGTTGAGTGAACATGAGGTCATATTGAAGACACTAATTCTACTCCTCACACATGAAGATAGACAAATACACTAGCTACACTTCATGTGACTTGTTAGAAGGAGAACTACTTACAACAAACATGGAAGAGTAAAGAGAAGGGAAGGATAGATTCTTATCACTTAACACTTCAATATGCACCACTTCAAACACTTAGAAAAGAAGATTTTAAACTCAAAACCAAAATTGGAAATCAATATTTCAAAGGCAAATATAGTATTAAAACTAGAAGGGATTTGCCATACTAGGTGTGGATTAGAATATAAAGCCAAAAAGTTTTGAATTTATAAAGCATAAGAGAGAGAGAAGAAGAGAAGTGGAAAGGTCATAAGGACAAATTGAAAATTGTGAGAACCAGTTACATTGCAAGAGAATGAAGTGTAAAATGAGTTTTGGAAGTTGTCATAGACAAATGTCCACATAAATTAATCATTCTCCTTCAAGTTGGTGTATAAACCTCAAATAGCCTTCTTGAAACTACCTTTTAGTGATGAGTTCACTTAAATAATCTATAATTACTTAGGAATCCTTGACACATATGAATTATCTTAGCAATGTTATAAATAATATGTGATAATCATTAGATATCCCCCTAACTGATAGCCTTCCTCTCAACACTTGTATTCACTGTCTATAGTCACTTACTGTCCCTCTTGCCTTTAATATTCATGTTTTTCATGAAGGTGACTAGAAATTTATTAAGGAAATCCATGAAAGAGGTGTTAAGACATATATTCAAAGTCCATTTGTCTTTTAATCCATGAGTTATACCTTAAGAAGATCTAATATCAAACCTTTCATCTTCTCACTAGGCAGTCACTTGTCTTCTCACTATTCTTATTCAGACTGCTTATGATGAATGATCTAATAGAGGAATTTTTATGCTTCACTAAGGTGATAAAGAGTTTTATGAAATATGAAAAGTATCTAAATACCCCCCTCAATGATTATCATCTGCTCATTCCCTTTTGTACCTATAATTTACCTTAAAACATGCAAGAAACTTAGTGTTAGGTTGGTTCATACAAGAGACAATAAATAATATATGAATGATGAGGATATTGGGAGAATGATATAAAATTAAAGATAAATTTCATGGCCATTTAACCCCTCTTGAATGCATCTACAATGATATTCTCTCCATCAAGTTCTTAATAGGGTTTTAAGAGCTTTTGCTTCTTAGTGATAGTTCATAAAGGTTAGACATCCAACCTCACAAGTAATTCCAAAAATTTGGAGTATAGGACTCCATAAAAATTTCCCCAATTTACTAAGGTCTCATGCACATGGTCCATATAGATATTAACATTTGAAAATTGTCTCTCGAGCTTTATCTTGCATTTTGGGTAGATCCAATATAGTCTTAGGCTAAATTGAGAATTATTATGATCCCCCCTATAAAAAAAGGTTATAATCCATCCTAAACTTTCCCTTGAAGTTCCTAAAAAGTATTGGAAGGATTTCATGGTCATATGAACGACATTAGGCATCTTTAGGGCTCGTATTCAGTTTTAGGCCTAATAGGCTTAGATTGTGTTATTGAGAAAATGGCCACATGTAAAGGTTTTCAGTGATTGTAGATGATTATATGGGATAAATTATCTTCAATTAAATATTATTAATCTTACATCAGTCATTAAAAACCAATCCATTCATCCTTTCACCATGAATATGCTCTACCTATAGTTTTGTCTTGACTGGGAGTGCCCTCTATCTGAGTCAAAATAGAGGTCACTTCCCTTATTTTTTTGGAAAAAATGAGGCCATGGGAGTATAAGATAGGTCATGATGATGTTCCATAAAAAATTACAAATCTTTTTCATGCTCTAAGACTCATAAATACTTCAAATTCTTCAATATAGACTTATAGGACTGATGACTGTGCACAGACTTTGAACTGACTCTAGGCTAAAGTTTGAAACTTGTCTTTGCTCTATACCTGCATATTAGGATTACATGAATATGTGTTGGAAAAGTTTGAATATTGTTTCAAAGTCTTCACCCACCTTACATCTTTTCCATCCTTTCAAACCATCTCTCTCCATTAGCCTAGGCTAGTCTGTAGACTGAGTCAAACTATAGGTGTCTCATTGGGTGAAGTTATAAGATCCTTATAGGTTATCATTTATGTATGTGTAATAAATTAGTTTATATTTAATCCATTTGAGATAATTTATTAATTTTAAACTTGAATGAATATTTATCTTCCAATCTCTCAACCTCTTGTCTCTCACTATCAACATTATGTGGGTCTACAGTTAAACTATAGATGCTTCATTTGGGGAATCATGGGATTATTTTAGGTGATGATGTATGAATCAACACTATAATTCATACTCTTTGATATTTATTAAGGTCACTAAGACCATTCCATACCTAAATTATCTCATATCATGCCTATAGACTATAGTCTCACTCACTACTATAGGTTATTGTAAGTTGTGTTGCTTTTAGTCATCTTACCACTATATTTTACTAAGTGTTTCAAGTAAAAACTTATCTAAGTTATAAAACACTTAAATATCACTCTCGATTGATCAGAAAACTACTTTCTTATGCCAAGACATTAACCCTAGGATTGGTATATAAAAAATAAGACATTTAGACTAACACATACCTAAAACTCTTCATCATAAGATATCACTAAGTATGGGAAAATCTCTCATTCATAGAAGTTAAGGTAAAAAATTTTAATTGAAAATTTATTACTTTGCACCATTTATGAGTGGAAATGAAATGGTCATAACTGTATTGAAGACTTTGGAACTCCATTCAAGTCTCTTTCAAAGTCTTAGTCCAATTATGTTACCTTGAAAAAGTTATCACAAATTAAACCTCCAAACTTAATCAACACTCAGGCCTCTGTGGAATCCTTACTCCTATTGGTCTCCATCTACACTTGATTGTAGTAAAAGTTTCACTATTTGGAACCTATTTCTCTTCTTAGAGATGATGGAAACCTTGAATATTTTATAGGCCTCAAATATGGTGAATATATACTATAGAGGTCATAATATAACTTGACTTTCTCTAAAAATATTAACATTTAACTTTTGAAGTATACACACTCAAAATGCATACTTTTTATGGATGAAAACAAGAGACTAAGTCCGTTATGACCTCAAAATAGATGGCTATGTGATCAAATGAGATTTATTGTAGTTTAATTAGGGTTTCAATTCATTTAATCTATCTAATGCTTATCCAGTCCTTCCAAGTCAATTCTTGACTTGTTACAACTAGGCACAAACAAGGTATGTTCCCATAGCACTCAAATTTTATCACTTAGCTATGCTAGAATCAATTCACATAAGGCACAATATTTGTGTTCTCACCTTAAGCATAGTAGAGAAATAACTAGGGCCTACATTGGGTTAGTTGTGCCATTGTACAACTCATTCTTGATAGGACTTGGTCATTACAACAATGGTGTTGGTATGTCCATTAGTGCAATTTATTTTTAGGTTAGGCTAATGGTCTATAGGCACATATCCCATTTTGGGAAATAATTTTAGTCATAAGGGAATAATCATATATTGGGTTGGCTATATTCCCTCAAGGGTGCAAGCCTTTATTTTACTAGGCTTTACACCATTTGGTGCTAAGATGGGTTAGTAGAATGCCTTAGATCAAGTTCATTCTAGGCTCATGATTTGTACAAGAGTAACATCACTCGGCACATGTTTTTATTTATACTTAGGCCATTTCTATAAAGTAGGCTGATGTCATCATAAACTATAGAGACACCATGAATGTTATGAATTGAAAGCTTGCAAACAACATTATTAACATTCAGATGGAGTTTATAATACTAAAAACATCATAATCATTACATAGTTAAATAATGACGCTAAAAAAATTAAACCTAGAAACACCATGAATTACTGCAACTAATATTCTTCATTACTCAAAGTTTAAATGTACAACAAAGTCCATGTTATGCAAAATAAAGTAAAGGCTAGCTAAGCTACTACATGGACTAGAGGCTCATGGCAAGCTTGGGAACTACAATATGGATCCTCAAAGGAATCCATAATAAAACTTATGCTAATGGCATTCATGATATCCAAAGTCAATTTTATAAATCTTTCCTACTTCAATTCTCATCTCTCTTCTAACTAGATTGAGCTTAGCTTTATAGCACTTAGGAGCATCTTCATGTCAGGGTGGAGGGCACATACTAGGTGCTGATTTAGAGCCTTGGTTGATTATTCTACCAGCTCTATCACCTCACAAACTTTATGCTATGGTTATAATGTGTATCTTACTCAAAAAGATGCCCTAAAAATTTAGGTGTTAGATAACTACCTACCAATTGGCACTAAGTTTGCGATGATTCCTCCAACTAGTGTAAAAGATGCCAAAATAATAATCATACTAAGTGATTCCATCATGCCAAGGTGTCTATTGAGTTGGCATGGATCCATACTTATAAAAATTAGGGGCCCAACATTACCCCATACAAAATTTCTAATCCACCCTTGGACTAATCTTTCAATGATCTCAAACTACAAAACTTGAGCATGCTCTCTTTTAGCTCAACATTAAAGTCATCAAATCCATTTATAGCAAGTTTGAGTTCCTTAATAGTGTTGTCTATCTTTGTGGAGGTGGCATTAAGTGAAATCACATCTGTCTTCTCCAATTCCTTTCATAAGGCCTCATGGTTTGCCTTAGTTTTTACCACTCCATCTAGGATTTTTCCTTATTTATATGCCTTGGTCTGTAAAGCATGGAAGAGTGCTTATAGGCTTATTCTTGGTCTTTGATCTAGGTGTTTAAGGCATTAAACTACCCATTATTTAGATGCACTCTGACCTACTTGCAGTGTATACCTATAAGATCAGCTCCTCTTCCTCCTCCTTACCCTACTTGAAATGCATGTCTATGATTAAAACATGGTTGGAGAAACTATAGAATATGGTATCAATTGCATCTATTCCTTTTTGAAGTTGTGCCAAGAGGTCTTCCACCTCTTTGAGATTTATAAATAGCTCCTATTTTAGCATGGCACATGGGTCCTCCTTCTTGTTATGATGTTAGCTCTACCTTCAACATTGGGAGCATCTATTCTACTAACATGTATACTTTATCAACCTCTGAGAGGTTAGAAGTGTTAACACCATCCAAGAGGGTTGGCTCAATTTCTTTGATTCACTCAACTAGTTGCTATAGCTTAAAATTCATGGATTTTGCTTCCTCTTCTATATTTAGTGTGATATTCTTTTATTTTAAATCCCTAACATCATTAATAATGTTCTTTCATACTACTTTAGATGCCTCCAGATGAGTGCATTCACTGACCTAACTGGGTTCATTACATGGGGGTTTATGATAAGGGAATCATGCCCTTATTCTAGTTTCTATATGTTGGTTCCCAACATACACCTCATATACCCGGCCTTGCACACTTGAAAGGAAAATTTCAAGCAATGATGAAAAACCTAATAGTATGTCATTGTATTTGGGGAAGGGTTTAACATCAAGACTAGACCAGACATAGAAAATGATTGAGTCACCTAAAAAGGGTATGGTTAGTTCCCTACTACTTATGGTTCTACTTGAACCAAGGTGAGAGGACCTATGGGGTAGCTTGCTCACATGGAGAGATTATTTAAGTAAACCTCCATGGGGATTATTGGCAAACTTGACATCTGACTAGGGCACAACCAAACTTGTACACTCCACCTGGGAAGTGTTATCACATGAAATACACAAATGCACTAAACTAGACATAAGATACTAAAGACATATTTGAATTTGATCATAACCTTCATTCAAAAGAATCTTTAACAACATAGGGGATGAATAAAAGATTGCAATGATAGGTATTAAAGCACAAAACATAGACACATGTTAACTATGTAATATTTATGCATCTACTAGAAAATAACACTCAAAATATGTAAAGGGCATATTATTTTTAGGGTAGGATAGGGCAGGATGAATTAGATCATTATAAAAAAGGGGAAAAGCATGGTAGTGTGCTGGTGACTTTCAATAAATAGGGATTATTTTAATATTGATGCCATCAATTATTACAAAGACAAAGAAAAATTTAAATACAAGACAATGGAACTACTATGAGTGATTTTCACTTATTGGTGCCAATGAAATGCAAATACCCAAATGATCCTTAAAATCTTAGAACATACACTGAAACTAGAATATCACCTGCCTTTTCTCATTGAATCCATAAACTTAGGGTGCCCTAACAAGTTATTCAACAACATATTACCAAATACAATGAAAAAAAGGATTATAATCTAAATTTAAACCCAAGATGATAACCAAAAATGAGCATAGAATAAGATATCCAATTAACAACATTTACAAGACATATTATTGCACTTCATCAACAAAAAATAATAGAGAACCACACACAATTTCATAACTTTGCAATAAAATATTACACACATCAATGTTTCAAAATGCTACGATGGGGGAAAACATGGTGGATTTTCTCTATGATGGATAGGGGAGACATATAGATATGCTCTTAGAGATTTTTAATGGCTATGCAACTGTAACCACCTTAGCAAGAGAAACAAAATTCACACAACAGTGATCCCATAATGTGGAAGAACCTATACTAAGGAAGAACCAAAGACCAACAAAAATGACCACAATGACCAACACAATAGCCAACCAACCCCTTGAATAAAATATAAGCCTTCTATTTATACATTTTCAAATCTGGGACTATGGGTCACAACTTACAACATTGCAAAACAAACCTTCAGGTCATGCCAAGATGCTTCTAGCTGAAATATGCCCTTTGCCACACCTAATATCCTCATCCACTTACAAAAAAATAATCATTGTTGTAACTACCTTTGTAAGGAATGATGAAGATGTGTAACAAACCTTTGATATTTTTAATGAAGATCCTCTTTTGCATGAGCTGGAGGGATAAAAATTTGTTTGAGGAGCCAAATAGATTTTGTCATTATGTGCAACTACCTAGAAATGCTTTTCTATTAATCAATTACAAATCTAGAATTTTTTAGACAGATGCCTTTTCTATTGTGTACACCAAATAAATCCCATTACCTCATTATGATGGCTTGAGAATGTTCTTTATTCATGGTTGCTTGAAGATCTTCCTTGGAGTGGCCCACTTTGATATTATAATCCTACAATATCTTTCCCATGGAGGAGCTTAGACAAGCGAAGCAGATGAAGAATGCATAACTTAGGTTATATTTCCTTTTTTTCTTTAAAAATTCCACTCTCATTCACATCATTGATTTTATAGATGCATAATCGACCAAAAATGATTGATTTTCTTGGTCTCTCACCGAGGGATTGACAGTTGTCTCCCTCACATCTCCTCAGAAGACCTTAGACTATTTGGACTCTTTTCCAACCATCATATCTTGCTTGGGTAGGTGAATATGCTACATGAAATCATGATCCAAGGGGTATAACATCATTAGATACTATATACACTTATCCCTAAGGTTGTGCCACTTGTTAGCCTTGTAAGCTTTTTATGTACCTTGAAAATAGTCTTTATTGCATTGAGCACTATTATCCCATATGGCAGTAGATCACTATATCTTAGGCCCCATTAAACTATCAACTATTCATTTACATAATTATATCTTCAAAAGATGCTCAATATTTTAATCATTCCCCATGAGCTCAACACTTGTCATGCCTACATTGGTCTTGGGTTCCTTTGACTTATGTATCTTTAATCATGCACTGTTGGATCATCCTGCTCTATGTTAACATGCCACATAGATTTGCCTCCATTTGAACTAAAATGGCCACCTCATGGGGCCTAAATTTGATTCTCACACAACCATCTTAGAATATTTGAATCCCAATGAATATTTGCCATGGATTAAAATTGACGTCTACACACTTGTAAAAAGATGTCCACAAGATTTTCATACCTATAATTTTGGCAAATTTCTTTGGGGACTTTTCTCATCAATCTTTTTGTCTTTGACTTCTCTATATTTATATTAATTATCCTACAATAATTATTGTAGGATTTTATCTTTGGCACTTTTACTCCCAAGTTCTTTATTTATTGGGAAATTTTTTTCAAACAATTTCCCCAAAGAAATTGACCTTTACACTTTTCTCACAAAAATGGAGTCTTCAACATTTTGTCATCATTGGGAAAATTATTTTACGTATTTTATCTAAATAAATTTCCCTAAAAAAATTAAACTTAGCATTTTCTCTGAAGAAATTGAGCTTACACTTTTATCTAAGGAATTTGGACTTGACATTTTCATCAAAATAAAGGACTTTTTCACTGTTTTTGAAATTTCACACTTCTTTCAAGCTTTTTTTCATGGATAATTTTGCCAATAGAAATAAGTCTTTGAACCTTTTGTTTGAGACAAAAATCTTGAAGACTTATTTCTATCAGGCAAAGTGTTTTCAAAAAAATCCCAAAAAAATCTAAGGGAAAGATACATATGACAAGTAAAGACAAAATTAAGACTTAGCTAATTTAACATGAACTTGACCTTTGACATGAAAATTTTTAAAGTAATAATTTGGCTAAGTACTTAGGCATTTAAACTTGACAAGTGTCCAATTGCTTCAGTACAATTTTGGGAACTAACACTAGATTTCACCCAAGGATGCATACCCCCTATAGGTTTGCAAAGAACCCCAAAACATAATACTAGGTGCCAATCCATTGCATCATGGAGTCAAGATGAAACAATTTTTAGCAAACATTCATGAAAGCTCAACAAAACATGGAAAACTTTAAAAAAATAGATCAAGATGATCTAGAAATGAATACATAATAGAAACATGAAAGGAAACTATACAAATAAGGCCCAAAGTAGAGGGGTGAAAAAGAAACATAAGGATAAAGCAATAAAACACTATATAATTTGTACATAATTTGGATTCAATCAAGGAAATGTTTTAGATGCTTGCCATTAACTAGTGGCTTTGGAATTATTCCATCCCTTAATCTCTTGAAATTTATTAACTTGGTGGCTGAGATGAAGTAAAACAATCTTCATACATGCCTAAAATGTCTACTTCTAAGTTTTGATAGGATGACAAGTTGAAAAAAATACTCTTTACATGATCTTAAATCTAGATAAGACCACGTTAAAAGGTTTTGGTACTCCTAAAGTAGCTATAAATAAACCTATTTCTTGGCTGCAATCAAATGAGTACCAAACAAGAGTGCATTAGGATCAACAATGTAATCTATGCACTCAAAGCATAACTTGATATAAAACTAAAATAATTCATCCCTAGGGGCATAACATACAACCCCATCTTCACTGAATGTCATTCTCCAAATAACATCCTCATTGTCAAACCTAGTATCAAGAATAATTGGTTACTCAGTAATGTCCATATTCCTAATGGAGTCACTCAATTCTACATCCATGTCCAACACTTCTACTAGATCACACTCTAAATCTTCAATTTCATCATGATTGGGTAACTCATATGCTTGTGTTATACTTTTATCATAAGCAAACTCATAGTTGGGACACATACCTTATTGACTATACTTTAAAATTAATTTGTAGTAGTAGCATTCATCATTTATGTGGAGGTAGAGAACTCACATGGGGATTATTAATGAATTAACATCATAATATCATCATCACCATTAGATGCAGACTCAAGATCATTTACAACTTCATCATTGGGTTCAGCTGTATCACATGGGGGATGTGGAAGGAAGCACTTATCACACTAATCAATATTGAAATCATAATTCACAACATTTACCTTCGTATGTAACAGTTCAAGCACTTCTTTTAAATCCCCTCTATTATAACTTCTAACATCATGTGTAAGCTTATTAGGTATCCCCTTCTTAGCTCTAGCCAACTTGTAGGACATCTCTTTGATAGTGGAGGCCAAAGTCTTAACATTTTCCTCAATCTTGGCTACCTTAGACTATGTCTTTTTTGGATCAACCAACTTTTCATCAGCCCACTTGTTCAAGGGCATACCCACAACCTTTATGTTGCTCTCAATTTGGATGGCCATATGGAATTCCAACCATAGGTTCATGGGAGCCTTATCCCTCAGGTGGTAAGTAGCCTTCTTATCAAAGGCATCATAGTACTTTATTAAGCATGTTATCTCACTAGGCTTGATGTTCTCAAGAAACCACATCATAACTTTTTTAACCTCATATTGAAGTTCTACACACACTCATTTAGGTTCTTCTTGATGTTTTTAAACTCAACCAAAAGAAATATGGGATCAATTCTATCACCATATTGAGTTCTAAAAACATTCTCCATCTCTTCCCATAAATCAATGCATCCATGGGGAAGGGAATTGAACCATTCATGTGCATCTTCCTCCAACAAGTACACAAACAACTTAATGCACACATCCTCATGCTCAACCTCATAATCTTCAATGATATTAAAAAAATCCCTTAAATGATGATCACCACTCATTGCATTATTCCCTTAGAACTTTGGATGGCATTTCTTTACTTTATTTGGGATTTCATTAAGATAACCTTCCATGCCATCAAAATTGATAGACCTAAATTTGGGAATTCTAAATGTAAGATGCTTATTTTCGCCTTGATCCCTATGTCTCATGATTGGTTTAAAGGTAGGTTTAAGAATAAATGGTAAATGGATGTGAGGGGGTAAATGAGGTGGACTTGGTGGATCAGACTTAAGAGGGGATTCAGTTAGTTGAGAGGGATCTGGATAGTAAATGGGGATGTAAGGTTCTAAATCACTAGAATAGCTATGATCAAAAAAATTATGATAATATTTAATAACAAGAATTTTAACAAATCAAAACTTAGGATTACCATAATTTTGATAGCCCACACAATCTTCAACAGCTGCACTTTATTCTTCAACATGCCTCTAAACTTGTCCCCTTATCCTTGGATGAATACTTTAAGGTGATACAAGTTTATTTGATGGGTCACTTCTGAAAGATGATCTTAGTACTTCCAGCTTTGCAAGAAAAAAAACTCTCAAGAATAAAGATATTGAAGATGGGCACTAATCTTTCTATGAAACTAGATGATGATTTGGAGTCACCACTAGAAGCAAACTTCTAGAATATAACCATTTCTAAAATTGAAGTGATACATACTAAATGATATCTTTATGAAATTAGTGATGTTGTATGAAAGCAAAGACAATAAAACTTTTAGATTTATGTTCAAACAATGAAAACCACCTCAAAACATGACACATTTTTAGTTCTTTACAACAAACTCAGTAGATGTCAAATTATTGAATATTTCAATTCCTTGCACATCCCCAGTGGAATGATGTGGTGTTGATGGCCAATATAGCACATTATAGAAAATATAGGTAGAAAACTTTTAAAATGACAACTCTAGCTCTCTACAAGAGTCCCTGACAAAACAAGTGCCAAGGGTGTCTTATCTCCCTGACAATGGCACCAAAAAAAGTGTTGGTTCCTAGTTATACACCTTATACACCCAACCTTACACACTTGAAAGGAAAATGGAAAGCAATGATAAAAAACTTGCTAGTATGTTATTGTAGCTGAGGAAGGGTTTAGCATCAAGACTAGATAAGATGGAAAAAATGACTGAAAGACACCTATAAAGGGTATGGTTAGTTCCTTACTACTTTTGGTTCTTCCTAAACCAAGGTGAGAGGACCTACGGGTTAGCTTGATCACATGGAGATATTCTACAATTTAACCTCCATGGGGATTATTGGTAAATATGACATCTTATTAGGGCACAACCAAATTTGTACTCTCCACTTAGGAAGGGTTATCACATGAAATGCAAAAATTCACTAGAGAAAACACAAGCTACTAAAGATAGATCTGAATGTGATCACAACCTTCATTTAAAAGAATCTTCAATAACATAAGGGCTGTATAAAATATTTCAATGCTAAGCTTTAAATCATAAAAACATAGACACATGTTAATAATGCAATATTTATGCATTTGTTAGAAAGTAACACTCAAAATATGCAAAGGGAGTATTATTTGTAGGGTAGGATAGGGTAAGATGAGTTAGATGATTATAAAAAAGGGAAGGGCATGGTAGTGTGCTAGTGGCTTTTAATCAGCAAGGATTCTTTCAACATTCATGCCATCACTTATTGTAAAGATACATAAAAGTTTAAATGAAAGATAATATAACTACTAGGAGTGATTTGCACTTATTGGTGCCAATGAAATCCAAATATTCAAATGATCCTTGAAATCCTAGAACATACACATAAACTAGAATATCACCTACCTTTTCCCATTGAATCTATAAACCTAGGGTGCCCTAACAAGTTATTCAACAACATATTCCCTAATACAATGCAAAAAGGGATTTATAATCTGAATCTAAACCCAAGTAATAACCAATAATGAGCATAGAATAATATATATAATCAAAAGCATTTTGAAGACATATTACTTCACTTAATCAACAAAAAATAACAAAGAACCACAAGTAATTTCATTAAATGTGCAAAAAAATACTACACACATCAATGTTTCAAAATGCTTCCATGGGGATAATCATGGTGGATAATCCTTAATCATAATCAAATAAGTGTTTTAGTAGCATAAAACACACTTGTAATGGATCAAAACCTTAATATAATTATTTATTTAAAATTTACATTTTAAAATATTGCAAAATTTTTAATAATTCACAATTGATGAAATATTTAAGAGTGCAAATAAATAAGAAAAAAATTGATAGATAATACTAAAGTTATTTGATAAAAGAGTTCATATATAAAGCCTACATCTCTGGATCCATTCTAATGGGGGATCACTCCTTATTAATTGTAGAAAAAATCACTTTACAATAATAATAATTCTTCAAAATCATGTTTATGGGCTTTGCTTTGTCTAAGAGATACTCTCGAGACAATACAATTTTGTTCGAGGCCTTTAAAATCTCTAAGTCGATAATCACCCTTTTGTATTCCTTCTCTCCATAGAATTATATTGAAAAACATACCTTCAGATACAAACTCAGGCTCATTTTATAGTGTTTATATTTGTAGCCCAAGCGGTGAAGCATTATCCGTTTTACTTGGGTGGGCAAGGTTCAAGTCTATGGGTTTTGGTTTTATAAAAATATTTTATCCCACATAATTTATGGGAGTTATATCATCATGTTTTAAAATGGAAAACTCCTTCCTTGTTTTGCATGGCTAAAGCCACATATCCACCACTTGTCTTTTCTTGGCATGTTGGCTTGGCACGTAATGGTATGTTGATAAGTTAGAATTCATGGCATAAACATGGGTGGTGGTATCTAGAGATTTCATGGAAATTATGGAATGTTTGTGGGTAGAATATGGCATGTGTGTGGGAACAATGGAAAATGCATGGAAGCTTGGTTGGTTAGAAAATTTGATTGACATGTAATGTGGATGTCATGTGGAAAGTTTGGAGGGCCTTCAAATTTTGAGGGACTTTGGAATGAAATTTAATTAATTACATAATATTCAAAATTAGACCATAGTGAATGGTGGAAGACCACATGGTGGCTTGAGGACCCACCATGTGGTCTAATTTCCTCTCACTAATTGTCATTCACTCATCGATTAGTAAGAACTCACCACTTGTTGACGTCTAAACCCCATTTTTTTACTTGCCCATTTTGATCTTCCACATGTCATAACTCATGCATATAGGCTCTGATTTATGATCGACAAAATGCACTAGAAATATCTTGATGAGGCCTTTACCATGACAATAATCAACATATGATTTGATGACTTAATTTTTAGAGTGAAATATAGATCCTCCTAGATAAATCCTCCCCACTAAGAGCTTTTGGACCTCCAAAAGTTAATTATTTGGTAAATAGGTGAGGGTATTGCTCCCTCACTCTTCTGGCTTCCATCCATTTGGCCTTGTTTGGGTGCATCCCTTTGAGACCAATATGAAGATATTCAACATCTCCCCTTCACAAAGTTTGAACCTTATTGTAAACTATTGTATCTTCCTATAGTTCTATTAGATACTCAAGATAAAAATCATCAACAGAAGGAATGGATACACTCTCATCATGATCTATAATCATCACAGATTTTACACATTCACAATTGAATAAATCTACATATAAGATGGCAAATCAATTGAAAAGCATTTTTACCAATCTATTTTTTAATTTGAAAAGGACCATAATGAATTGGTTTTAACTTTTTACTTTCACCTATCAACCTTTCCTTACTGATGTGAAGCCATACCAAATCACCTATAATAAACTAGTGATCAACATGATCTTTGTCATGTATTACTTTATATTTTGCCTGACTTTTCTCTAATTGATCTCAGATAGTCTAGTGTACCTATTTTATATTTTCAATGAACTTCTTAGCTTTAATAACATATTTACATTCATTAGTAGCTAAATCCTATCCATAACAAACATCCAGAGGAGATTTAGGAAAATATCCATAACAAACTTCAAAAGGAGATTTCATAGTATAATAATGAAGTACACAATTGTAAGCATGTTGTATATATCATAAATGTTCATCCCATAACTTGGGATGTTTACTACAATAACCCCTAAGTAAAGGTACCATTTTGAGGTTTAAAACCTCTATCTACCAATCAGTCTATGGATGAAATGTAGTGCTCTTACTCAAGTTAGTGTCCATCAATTAACATAGGTTGAAAAAAATTCCTTAATAAATTGAGAATCTTGATCAAAAATAATAGAAGTGGGAAAACCAAAATAAACCCATACATGCTAAAACAATAAGTGTGGCATACCTTCCCCTATAATCTGCTTAATGTAAGAAATCAAAAAACACATCTTGCTAAATCCATCCACTACCACATACAAGTAATCATGTTTTCTCCATGACATAGGCAAACCCCCTACAAAATCCATGGAAATACTTTCCCAAGGATGAGTAAGAATAGGTAAGGGAGTGTAAAGTCCTAGTTTTTTATTACTAGGTTTGCTTGTGGCACAAAGAACACACCCCTTGATATATTTAGCAACATTTTACTGCATATGGATCTAGTAACAATACATTTTCAAATGTACAACCATTTTACCAACTCCAAAATGACCAAAAATAAGAGGAGTATGTGCTTCCCTAATCATGTGTACCCTTTCATTTTGAGGAATGCAAAGTTTACCCAAATGATGCAAAAGTCCATTATACACATGATAGTCTGATTCTTCTACCTATTTTCCACTTATTAATTCTTTGTACACATTATTAAAGTCAACATCATCAACATACTATTCTTTATAACTTTCACGAGTCAAAGAACTATGCTATAAAAGAATAGATGCAATTACCATAGGAGGCCTAGAAAGCATGTCAGCAACTTTATTCTGAATATCTTTATTATACCTAATCAAAAGATGAAACTACTATAAGAAACCCATCCAATGAAAATGCCTAGACTGTTGTATCTTGGCTTATGATTGGAGATACTGGAGGGACTGATGATCTATATGTATCACTATCTCCTTGCCCATTAAGTACTGTTTCCATTTCTTAACACTCTAAACTAATGCATACAATTCCTTATCATAAATTAGATAGTTTCTTACCACACTTGTGAAGGTCTCAAAATGATAGCATAATGGCTTCTTTCCTTACATTAGAATAGCTCCCATAGCACAATCACTTACATCTATCTTGATCTCAAATGGCTACTACAAATTAGTAAGTGCCAAGATAGGAGTAGTACTAATCTTTGTATTCAAAGTGTCGAAGGCCCTTTACTGCTTGCCTTCCCACTGAAAGACCTATTTTGTACTAGTCAAAGAATGCAAGGGTGATACAATAAGTGAGAAATTAGTAATGAATTTTCTCCAATATTGTATGTCACCAAGAAAACTTCTAACCTTGGTTACATTATTAGGTTTAGGCCATTTAACTATAACCTCCACCTTTGTAGGATCAATTTTCAATTGACCATGTCCTAAAATATAACCCAAGTAAACTAAAGAGGTCTTGCCAAATTCACATTTAGACAAATTCAAATAAATTTTCTCCCTTCTTAATGCATCCATGAATTTCCTAATATGAATCACTTGATCTTACCAAGACTGACTAAAGATCAAAATATCATTTGAGTAGACTATAAAAAAATCATTAAGGAATGTCCTGGAAACATCATTCATCAAATGCATGAATGTAATTAGTACATTTCATAACCTGAAAGGCATGACAAGCCACTCAAATAATCCTTATTTTGTCTTAAAAGCAATTTTTCAAATATCACCATCATTAATCCTAACCTGATGATAACCACTTTTCAAGTCTAACTTAGTGAAATAGATAACATTTATTAACTGATCTTTAAAATCATCAATACGAGGAAGAGGGTAACGATTATTAATACTAATTTTGTTCAAAGCACAAAAATCAATGCACATTTTCCATGTGCCATCTTTATTTGGCACTAAAATGAAAGGTAAACCAACATGAGATGTACTAGGATGAATAACACCCTTTTCCAAAAGTTACATTACCTACTTCTTGATTTCCTTGTTTTCCACCACTGATAACTTGTACATGCCAATGTTAGGAAGAGGATAATCTTGTAAGAACTAAATTTCATGTTGAACTCCCCTTTTAGGGGGTAACCCTTTAGGATCCTGAAACACATCATCATAACTAGAAATGATTTCAACCAATTCTTTCTTATGTGTAGGATTAGAATTTTCCATAGCCTGGGAACATTCTTTTTCCTTAGACTTAATCAACATGAGACAAAAATTCTTGCTTGAATTGACTAGTCTTTTCATTTTCCCTGTTGTAACTAAGGAAAGACTCATCTTAACATGATGTGCCCTGATTATATATTTAATGCCATCCTTAACAAGAAAGTTCTTATTTTCTTCCCTATAAAATATTTATTTTCTATCATAAAGATAAGCAATTCTTAAAATAATCCCACATATGTCTAGAGGGATTACATCCAGATCAATTTCATCCATGAATTTGGATGCAATAACAAATTTCAATTTGAAAGTTTTGGTTACTTGTAGTTTTGCATCATCATACACCCAACCAAGTGGATAGGGTTTTGGATGAGGAGTTATTTGTAGGCCTAAATTTTTAACAATCTCTTTAGAAATCAAATTTTTCTATGATCCACTATCAAATAGAGTGTCAATATTAGTATGTTTTTTAACAACCCTAATGTGGAACAACTCATTTATTTTCTTATTATCATGCACAAATATCTATTTTAAAGATGAAGCAACAATAGATGACTTAGTGATAGAAAGAGAAGAACAATTCTACATACTCATAGCTATGATCTTAGTTTCATCCTTGGAGTCTGAACCTAGATCCTAAACTACAATATTAGCTTTCTTATCTTTCTTCTTAAACTTGTTAAAATGACTTAACTCAGGATGTAATTTCCAACACTTAGACTCATCATGATTTTTTTTGCAATTATTACAAAATGGATTACCCTCTTTTTTATGAATAGTAACAATGGATTTTTGTTTACCCTTTCTAGAACTTTGCCCTTTAGAATGCTTAACATCAGATTATTTACTTTTAAATTTAGGTAAAAATTCTTTTGTCTATTTTATTCTAGCCTCTAGATGAATGGCTTTAACACATGCTTCATATAAACTAGTGGGATTGAGAACCATAATCATGTGTTTCAAGTAACTATGAAACCCAACTATATACTTAAATAGTCTTTCCTATGTATAAAGAGGAATATTCAAAACTAAAGCCTTTTTCCTAAATTCATGTGTATAATATTGAACACTTTGGCCTTTAGTTTTTTGAAAGATTGCTAATCCATCATAGCTTGCAACATATAGCCTAAAGAATAAAATTTCTTTTTGAGTGCACCAACAAATTCACTCCAAGTGGAAATTGAGTTACCTATGTTAATCTCATTTTCCTTCAACTTACTCTCCCTCTAGATTAGAGATATCCCTCCCATTTGAAGAGTATCTATGTGAATTTTAGCCTCATCATCTACGATCTTATGGACCCTGTAATATACTTCAATTTGTTTTATCCATTTATCCATCTTTTTTACATTAAACTCACCATTAAAAATTGGCAATTCAAACTTAATATCTAGCATTAGTGAAGGAAGAGATTCAACAAATTTTTTTCCTTTACCATCACTTGAAGAGGAGGAAAGTTTTTTAAAATTTTAATCACCTCCATCATGCTCCATCTTAATTCATCATTCATGGTAAAGTTACTCAACCATGTCCTTCATTTCCAAGAAGGATTATCAAAAATATCATTTAAACTCAAAGTCATCTCCCATTTTTTTAGTACGTCTTGATCCAATCTTTGGATCATATTCTACTAATTCTCCTTCACCCCACCTAGATCTCAACCTTGTCAACATACACTAGCAATCCACATGATTAAATATGAATTTCACTTTGATACCAAAAATATGATCCATAATCATAATCAAACAAGTGTCGTAGTAGCATAAAACACACTTTTAATGGATCAAAACCTTAATATAATGATTTACTTAAAATTGACATTTTAAATGATTACAATTTTTTAATAATTCACAATTGATGAAATATTTAAGAGTGCAAATAAATAAGACAAAAATTGATAGATAATATGGAAGTGATTTGATAACGAAGTTTGGATATAAATCCTATGTCTCTGGATCCACTACAATGGGGGATCACTCCTTATTAATTATAGAAATTTTTTCTTTACAATAATAATAAGTCTTCAAAATCATCATTACGGGCTTTGCTCTGTCTAAGAGATACTCTAGAAATAATACAATTTTATTCGATGCCTTTGAAATATCTAAGTATATAATCACCCTTATGTATTCCTTGTCTCCATGGAACTATATTGAAAAACATACCTTCAAATACAAACTCATGCTTATTTTATAATATTTACATCTATAGCCCAAGCGGTGAAGCCTTATCCAGTTTACTCAAGTGGGCAAGGTTTGAGTCTGTGGGTTTTGGTTTTATTAAAATATTTTGTCCCACATACTTCATGGGTGTTATATCATCATGTTTTAAAATGGAAAACTCCTTCCTTGTTTTGCATGGCTAAAGCCACATATCCACCACTTGTCTTTTCTTGGCATGTTGGCTTGACACGTAATGATATGTTGATAAATTGGAATTCGTGGCATAAACATGGGTGGTGGTATCTAGAGATTTCATGGAAATTATGGAATGTTTGTGGGTAGAATGTGGCATGTGTGTGGGAACCATGGAAAATGCATGGAAGCTTGGTTGGTTAGAAACTTTGATTGACATATAATGTGGATGTCAAGTGGAAAGTTTGGAGGGTCTTGGAATTTTGAGGGACTTTAGAATGAAATTTAATTAATTACATAATATTTAAAATTGGACCATATTGAATGATGGAAAGCCACATGGTAGATTGAGGACCCACCACATGGTATAATCTCCTCTCGCCACTTATTGTTCACTTGTCAATTATTGAGCACTCACCACTTGTCAACATCTAAACCCCAATTTTTTACTTGCCCATTTTGATCTTCCATGCATCATAACTCACGCATATGAAATCCATTTTGTGATCCATGAAATGCACCAAAAAGCTCTTGATGAGCACTTCACCATGAAAATGATCAACCTACAATTTGATAACTTATTTTTTGTATAAAAATATAGATCCTCTTGGATTAGTGGATTTGCTCCATGTTGGATAGTGGAGACATATAGAGATGCTCTCAGAGCTTGGTAATGGCTATACATCTACAACCACCTTAGTAAGAGAAACAAAATACACACAATAATGATCCTAAAATGTAAAAGAGCCTATACTAAGGAAAAAATGAAGACCAACAACATCAACCATAATAACCAATATAATGGCCAGCCAACCCCTTGAATAGAAGATAAGCCTTCTATTTACATTTTTAAATCTGGGACTATGGTTCACAACTTGCAATTTTATAAAACAAACCTTTAGGTCTTACCAAGATGCTTCGAGTTGAAATATACCCTTTGCCACACATGAGATCCTCATCCACTTACAAGAAACGAATAATTTTTGTAACTACCTTTGTAAGGAATGATGAAGATGTGTAATAAAACTTTGATATTTTGAATGAAGATCCCATTCTGCATGAGTTGGAGGGAGAAAAATTCATTTGAGCCAAAAATATTTTATCATTATGTGCAACTACTTGGAGATGCTTTTTTATTAATCAATTGCAAATCTAAAATATTTTAGATAGGTTCCCTTTCTCTTGTGTACACCAAAGAAATCCCATTACCTTGTGATGATGGCTTGAAAATTTTCTTGATTCATTACTGCTTGAAGATCTTCCTTGAAGTGGTCCAATTTTATCTTGTAATCCTATAATATTTTTCCCATGGAGGAGCTTAGACAAGTGAAGTAGATGAAGAATGGACAAATTAGGTTATATTTCCTTTTTCCCCTTTGTAAATTTCACTCTCATTCACGTCATCAATCTGTTGGATGAATGACCAACCATAGACTATTGATTTTCTTGGTCACTCATTGAGGGCTTGACACTTATCCCCCTCACATCTCCCTAGAAGACTTTGGACTACTTTGACTCTTTTCCTACCATCAAATCTTACTTAGGTAGGTGAATGTGCTCTACCAAATCATGATTTGAGTGTTGTAATGTCATTAGATACTATTTGCACTTAGTCCCAAGGTTGTGCAACTTGGTAGCCCTAAAACCTTTTGGTGTCCCTTAAAAATAGTCTCTATTGCATTAAGTGCTATCATACCATGTGGTAGCAACTCACTAAATCTCAGGCCCCATTGAAATATCAAAGATCCACTCACATCATTGGATGTTCTATGCCAATGAGCTTGACACTTGTCATGCTTTTACTAGTCCTATGTTCCTTTAAATTATTTAGCTTTGATCATGTACCATCAGATCATCCTACTTTGTATTAATGTGCACCATAGAATTGCATCCATTTGAACTCAAATGGCTACCTCACAAGGCCTAAATTTGATGCTTTCACAACCATCCTAGAACATTTGAATCCCAATGACTATTTTCCATGGCTTCTAATTGACATCTACATGCCTATCAAAAGACATCCATTAGACCGTCATACCTATAATTTTGGAAAATCTCTTTAGGGACTTTGCTCATCAGTATTTTTATCTTCAACATCTGTATCTTCAACACAATTATCCCATTATAATTATTATAGGATTTTGTATTTGACACTTCTCTTAGGTCCTCTATTTATCAGGAGAATTGTTTTAGAAAATTTGTTTGCAACAATTTCCTTGAAGATATTTACCTTTGCACTTTTCCTACAAAAATTGAGTCTTTGGCATTTTGTCATTATTGAGATAATTATTTTAGATATTTTGTTTGAAACAATTTCCCCACACAAATTAAACTTGGCATTTTATTTGAATAAATTGAGCTTACACTTTTGCTAAAGGAATTTGGACATGACATTTTCACTGAAATAAAGGAATTTTTCACTTGTTTTGAAACTTCACAATTATTTCAAACTTTTTGTCACAGATGATTTACCCAAAAGAAATAAGTCTTCAAACCTTTTATCTGAGATAAAAATCTTGAAGACCTATTTCCATCGGGTAAAGTATTCATGCAAAAATCCTAAAAAAATCTAAGGGAAAGACACATATGCCAAGTAAAGACCAAATTAAGACTTAGATAATTAAACATGAACTTGACCTTTGACATGAACATTTTAAAAGTAGGAATTTGGTTAAGGACTTGGGTATTTAAACTTGATAAGGGCATAATTGATTCAATGTAATTTTGGGAACTAATACTCTGTACCTAGTATGGGCTTCTGTGGCACCTTGAAATGAGGCTCATCCATATAACTATCAAAATCAAATGATAAATATTGGTGAATCCTAGTTATTTAAAATATAGGGGGCCTATACTCAAACATATAGAAATCTTTTTTTCTCTACCCCTTTTGTGCCTTTTCTCTTAGGCTTGGCTCTACACCTTCTTCTAGGATGGCCAAATCCATTTAATTTTATTCCTCTTTATCAGTGCTACCACTCTATTCAGTGCTTGCATATAAGTTTCCTTTTTTTTACTCCTATGGTGGTTATTATTCAAACTTGTCCCCTTTTTCTACTTCTTCTTCCCTAGTGCTAGATTCACCCTCTTATTTCTATTGGGTCTCATCAATGCTCTCTATTTGTTCTTTCAAGGTTCTAGTACTTCCTTATCTTTAGGTGCCCCTTTATTACTTAGGCATGCCTGTGGTGTAGCTTCATCTATTATGATAGTGGAGGTGATAGGCACCTTTTATACTATTTCTTTAGTAGGTTCTACACTTGTAGCCACCTCTTTCCCTTCCTTCTCTTTCTTGGCCTTTTCTTCTTGGGACTTATTATTTTTATCAAATTTCCTCTTCATTGCTAGCACTAAGGCCTTTTCTTCTTTGTCTTCAATCTTATCAATCTCTTCTTGGGTCATGCCTTTATACTTCATGGCATCCCTTTTCTTCTCTAGTTCTAGAAACTTTAGAATTTGTACCTCGCTCATCCCTATTTTCCTCCATGCCTCTCTCTTTTCCTCTTGAGTTTGTAGAGGCTGTGTGGTAGGTTTTTCTAGTGAGGCACTTGTTAGATTCTCTACTTCTCCAAGCATGATAGTAGTTCCACCTTAGAGGGCCTTCTAAACTTATTTAGTGATGGGCTCTTCTTCTGCTTCTTATTCCATAATGTAGACCTTTGTTCCTACTTTTTCCTCCTCCTCCATCTCTTCACACACCTTTTTTGCCTTTATTTCTTCACATACCTCTTTCACCTTCATCTCCACCAAGGTTATTGTTGGAATTGATATAGGCCCCTTGGACTTCTTCTTCTCCTTGCTAGGAGAAGAAGTCCCTTGTGTGAAGGTCACACACTTTTTCTTTGGGGTTGATGGGGTAGCTTCACCATGAGAGGAAATATTAAACCTTATGCATTCTTGAATTTATTTAAGTGTTCCTCCCCACTTTTTTTGGGGAGATTTATTTTGTGCTACTAGTGATGACTTCCATTTATCACTGATCTAGAGGGGGAGATCATCATCATTCTTAGGGTGTGCACCCTTCTTTCTCAGCTTTATCTCATAATACATCATGTGGATGTGCCCAAATATGAATTCCTTTTGGAGGGAATGAATGTCAATATGATCCAAATTTATCCTCCTCATCTTTGGTAGCCTTCCCTCTTTGGAGCACATATTAGCACTACAACTTGATTCTTTCCAAATCCATGATGTACTTGGAAAAAAATAGAACCAAAATGTTGTAGTTTAATCAGATTTTTAATTAATGTACTCTATCTAGTGCTTATCCAATTCTTCCAAGTTAGTTCTTGACTTATTAAAATTAGGAGAAAATAATGTATGTTCCTATAATGCTAAACACTTATCACTTGATTGTACTGACATCAATTCACATAAGGTGCAAGCCTTATGTTCTCACCTAAAGTACAACACAAAAATAACTAGGGCCCATGTTGGGCTAGTTATACCATGGCACAACTCATTCTTCATAGGAATTGGTCATTAAAACAAAAACATTGGTAGGATCATTAGTGCGAACCATTTCTAAGCTAGACTGATGGTTTATAGGCATAGAGCCTATTTGGTGAACTACTTCTAGTCATAAGGGTACAAGCATATACTGAGTTGGTTCTATTCTCTCAATGGTGTAAGCTTTTGTTTTACTATGCTTAGTGCCATCTGGTGCTATGATGGGTCAATAGAATGCATTAGATCAAGTTCATTTTAGGCTCATGATTTATGCAAGAGTAACATCACTGGGCATGGGTTATTATTTATACTTAGTCCATTTATACAAAGTAGGCTAACATCATCATAAATTAAATAGACACCATGAAAAACATGAATTTAAAGCTTGTAAACAACATTCTTAACATTCAGATGGAGTTTATAATACTAAAATCATCACATTCATTACACATTTAAATAAAAAAGATAAATACATTAAACCAAAGAATAACATGAATTAATACAACTAATATTCTTCATCACTCAAAGTTTAAATGTAAAACAAAGTCCATGTTTTTATAAAAAAGTAAAGGCTAGCTAAGCTACTACATGGCCCAGAGGCTCACAAGTAATCTTGAGAACTATAATGTGGATCCTTAGAGGTAATAAAATTTATGGTAATGGCATCCGTGATACTATATTCAATTATATAGAGCTTTGATACTTTAATTATTATCTCTCTGCTAACTAGATTGAGCTTGGATTTATAGTACTTAGGAGCATCTTCATGCTAGGGTGGAAGGTGCATGTTGAGTGTTGAACTAGATCCTTGGTTGATCATTCCAATTGTTCCATCACCTTATTTCCTTTGTATTGTAGTCACCATGTGTAACTTACTCAATAAAATTCCCTAAAAAACTAGGTGCTAGATAATTTCTTGCCAGCTAGTACTAAGTCTGTGATGATTCCTCTAGCTAGCGTAAAATATGCCAAAACAACAATCATACCAAGTGATTTCCTCATGATGAGTATTTAATGAATTTTTATGGATCCATAATTATATTAATTAGGGTCTAAAAAATATTCAAAAGACACATTTTACTGATAATTATTCATTTCAAGTTGTTCAAAACTTCACTCCATACTTTCACTTACAACTATCATCACATGCTTTGCAGGCCATCATTGTGTTCACTTGCTAGTACAAGGAGTGGTTTTTATTGTTCCTTGATATCCACATGTGTAAAAAAAATTTAAAATCATGTGATAAGGATGGTAATACCCTTAAATAACATGTACATAACTTGGTTTTCTCAAATTAATGTAGACATATAAGAAAACTAAAGCCATTGGGGATGTGCAAGCAATTTTAAGTCACCAACACTCTTAACAATGGTTCATGAAGCCCATGTTACCAAAATTATAAATATTTACATAAATTTTGATTAAAAAAATAATGCTATTACCCTCTAAAATTAATCTCTTGGACTCTACTCTTCTTGTTCATATTGAAAGAAAACTGCTAACCTGTTTGACCTTGCCTAAGAGAGTGATGGGAGAGAGAGGTAAATTTTGAGTCTATAAAAGATATTTGAGAATGGAAATGAAATTTTTGGATATTAATATACCTCCATGAAGTCTTCCTATGTTTCATAACTATTGTATAGGATGTAAAACTATTAAAACTACATAAAACTACCTGATCTTTTTAGAAAGACATTAAACTTGTAGAATTCAATTTCAAAACTGACATCTCTAACATATACTAACATGTTGGAAATTAGAGTACTTATTGACACATTTTTTTTCATGGTAAACCATAAAATATCATTTAATGACTCAAAATGTGACATAAAATGACTTGGGACAAACTAACAAATATGATAAGAGATAAAACACATTATATGACCTCATTAATGACCATGGTACACATTTCTAATCCTAAAGACCCTATTAAAGTTTTGAAATTATAGAGGGGTTGAATTAATTGAATATGGGGTTAAATTATTCAATATATCTTATATATATAGCTATTTTATAGTCTATGATATATTAAAAGAGTGTATTGGAAAAACTGTGAAGTAAAAAAAATTATCCATGTTTTTGAAATAATGTTTAATTATTTTTTTATTGTTTAATTTTTATTATAATATAAAATTTCAAGGAAATATATAGTTTTAAACACCTAAAATTGGTATAATTTTATTTTTTAAAATAGTTTTATTTGACTTTGCACATAGAATCTTAAATTTTGTGAATGAGGCACTTATTTGCACATTTTTTTGATCTTGGGTTTCTTCTTGAGATTGTGAAGTTATCGGTTTTACTCTATTTATTTTTATTAAACCTCAAAACATGGATCCATGGTATTAAATTTTTTATCTTTATTTTTTCCAATGGATTGTGGATAAGTTTTTAAGTCACTTATAGATTCATGACAACAAAACCATACTTGAATTATGGAAATGTCTAGGTATATCTTATGAGTTTATTTTTTGTCATGTTTCATTTGGATCACTTTATTGTTTATGTTTAATATTTTTGGGTTGAATTTTTCATGCCAAAATTCCACTAATTTTAAATTGAGATCCATATATGTGAAAATCCCTTAGAGGCATTCAAGGACATGCAATCATTATTTAAAAATGACACAATCATACTACACAAAAATAATCTAGCTTATAGTTTATTTTAATTCTAAATTTTCTAATAAATATATTTATTTGAATTATTATACTAAATCAAGGACAAGGTGAAATCTCACATAAAATTTTAATGGTATGATTTGGTGCACATACACACATTAACAAGAGACCTACATATAATTTTGATATCTCTTTGGAATATTGAAAATGTAGGCAATATTTAGCTGGTCATTGGGGATTATCTAAGGTTAGTCCATCCCATCAATTTCAACTATTTTATCCATTTAAATTTGATCATATAGTGAAAAATTAGGGTTTGATGCAAGAAGAAGGATAATAGAGATGTTTATATGAGATTAAAGACATCTACATGTAAAAGAGACCTTATTAGATCTAGGCACAATGGTTTTAATTATCATATATTTATATAGGAATGGAAGACACTTTTTTACCCAAGTACATAATGTTTCACTACATAGACAACCATGAAACACATACTTGTCTAAGCTCATGCAAACACTATGTTTCTAGATACAAGCACTCACATGCCCTTTTCTGATCATGTCAATGATTATATCTTGTAACAAACTTGTACAAACTCAAAATGAGATTAGTATTCAATTCCTTTAGTATTTTTCATAAATATAAAGTTACTACTATGTTGGGTATGTGATGAGCTTATACAAAGCTTTTAATCATACACAAAATGATAAAGACAAATACTGGTAGAATAATATGCATGCTATTATATTTCATTAAACATATTTTACGAAAAATATACATTGGCTATTATATAGCCATAGAGGTAGAAAAATAATCTCCTAGTAAATAAGATCAAATAAATTGGGATAGTCATGAGTAACAACAAACATACAATAATACAATTCACAATAATAACAAACAATATTGTTATGACTATATAATAATATAATCACCAAAGGTAATTAGTAAATTACTAATTACTATGGTAATTTTACCATGTGAACATTACTCAATATTAACATTCACCCCTTTAATTTGAACATGGGGAGAACATAAATCCATATTGAAACTGCCACCTTTGCATGCTCTTGATATGGATGATTTTCTTTTTTAGGAAAACTAACAATCTTCAAAATGGTTTTTGTTAGGGTTATTTACCTTAGATCATGTTTACCTAGGTGTTTTATTATTTCATTTTATTTATTTATTCCCACAATTTAAGTGTGGATATTTAATTTATCTTATTTTATATATTATGAGATATTACATATTTATCTTCAGATTTTATGGGGATATTTACTAGATGTTTATATCCTGTAGGGATAGTTATCTCTTAGTGTTATTTTATCTCTTAGCTTGATCTCTTAGTTATGATTGATCACTTAGATTGATATCTTAGTTAGGATTGATATTCCTTGCCTATATATGTAAGGCATATTCATTGTATTGGACAAGCTTAGGAAATATAATATATGGTATTGATTCTCTATATTTTGCATATATGTCTATAAGTATATGCTATCAAATTATTTTTAAAATATTATTTTTATAAATGTGATGTTTGATTAACACCATAGATATTTTTGGCTTGGAACAATATAATTATAATTCTTTTAATAGTGTTAGAGATGAAGGTTTTGTAGACATTCATTTATAAATTGTTTCAAAAGCATTTTGTTTCCATATATCTAATTCTTTTTTGTTTGTTGTGATGGGTGGGAGGAAGATCTCTACATTTTTTCTTGCAGGTTTTAGATTACAATGTCTACAACGATGGTTTGGAAGGAAGGATGAAGAGATTTTATTTTGAAAATATGTGTTTGATTTTGTGTTGTATACAATGCAAACATGTTTCTCTACATGGGCGTAGTTTTGTGTTTTTTTCACATCATGTCTATGTTTATTTTGAAAATTTGTGCACATAATAATGATGACATTCAGATGGGTGTTGAATTCAGGATAACAAATAGAATCAAGGTGACATGTGAGAGAGTGTCAATTTTATACCAGTAGGTGGCATCACTATTCATCTCATATTTCCCTCTTTTTTGTTAATGATGTAACACCCACATGAATCCAAAGAGGGATCTCTCATCCTTATCCTTAGCTCCTTGGTCATATGGTATGGTCATGTGGAAGGGGATTAATTTTTTTATTTCTACTAGTGGAGACATAATTCTAGCCCTTTGAATTTATTTATTTAATCTCACCAAGAAGCTGTTTTCAAGCATTTTAATTTTTTTAATGAAAATTTATTTTTTGACCCATTTATGATGGGAAATTTTGTAAAAAATATATCTTTTAATTGGTAACTTGAAATAGAGAACTATTTTTTCAAAAGTGTATGTTTTTTCACACCTGACCTATTGGTGTCATTTATTTTATAAAATTCACTAAAATATAAAGTGCCAAATTATGGGGGGAATCAATACAAATATTTTTGGGGGTTGTCTAAATGCTTATTTGTGCACCCCTTTGCATTATTTTGCTATTTGGTGATTTTTTAGAATGGATTATTATACATTAGATCAGTGTGAACCATTAACAACACATAATTACCACACATGGAGAACAATAATAGAAAAAATCATTAAACACAAAGGATTATGGGCTTTAATGACTACAACACAACCAATGTTCACTAGAGAATATGCAAAATTCTAGCACCAATGAAAATTTGATCAATGTATGGGTTTGATAGGAACTTAGGTAAGTGATAGTATTTTGTTTCATTTGGAAGGTTATGACTCTCCTTTCAAAATATGGGAAAAATTAAAGGTTTTTTTTGGTAATGTGGATCATATGAGAGCCATACAACTTGAAGCAGAGATCACTTCTCTCAATCCTAAAGATTTTGCATCTATTGTAGACTATCTTGCTAAGTTAAATCACTTATTAAAAAAATTTAAGGGGAGTGGAAGAGATAAGAAATATGGATAGTGTGTTTACCTAATTATTTCCAAGTTAAAAGGTTCATTCCAAATATTTGCTTCTAGATTTTTCTCTATCATGGATGCTTTAGGTCTAATTTCAAAATGCTTGACTTAGAGTTGTTTTGTGAAAGACTTATTATGGAAGAATCCAAATTTTCTAACCTTGAGTCTTCTACCTCTCAAAACGCCTTATTATAATCTCATCCTAAGGGAAAGGGAAAATAAAAAAGTAAACCCAAAACCACTCCTTTCAAAATATGGGAAAAATTAAGGGGTTTATTTGGTAAGGTGGATCATATAAGAACCTTGCAACTTGAAGTAGAGATATATTGTCAATACTAAGGATTTTCCATCTATTGTAGACTATATTACTATGTTCAAGCACTTTTTGACACAATTAAAGGGGATTGGAAGAGATAATAAAGATGAAGTGTGTGTTTACCTAATTCTTTCGAAGTTGAAAAGTCTATTATAAATTTTTTCTTATACCTTTTTCTCTATCATGGATGCCTTATGTGCCACATTCAAAATGACTAATTTAGAGTTGTTTTATGATAGAGTTACTAGGGAAGAATCCAAATTATCTAGCCTTGAGTATTCCACCTTTGAAAGTACCTTATTAGAATCTCATTCTAAGGGCAAGGGAAAATCACAAAGTAAACCCAAAAACACTCCTCCCTATCAAAGTGCCACTGAACCCAAAAATAACAACTCTAAACCCAAAGAGTCTTCTATATTCAATAATAAGTCTAGCCTTTCATTCTCATTTTATGGGGCAACTAGTCATGTAGAAACTATTTGTTAGATGAGAATGTAAGTCTTAGAGGATGTAATTAGAAAACACCAGATATATATCTCTAATCTACCTCCTTCCAAAGATCTTGGAAAATCACTTAATGTTATTGGGAGATCTAAGTCACCTATTATAAATAGTTGGGTTATAGATTTTGTTGCTTCTTACCACATGACATCTGAATCTTTCATATCTCTTGGTTTGAGTTCTAATTTTAACATTGAGGTTGGATATTATTCCTTTCTTTTTATTAAGGGAAAAGGTGACATAGAACTTGCTAGTGGTTACATCAAAGATACACTATATGTTCCTAACATCACTTCAAATTTGCTTTCTATTTATCAAATTTGTCATTCTAATCAGGGTAAGATAGTGGTTTTCACACCAAAATGGTTTAAAATTTGAACTTTGTTAGATCCTCATACACTTTTTGCACAAGGTGTTGTTGATCATAGTTATAGACTATATCACTTTGAGAGTTTTGATGACACTTTTACTATGGGGTCATGTTTTGTTTCTTATACTAATTCTAAGAGTAAGCTTTGGCATGAGAGATTTAGACATCTTAATTATCAATATTTAAAATATTTGATCACTCATGGTATGGTTGATGGTATTCATATAGTTTCTTGTCTTGATGGAGTTTGTCATGGCTATGAATTAGGGAAACAACAACAAGATCTATTTCCTAAGGGCATGTCCAAGAGAGATTCTTCACTACTTGAGCTTGTGTATAGTGACTTCATGGGTTTTTTTTACTCCTTTCAATGGAGATAAGTATGCACTTACATTTTTTGATAATTTATCAAGGTGTACTTGGGTTTATTTACTCAAGTACAAGAGTGATGTTTTTTCACACTTCAAAGTCTTAAAGGCTTGGTTGAGAATTAATCTTCTAGTTGCATAAAGATGTTAGAGGTATAATCCACTAAGGGGGGGGTGAATCAATGGGGGCAAACAATCCATTTAAATTTCCAAACCCTTGAAAATATTGAAGCATTAAATAAAATCATTCATAAAGCATACATATCATTTATGGTAGTGAATAATGAACATAATTCAAGATTATATACATAACACAAGATCTATGTGGGAAACCCTCTTGGGGAATAAAATCCATTCTCAAGCCTACAAACACATGGAATAATATCTTATACGATGATCATAAAGAATAGACTGATCAAGTCCTTCTGATCATGACCTTTGGTCAAGTCCTTCTGACCTAAGGCCTTTAGTGAAACAACTATTCCACAAGGAGAACCTACCCCTACGATGATCAAGTCCTTCTAACCTACAACTTTAATCAAGTCCTTCTGATCAAATGTATTTAGTGAAAATCTATTTCATAAGGAGTAACTAGCCCTAAAGAAGATCAAGTCCTTTAGACCCTCCTTAAAAAGAACACTTCCACCTTACAATTGATGTCTTCAACACCTGATGATGGACCTCTTGATTTTCTAACAACTATACAAAATCTCTCTTTGACCATAGATTCCTCTTCATCTTTGATTTTTACAAAATCAATAAATTTAACATCTATCGAAAAATATGAACAACATATAGAGATCTAGTTTTTCCCTATGTTAAATTCATATATTTGAATGACATTAGTGGTAGTTAACCTTTGAACTAAAATCTCATACCTCATGTCCTCTTAGCATTTGATCAATCTTTCATCATCTATCTTTTTTTAACTTTAATGCATAAGAAATAATGCTCAAACATTAAACATCTAACATTTGACCTGATCTCATGCAATCTTTAAGTATTAACTCAATGTTCTCTATTGATTTTTGTGGATCAGTCAGGTCTTTAGCAATCAATTCTCATCATTCGATCAATCTATCTAAACACCCACTTGCCATTGGATCCTTATCCTTTACCTTTGCTCAGTCGTTAAACATTGTACACCTATCCCCATCTCATTTCTTCCTAAATTCTTGGAGAAATGTGTATCATTGATATTTCTCAAGATTTAACTTGTGAAAAAATGAATAAGTATGGGGACCATTTAAATATGCTTGAGTATCCATTTTTGAACCTTTATAACTTCTTATGCATTTCAATGCATGATATCAAATTTGGACTAGATGATCTCCTCATATAGGACAATCTAACCATGTGACACATTGATCCTAGAACCCTTATGTGTGTGAGATATAACACCATTAAAATGACTTCACAAAGACTTATATCATAGAGCTAACTATGTCAAAACCTATTTGAGATTCCAACTTTGAGCATGCATAGCTTTTGGCAAGCTTTAGTGCATGATCTAAAATTTAACACAAATAAACTATGATTAAAACTGAACAAACCCATATGATTAGTTTCTCTTGACACCTTCACATTTGAAATACATAACACCATAAAAATTCTCACTCGACTCTTCTTTCCATATTTCAAAATTGACTCTGGAAAAACATAGTCAAACTGCTTGGGAACTCAACTTTGCATATGCATATCTTTTGATGTGTTACATCGTATGATCTAAAATTTAATGAAAATAAACTAGGCACAAAAATGAAAAAAACCATATGATCATTTTGTCCTTACACCTCCACATGTGTGAATTCTAACCTCATCAACATTCTTACTTAGTGCTTTTTGGCCATACGCATATTTGGCTATGGGAAAACATTGAATTATGACTAAAAAGCCAACTTTGCACCCTCACATATTTGACCTCATTTATATGCATGAATTGAGATCTATCACATAAAAAATAGTGACTAATGTGATCACAACTATATGACTAACTCCCCTTGACTCATTCCCACATGGTAATGGTGACAACATCAATCTACCTACTGAAATTTTCTATCATTGACTAAAATGTCTAGATAAACACAATGAATAACCTGATAAATAACACTCATGCACACAAGATCTAAAAGAATATAACAATTCTTATGGGACCTATTTTACATGATCAATACTTCAGACTCATCCCTAAACATCTCAAACAAATCAAACTCTAAAGATCAACCAAGCCTTCTTCAAGCATACTAGGACAAACACATTGCACACTTTGTCATTGTTACTTAGGATATCAAAGAATTTCATCCACTAAAAAGGAAACCTCTATGAAATCACCATGGCATCATTGATAACTCTCTAATAATCTCCCTCTTTGCCATTGATGTCAACAAACATCATATATAGCAATATACAACTCACCTTCTCTCTCTTTAAGTACTCCCACAACAAGAACTTTCTCCCCCTTTGAAAAAATGAAAAAGTGGGAAACAAATAATATTGAGGACCTAAAAATACCATAAATAAGAAAGGACCAACTTATAAATATGATACAAACTCCCCCTTACCTTGAGCCTACTTCTGATTATCTTGATAACTTCCTCTTGCTCCATGTCAACACTCTCTTTAACCAAGCATAGAAATAAATACCAAAAACACTAAAATCTAATGAAAATTACCAAGAGACATCTGAGAGGGATTGATCATAATATTTCTAAGAAATTACACCACTTGAGCATCTTTAGATCTCCATACTCCATGAAGAACCACCACACAAGATTACAAACCTTCTCTCTCAAGATACTTCCATGACTACCAATAGAGCATCATATAACTCATCAATTAGGAAAAATACTCTAAACCAACTTGAGAAATCACCTTGAAACAATTACGATTTTCTCTTTTGGATAAACTAAACAAAAGCACTCTTCTTCTTACTAAGCCTATCTAGTCCTCTTGTAACCCTACCTAGAACTTGTAGAGCCCACAAATTTCAATAGACACACATTACATACCTAAAATTTCATATCTAGATCACTCTCATATTACCCCTCAATCACACTAATTTTCATCAATAGGATCATCCTCTACAACATACTTCCTTCACAAACCTACTACCCAATTAGGACTCCAATTTGACAAAAACTTGAATAAATTGAGAATCATAAACCTTCAAATCTTTGTGAACCTAGGTTTGGAAACCCATTTGGCCCATTAAATATATTAAGAAGCCTTAGAACTCAATTCATAAGGTAGAGAATTTTTTTTATAGCAAATCCCAAAACCCTATAATCTTAAAAATAGACAAAGTCAACACATCACATTCCAGTCAACATCCACCTCTAAAACTTATTATACACCTAGAGACAACCATTACACACTTTTGCACAAATATTTTAAATTCCCAAACATTTGGAACCTTGACTTCCTATAACCCATTTTATGACCTGCATACTCATAAACACAAACTTGAAAATTCACAAATCCTCCTTTATCATCTGGGAACCTTCAATCTAACCTTGAAAACTACTTCTATATATAGTTATCAACATCATGACATTACCTCAACATATTTTCCATCTAGACATACCTGTTCCAATTGAGAAAACTCAACTCTAGTCTTCTAAGACCATCTCAAAAATACCATGACAATACTTGCTTCTCCACTAAAAGGATTCTCTTAAGAAGCATAGTAGAGACACCCTATATCCCTCAATGCTCTAAAAAAATCGTCATATTCTATTTCCTCCTTTCTCAATTGATACTTATATTTCTTCTTCTTCTTCTTCTTCTTCTTCTTATTCTTATTTGGTTTTAGATAAATAACTTCATCAACTACTACAACATTCTCTTTTTATTCTATGATTAGATTATCAATACATGGAGATAACATAGATTCATGGCATACCTCTTCATTTTAAGAATCTTCCTTATATCTTGGAACCCCATCACTAATAACTTGTTCAATAATATTAGGATGTTTACTTGGATCCATACTTACCTCAAAACTAGCCTCAACTAGTACCTTGGTCTTCTTCTTGAGCTTGGTCTCTTTATTCTCAACATGAGTAGACAATGAGACCTTTTGGGACACTTCAAATTCTGAAGCATTCTCCACCATATAAAATAAATTACTTGGACCTAAAAACTCATCATGATTCATACTTATCCCCTTTGGTTTTCATGAGTTAACTTGACTTCTTCTTTGCATTCTTAGAACTTGATTGAACCTTTTCTAACTTTTAGGCCTTTGCTTGCAGAACTTAGCAATGTGACCTTTATATTCACAATTGAAGCATACCATACTTTTTCAAGAAGATCTTTTTGCCTTTTTAGATTTGGATAAAATATTTCAATGTGTCCTATGTCTAAATAACTGTAGCACTCAACATTTTTGAAGGAAACTCAACTTGTCTTACCTTAAATGGACAATGTTTTTCAAAGTGTCCCATATCATGATAGTTGAAACACTCAACCTTGATTAAACCTTTTGAATGATGACCCTCATCATATTTCCATGCAAATTCATTCTTAACAGGTCTTTTAATTTCTCTATCTCTATGCCCAAATTGATTATAAGTATAACAGTAACCATTAAAATTTGCATACCTCATGGCATTTGGTTGTCTGATTTGATTTATCTTTAATCTATTTACAAAATCATTCCTTATCTAATGATTTTTCTTCAAATGTTGATTGTCTTGGTTCACATTAGTATTAATCTTATCTCGAGTTACATTCTTTTGTTCTTATTCATATCCAAGATCAATTCTATCACTAGCATTCTTTTTACCACTCAGAATATTGTCTAGATCGCATGAACTCTTTTTAAATATCAAAAATGTCTTCACTTTACTAGATGTCTTTTCTAACTTATATTTCAAAGACTTATTTTCAAAAACATACCTTAAACATTCTTCTTATTCTTTGAATTTTAGACTTGTAGATAGATTTTACAATTGACAACTAATATTCTTGATCATATCTTCATGCTCTTTGGCATATTCATCCATTATTGCTTCAAATACATTGAATATATCCTCAAAGTACTTGAGTTTAGATTTCATCTTCTTATTTATATTATTCTCAATATTTATTTCTTCAAGAGCATTTATCAATACAGTCTCATTGTCCACCTCATCTTCATCATTATCTAAATCACTCCAAGTAAACTCCTTCTTATGTGAGCAACTTGCTTCCTCAGCCATGAACAAAGCTTCATCTTGAGTAGGACCATCATCTTAATGATCATATTCTGAGTCACTATCTTCACTCTCAATTGATGATCTATAATCTTCTTTGGTGTATAGACTCTTGTCTGTGGAATACTTCTTCTTGTTGTCAAACCTTCTAAATCTCTTTTTGTTTTATTAGACATGAATGATCTCTTTCCATAATCATGACCTTGATCATGCTTTTCATCAATATCATTCTTTCTATTATGAGGGCACTTATTATCAAAATGTCATACCTCTCCATAATTAAAGTATTTGAAAGATAGCTTACCCTTATACTTGCCTAAACTAGTTTTCAATTTTATTGTAAATAAAGTAATTAGTTCATCCTCATCAATATCAAAAATGTCATCTTCCTTGGGTTTCTTACCTTAGACATTCCATTTTTGCTTCATCTCTATTTTGAATGCTACTTCCTTCTTTGGTGTTATATCATCATTTACTCTCATCTCATATGAAGTAAGGGTGTCATGCAATTGATCCATCTTCAATTGAGTAAGATCATGAATTTACTATATAGCAGATACTTTTGGATCAAACTTGAGAGATAGAGACCTTAATACATTTTGAACTACAATAGCCTCTTCAAGGTTCTCTCTAATACATCTGATGGTGGTTATAATCTCATCAAATCTCTATAGAAAGGATGCCACCAAATCTTCTTCTTTCATTTTTAGGATCTCAAATTATCTTTGATGAGTCTATAACTTTGGTAAATTAACCTTTAAATATCCTTCAAAAATAGTCTTCAAATTATACCATATTTCCTTAGTAGATGTGTAATGAATTACTTTGGTGAACCTAGTTTTTATAAGACCTTAAGTGATGGCATTAATTACCTTAGATTTTTTCTTAAATAGATTCTTTTATGCAACACTAGATGAAGGAATAGCAAAAAAAAACATAACCATCCAAAAAAATTGACATACATCAAACCATAGGGACATAATGTATGTCTTCATCCTAACATTCCAAAATGCATAATTGGATCCATTAAACATTAGTGATTTATTAGTAGAGGAACCACCTTGCACATTATGACTAGCCATTGTACCATGGATCACCTTCAAGCTGTCAAGCTTTTACCAAAGGACCTTGCTCTGATACCAATTGCTAGAGGTATAATACATTGATAGTGTGGGGGCTGAATCAGTGGTGGAAAATAATTCAATTCAATTTCTAAACCCTTACAAATATTTAAGAGTTCAATACAATCATTCATGAAGAATAAAAATCATTCATAACAATGAATAATGAACATAATGCAAAATTACATACATAACATAAGATTTACATGGGAAACCCTCTTTGGGAATAAAACCCAATCTCAAGCCTAAAAAAACATGGAATACTATCCTATAAGATGATCACAAAAAAGCTATTGATTAAGTCCTTTTGATCAAGAACCTTGATCAATTCGTTCTGACCTAATGCCTTTAGTAAAAAAACTATTCCACAAGGAGAACCTACCCTTAAGATGATCAAGTCCTTCTGACAACCTATTCAGTAATGTTTTTCTATCCTACAACATTGATCAATTCCTTATAACTAGAGGTCTTTATTGACACCTTGTTTCACAAGGAGTAACTACTCCTAAGGAAGGTCAAGTCCTTTAGACCCTCCTTGAAAAAAACATTTCCACCTTAGAATTGATGTATTCAACACCTAATGATGGACCTATCGATTATCTAATAATGGCACAAAATCTCTCTTTAACTCATGCAAGCCTCTCACATAGGCACACCACAATATCTCTCCTTCTTCACTCATAAGTCCTCATATGCACACTCAAATCTCTTTGCATAAATTCAAACTATAAGAACACTATAATTTCATCATAAATATGATATATAGATCATACATATAGTCCTTAATATTATTTACTCATCAACCCAACAATTGGGAACTCTCACTCTCCTCTGCTATCCTTTGCTTTCCAACTATCTCACATACAATTCTCTCTCAAATCTCTCCTTCATCTCTTACACCAAGTCTATAAATCACCAACTTTGATTTCATTATTTATATAACATACTTGATAATCATCACCTTGGTCAGCCATTAGGAGTTCCTTAACCCTTAAGGTAATTATCACTTGAAGAAATAACTCAATACAACCTTCATATGTCATCCATATCAACTATGGGTGACCCTTAAGAAGCTACACTTTTTAATAAGGCCCTTGTAGCTCTTATAGGTCTCATGGAGACCTATTCAACCATCTAACACATCTTCAAACAAACTAAGAATACAAGACCACTTTAAAATACATAGGTCCACTCCTTATGTCCCCTAGGACATCCTTAAAAGATCATAGTCACCTTTTCTCACCTCTAGATATGCTCAATCAATTCAAATAGAGAACTTATACATAGGAGCACCATTACCAAACATATAGTCAACTTATTAAGCATTTTCATACTCAATATAGATTAAACACACCTCTAAAATACTCATAGAGTATCTTAATGGAGTCTAAAACACTCCTAAATAGAAAATTCATCATGAGACATCGAAAAAAAATCAAAATGAGATCAAATATCCATCTTAGTTCATTTACAAAATACAGATGAACATGTAGTCAACTTTGAACATTAATAACTATGTTTTTACACACTTTAAAATCTTTAGATTAGGTTCATTATATGCACCCTGGAGTCCTCTTCATATTTAATTTTTATAACATCAACAAATTCATCTTCAATAAAAAGATATGGATAAAATATAGAGCTCTAGTTTACCCTATGTTAATTCAAATATTTGAATGACAACGGTCACAGTTAACCTTCAAACATAATGCTCACATCTCATGTCCTCTAAATTTTGGATTAATCTTACACCATTGATCTTGTTTGAGCTTTAATACATAGGAAGTAACACTCAAACATTAAACATCTGATATTTGACCTCATCTCATGTAATCTTGAAATTTTGACTCAACATGATCTATCAATCTTTGTAGATTAGTCAGGGCTTTAGTAATCAACACTCACCATTGAATCAATCTATATGAGCACCTACTCACCCTTAGATACTTATCCTATACCTTTTCTTAGTCATTAAATATCATGCACTATCCTTATCTCACTACTTCTTAACTTCTTGGAGCAATGTACATCACTGATCTTTCTCAAAATTTAACTTGTGCATAAATGATTATGGTGACCCTTTTAATATGCTTCAATAGCCATTTTGAACCTTAATAACTTATTTTACACTTTGATGCATGACATCAAATTTGGAAAAGATGATCTCCTCACATAGGAGAATCTAACCATGTGAAACACTACTTTTATACCCATCATGCATGTAAGATATAATGCCATTAAAATGCCTTCTCAGAAACTTCTATCATAGAGCTAGCTATGTCAAAACCTACCTGAGAGGCCAATTTTGAGCATGCATACCTTTTGCTATACTTTAGTGCATGATCTAAAATTTAGTGTAAATAAACTAGGATCAAAACTAAACAAACCCATATGATCAATTTCTATTGACACCTTCACATGTGAAAGATATGACACCATCAATATTCTCACTTGATTCTTCTTTCCATATTGCAAAATTGGCTAAGTGTGGAAAAACATAGCTAAACTACTTGGGAGCCCAAATTTGCATATGAATATCTTTTGACATGCTACATCGTATTATCCAAAATTTAACATAAATAAACTAAGCACAAAAATAAACAAACCCATATATCATTTTATACTAACACCTTCATGCGTGTGAATGTTGACCTCATCAACATGCTTACTTGGCTCTTTCTAGCCACATGCAAATTTGGCTAAGTATGGGAAAATAATGATTCTAATCTGAGAAGCCAACTTTTCACCCTGATATATTTGACCAAAATTCAATGCATGAATTGAGATATGGCACATAATAAATACGTAATAATGTGATCACAACCATATGACCAACTCCCCTTAACTGGTTCCCTTGTGGCAATGGTGATATCATCAAATTGCCTACTCAAATTTTTTGCCACTAGACCAAAATGTCTAGATGAACATAATGAAGAACTAGATGAATAAAAATCATGCACACAAGATATCAAGGCATATAACACTTCTTATGGGACCTCTTTCACATTCCCAATACTTTAGACTCATCTCTAAACATCTCAAACCAAGCAAACTCGGAAGATCAACCAAGCCTTCTTCAAGCATACTATGACAAACACATTTCACACTTTATCTTTGTTACTTAGGTTATAAAATCACATCATTTACTCATAAGGAAACCTATATAATATCACCATGACATCACTAATAACTCCCCAATAAAATAATCTTTGCACTGATAAAGGGGAGAGTACTTTAGAAAATAGTCTTTTGAGTTTTTATCAACTCATGGAATTGTTCACCAAAATTCTATTCCTTATACTCCATAACAAAATGGTTTATCAAAAAGGATGAACTAAAGTTTAAAGGATATGGATAATCACATGATGCATTATCATGATTTACCTCCTATACACTAGGCATAAGCACTTAATTGTGCAAACTACTTTCATAATATTATTTTTATGAATGTGATGTTCTATTAACACCATAGATATTTGTGGCTTGGAATAATCTTATTATTGTTCCTTTCATGGTATCAGATCCACTCCTTTAAAAATAAAGGAAAATAAAAAATTAAACCCAAAACCACTCCTTTCAAAATATGGGAAGAAGCATTTAATTGTGCAAACTACATTCTGAATCAAACACCACACAAATAACTTAGTATTTGACTCCAAAGGAGGTTTGGTCTAGAACTAAGCTTGATGTCTAATTTTTTAAGTTTTTGGGATCCATGCTTGGGATTTTGTACTAAAGAAAAAGCATAAATCCTTGGATAAGAAGATCAAACCCTTTATCTTTGTAGGGTATTGTGAAAATATGAGATCTTATCAACTTTTAGATACTAATTCTCATGATGTTATTTTTTGAACACATGTTCAATTTGATGAGCATTTCTCTTCTCACGAGTCTTCATATTTTTCCATGACTTATTCTTATTATTTTATTCCATCCATTAATGATTATTCACTTCATTTTTATGATCCCTTATTTGAGGAGCTAATTTAGAGGAAACTAAAGAGGTTATGGATGTAGCATTAGATGTGGATCATGTTCCCACTATGCCTAAGTGGGCTCATAATATAGTTTATGAGGTAACACATTTCATACATGATCTTCTACCCACTAGACATCATCATACACATTCTAAAATCTCTAAAATTTTGTGTTAGGAATTTTATGGGGATACATAGTATTTTTCATAGGCTCATGGGATACAAGATTAGGATGATGTGATGATATATGAGTATTATTCCTTGATGAAGAATCATACTTGAGATTTTATCTCTCTTTCTAGAGGAAGAAAATTGGTTAGATGCAATTGGATACATCAAACCAACTATGTAGTTGATGGGTACATTGATAAGTATAAGGCTTGTCTTGTAGAAAAGGGTTTATAATATGTAAAAATATATTGATTAACTTGAGAATTTTACCCTTATTACCAAGATGGATTATGTGCACCTTGTATGTTTTCTTGCTGTATCATAGGGTTGTCTAGTGTACTAGATGGACATAAAGAGTGACATTTTACATGGAGATTTTCATGAGGAAATATACAAGGAGTAACCTTATAGGTTTATTCATGATTTTTCTCTTGTTTTTGAATTTGCATGTCTCTCTATGGTCTCAAATAGGATCCTTAAGCTGAGTATGAGAATATGGTTTATTTTATTCTATCTACTAGCTTTATTCATTTCCACTTAGATCTTACCATATATATCCAAAATATTGGAGAGGATATTTTTATATTAGTTTTATATGTTGATGATATAATTCTTATAGGTAACACTTATTCTTATATTTGGGATATTCAATAGGCTTTTTTAGTTCAATTTGATATGATAGATCTCAATATTTTACACTTTTTCATTAGTTTTTATATTTCTTAGTTAAATTTAGGGACTCATTTGAGTTATTATAAGTACACCCTTGATATTATTTAGTGTTTTGGCATGGGTTATTACAAATCAAGTCCATCTCCTTTCTAGTCTAGGGTCAATATTACTTCCACCTACCCTACTCTTTATGATCCCACATTATATAGGTAGTTGGTTGGAAGTCTCATGTACTTAACCCATACTCATTTTGATATTTCATTTATAGTTGGGATTTAATCTTGGTTTGTACATGCTCCTCATGATAATAATTTTTAGGATGCCAAGAATATTTTATGATATCTATAGGGTACTTTCCACTTTGAATTACACTACATCAAAGGTTTAACTTAGTTGGTTGGATATACTAATTCAAATTGGGTAGGTTCCATTAATGATAGGCATTTCACTTCTAGATACCTTTTTTTCTTGGTTATTATACAATTAATCAAGATTGAAATAAGTAATAGGATATTTAATTTTCATCTATAGAGGTAGATTATAGGGTAACATTCATAGTGAGTTAGCATATTCTTTGGCTTTGTCAGTTGTTGACCGAGTTTGGGTTCACACAAGATTCACCTACTATACTTTGGTGTGATAACCAAAGTTCAATTCACATTCTTTGAATCCATGTTGAGCACCAGTAGACTAAGCATATTGAGATTCACATGTACTTCATTAATCAAAACATTTAGGATGGAGTTATTTAATTGGATTACATTCTAACTCAGCATTAGATAACAAACATTTTTATGAAGCATTTTGTATCACCTCATTACCTTGAATTACATGGCATGTTTGGGGTTTCATAATTTGTCCTTGGGGGTGTTTGTGAGGTCATATTATTTATTCATTTATCTCTTTCTAGAGGGGAGTTTTATTTTCATATGATTTTTTCCCTTTCTCCACTTTATGAGAGATTGTTTCATGGATATATTATACATGAGTACCTAATCATGACTTTTTGTTGGGAATCATATTATAGATATGCCACTCTATTTTTGGCCCCTAAATTCACTTGATGGGGAGTGTTATATTAGGTTATTTATCTTAGATCATGTTCACCTAGGTGATTTATTAGTTCTTTTTATTTATTTATTCCCACAATTTATGTGTGGATATTTCATCTATCTTATTTTAGATATTACATATTTATCTTTAGATTTTATGGTGATATTTAATTATTGTTTCTATCCTTTAGGGATAGTTATCTCTTAGTCATAGGTTTGATCTCTTAGCTTGATCTCTTAGTTATGATTAAGCACTTATCTTGATCTCTTAGTTAGGATTCATATTCCCTGCCTATATATGTAAGGCATATTCATTATATTGGAAAATATTTGGAGATATAATATATGGTATCAATTCTCTTTATTTTGCATATGTATCTATAAGTATATGATGTCAAATTACTTTAAGAATACTATTTTTATGAATGTGATATTATATTAACAACATAGATATTTGTGTCTTAGAACAATTTGAGTATTATTCTTCTCATTTTTTCATGTGGATTAGCAATAACCAAAATAGGATGGTTTTAAAAGTGATTAACCAATAACCACACATGAAGTTTTCTAAATGGTTAACTAATAACCACAATATCATGATTTTTCAATGCTACTTTTAGCTCTCTTCAAAATTTCCTCATTATAAGATTACATAAGATTTTTGCTCACTTTATTACCAAACACACTGAAAAAAGAATGTAACTAAAATACACAACATGTAACTAAAATGAATGCCACCAATTCATATGCATGGCCCCATCATTGGTGACTAACAAGAGGCATACAAATAATTCTTCCTCCATTACCTATAACATCATTTAGGTCCATTGATTACTTAACAAATTTATCTTTGAGGCTCATTTGTAGTAACCCCCCATAATTTATATGTCACCTATAAGTGACAATTCATACGTTATAATAAAGGGTTTGACTTTAATGACCAAATAACATAAATGACTTTTGGAAATTGATGTCACAAGACATACATTTAATATATAGTGTTGACACTTGGATTTACACCCCTGAGGAGATGCCTAAATCTCCTCATCCAAGTGACACCATGGAGACATTTCTCTTGCTATGGGTGACAATGTTGAGAAATGAATCTCTAGATGAGGGGCTAGCTCCCCTTGATGCACTCTTTGAAGCTTTCTCTTTAACTTAATTACTTAAAGATGAAAACTGATTAAGAAAGACAACTAACACAATAAAAGGGTGATGCAAAAATATAAAATGTCCTCTCACTTAACTGAAACCACTACTCACAAGGATTTTTCATACATAAGACTCACAACTTAGGATCCATTGCTACATCAATGTTTCATATGCTAGATTTAAGAAGGTATGTGATTCTTAGGAAGGGGATGAATGATTCAAAAGAGGGATAAAATCATGAACCACTTATAATATATATCTACACTTAGGAAATAATAATAGCAAATACCTATAATAGTCTCCTTTCTATAAATTGCTAGACCATCAAGAGTGCAAGCTAGAAAAGAAAATCTTACACTAGACTAGACCAACAATGATTTAAGTCATTACTCAATATTACAAAATATGAGTGGAAATAACAATTGTATATTTATTCAAGAGTTATTAAAGTATAAATTTTGCTAGATTTTCCCCATCAATCAATACAATTTACTCAAATGAGCCAAGAGAATGCATATTTATCACTTTGAGAGAAGCATCAAGTAAGGGGAGTCCAAGGGTCACTTGGACATGTGTCCATCTAAGAGAATACGTTGAAATTGCATTTGGAAGAGAGGTGGGGTGAGTTGTGCCATGTAATATATGTCTACTTGTCCAAAATAAGTCATAAGAATGGTGAAAAGTGGCACAAAACCTGTAATTCTGGCATAGGAAACTACCTTCATGATTCACCTTAAAAAACTACAATTTATCTATATATGGTTAGCTATGATGGTTAGTATAATAAATAGGGGTTATAAAATTTTTTCCAAATACATTAGATTGATCCTTGACCATCCCTATTCTTGTTGACATGTAAAATCATCTTTGGTAGTTTCAAAATGGCTCTTTTCCATACACCTTATACACTTGACATTCAAAAACTCCAAATTTTCCAAATTGATCCATGAAAAAAGAGGGAATGAAAATTTTCAAAGGTTTCCATATCATCAGTTTCAAGGAAAAACCTTTAAAAGGCTTCCCTCATTACTTTCCACCATTTTTCACAAGTGTTCACTAGCTAGCTCACTTGACTGGATAAAAGTGAGAGCCTAGTTGGGATAATTAGATGTTGATATATGAGATGATATTAATTTTTGGATTTATATTAAGTTTAAATATTCCTTCCAAAGTTGTTTCATATTCTAACTCCTCTTGTATCATGCACACCATTCAAAATAGTTAGAATAAGACTTGTTTTCCCTTGATCTATATAATTCCATACAAAAAAACACATATGTAGGATACTATAAGATTCCTATAAAAATTATAGGTGGTTTCATGTCCATACCATTTTATTAATATGCTCCAATTAGGTCCTTGTGAGGGTTTTACAAGGGTTTTGAGAGACCTAAACTCTTAACCTTTGTTCATCAAGCTTAGACATTAGAAATAATAAATTCCATTTAAGGATCTTAAAGTAACTCATATATATTATTAGAAATTTATTAGGGTCCTATGCAAATGTTTATGAAATATATGAGTGATTGAACAAGACCTTCAAGTGGCTTTCATGCTTCTTGTGAGGGTTTTAGTATGCCTAGAGTTAGATATGGATTCATGTGGATTTTACCTACCAAAAAAAATCTTCCTCACCTCTTATTATAACCTATAAACATGTTAAAATCATTTTAATATCTCAACAAGAGCCAAAAATAGAAGTTATCCCTATTTTGGAACAAGAGCTATGCATTACCAACATGCCTATTTGTGCTTTATGAACCAAAAGATGATAATTATCATTTTTAATTACTTATTTTAGAATTAACACATTATTTTTAACCCAAAATTCATCATACAAAATATTATATTTCTTGGAGAGAGTTAGAACTTGAAGTGACATTCCATTTGGGTTGGGTTTGCATGTTTTCCTACTAGGTTTACCTAAAAACCTCCTTGTATAGACCATCTCCTTAGGATTAAAAAATTATATTATGGTTTAAAATTTTATACCATGTGTCCCAAAATTTTACCAACCTCAAAAATTGATTATACTACCCTTTGGTTCACTTTCCAACACTTTTCTCAAAAACTACCATTCTTGTGCATGCATGGAGTGACCTACCTCTGAGATAAAATAGAGGATATTAGGCATATTTTTTTGGGAAAATTGAATGTTTTTGAAGATATAAAAGATAATAATTACTAATTTTACTATTTTTTTTGGTTATATTCCATTACTAAGTGGTCCAACCATCTTAATCTTGCCCAAAAAGGGGTAAAAAAACCCTTTTTCCTACATGTTTTTATACAAAACTCCTTGTAGATGCCACTTTCAGATCACATCCATGATTATAAACTGATTTGGTATATTATAAATCCTAAATTAAATATCATGAGTCTTTTTAGGCTTTTGAAAAGTTTTCTTGGTATTGAAAACCCACCACTTGCCCTTTGAAACAAGGTTTTCATCGTTGACTGTACGGACTAAGACAACATTTCATGGGTGAAAAGGTCATTAGGAATGTAAGAGTTTTTTATTCATGGGTAAAACCTTAATTTTTTATAATGAAACATTATTCACCATTTTAAAACTTCTCATCCTAGTCTCCATGCTTAGCACTAGGCTAGTTCTTCACCTTTCACCCTTATCCCTGTCTGCTAGGATTGAGATAATACCTTGTAGCACATTATGGCTTGATTTAGATTCATGAAAATGTAGGTTATAGTTGTTAATTTATCCATTTCATGTGTATAAACTTCCGCCTCACTTACCTATTATTCCAAACATCTTGTATACTCTTATAACTTGACTATGATCACACCCTTTCATTAGGATTGAGACACCTACCTACAAGCCTATAGGTTTCCAAGGTGAGTTTTTAGCCTCCAAAATATATGAAATATCTTTGTTTATCCTCTTATAACTCCATTATCATAATTATACCTTATTTCATGATTTAATTTAGCTCTAAGGACCTCATTTTACCCCTGACTAAGACCAAACTCAAATACCAGGCTGTAGGTGCATGTTCTGTCTTGATGTAGGTTTTCAAGGTGAGTTTTTAACCTTAAAGGTGAATTAAATTTTATTTATCTACTTAGCATCATTTTTCATTATTTTACCTCATTTAACTGCTCCACTAGGGCTAAAAAACCACTTTTACCCTTGACTGAGACCAAATTCTAACACCCCTGGCTGTAGGTGGATAATTCAAGCCTGTAGGTTGTATTTAGTCATTCATAGCATGTTTAGGAGTATATAAGGATTTATAAGATTTAATTTATCCTTATATAATTCATTCTAGAATATCATTCCTTCCTTTTAATCCTTTAACATCATTTCCTTATGCCAATCCTCAAACACTACCTTCACTGCCTAACCTGCCCTGTGTATGGACAGGGGATATGCATAAGATGTCACTTGATATATTAATCACCTATTCCATTGAAAAATTACTCAAGATTGATTATTTAGTTTCTTGGAATTATTACCTCTTGAAATAATATGCCTAGGACTAGTCAAATTTCTTGTAGATCAAGTATTAATTAAGAATCCTAAAGATATCACTGTCAACATTCAATGATTTCTTGACAACTTGAAGGGGCTTAAAATCCATGTTACATTTACTATTTAGATCCAAAATTTGGAATATTTTTACTAGGTAGGTAGGGATACAAATAAAAAACAATAAAAGTGGTGAAATAATCTTCTATTATATCAAATATTAATCCATAGAAATATCAGGACCTTTGTTTTCTGCATTTGGGGACTGATAGCCTAAAAATGGGAATGACTTTTCTTGGAGAGAAAATTGCTTGTATAGCTTCATATAAATTAATGACATGAAAAACAATACTCTTGGGGAATGATAAAAATCCAAATGGACTCCACCATGTTCTTATGACTCTATCACATCCATACAACCTCCATGAAAGAAGCATAAACTTGACTGAAAGTGAGAAGGCAACAAACAAGGTGAATATGGGCAATATAAATTTGTAAAGGTACTAGTTGGAATTCACACAAGATGAAAACATGAAATAAATATTCATGCATGAACCTAAATCACATAATCACCACCATGGATCTCCTTGGATGTTGGAAAACATAGGACCTACACCTAACTTTGTAATCTTCATGAAACTAACACCATTTAAAAACTCCTTCAAAGACAATGAGAGGTGAAGTGTTAGATATTTAAAACATAATTAAAAGAGAATTATTATAGTATAAAAATACTCATAAATATCTATTAGCTCTAAGGACCACTAAAAACTAGAAATATATGCATGACTTAACCCCTCTTGGATGCAATTGTATAACAGGCTACTTGGATTGTTAACGATTGTTCATATAAGAGGAACCAAGAAGAAAATATTTTTATGAAAATGAAGTGTACTCAGAGTAAAATCCACCTATAGAAGCACTCCTCCCAAGTTCACTTGTACCTATTGTACCAAGTTTTTGAAGTTGACCTTCATTTGCATGCCAAGAGGAAGATGAAGAAAAATGAGTTAAAAATGCATATTTTTGCATTCTCCTTGATGTTAAAACGTGGAAAAGGGTGTGGGGAGGTGAAGGGACCCCCACCCATGTTTTTGGTTTCATATCTGATTATGAGGGCCATATAAGTTCCCAAAAGGGCCTAAAAACAAGGAGAAACCCCATTTTTTGACTCTAACTAAATCTTGGACTGCCACAAACTTGAAAATGACATTTTATGAATTTTCCCATGTTAAAAACATCTTGGTGACAAGTTGATCACTTTAGGCATCCGTACAAGTCCTCTTTTTTAGCTCCAAAGTGGCCCCACAAGGCATCATTTGCATATTGAGTGTGGTGAGTGTAATTAAATGACTTAAAAAGATCCTAAATCACATTGAGAACTTCTCATCCTAGTCTCCATGCTTAGCACTAGGATAGTTCTTCACCTTTCACCCTTATCTGTATCTGCTAAGACTAAGACAATACCTTATAGCACATTATGGCTTGATTTAGATTCATGGAAATTTAGGTTATATGTTTTAATTGACCCATTTAATGTGTATAAACTTCCACCTCACATACCCATTATTCCAAACCTCTTGCATACTCTCATAACTTGATTATGATCACACCCTTTCATTAAGACTGAGACACCTACCTACAGGCTTATAGGTTTATAAGGTGAGTTTTTATCCTCCAAAAGGTATGTAATTTATTTGGTTATCCTTTTATCACTACATTATCATCATGATACCTACTTAAATGCTTCAATGTAGCTCTAAGGACCTCATTTTACCCTTGTCTAAGACCAAACTCAAATACCAGGCTATAGGTGCATATTATGCCTTGTTGTAGGTTTTTAAGGTGGATTTTTAACATTAAAGGTGCATGAAACTTTTAATTATCTCCTTAGCATCATATTTCATGATTTTACCTCATTTAAATGCTCTACTTGGGATCAAAAAACACTTTTACCCTTGACTGAGACCAACTTCTAATGCCCCTAGTTATAGGTGGATAATCCAAGCCTATAGTTTGTATTTAGTCATTCATAACATGTTTAGGATTATATAAGGCTTGATAAGATTGAATTTATCCTTGTAAAATTTATGATAGTATCTCCTTCCTTCCTTGGAAACATTTATCATCATCTCCTTATGCCAATCCTCAAACACTGCCTTCACTGCCTACCCTACCCTATGTATAGATAGGGGGTAGGCCTAAGATGTCACTTGATATAATCATCACCTCTTCCATTGAATGAGTACTCAAGATTGATTTTTTATTTTTTTGGAATTATTCCATCTTACAAGAATGGCCTAGGACTATTCAAATGTCTTGTAGAGAAATTATTCATTAAGAATCATGTAGATATCATTATCAACTTTCAGTGATTTCTTGGCAACTTGGAGGGGCTCAAAATCCACCTTCCACTTACTCTTTATCTCCCAAATTTGGAATATTTGTGAAATCATAAAATTGGTGAAATAATCCTCTATCATATCAAATATTAATCCATAAAAACCTTAGGACCTCTATTTTCTACATTCTAGGACTGAGAGCCCAAGAATGGGAATGGCTTTTCTTGGAGAGAAACTTGCTTGTATACCATCCTAGACCTTCATGAAATGAAAACCATGACTCTTTGGGAATGATAAAAATACAAATGGAATCCACCATGTTCTTATAACTCTCTCACATCCATATAACCTCCATGAAACAAACATAAACTTGACTGAAAGTGAGAAGGAAACAAACAAGGTGAATATGGGCAATATAGCTTTGTAAAGGTACTAGTTGGACTTCCCACAAGATGAAAACATGAAAGATATATCCATGCATGAAAATAAAGCACATTATCACCACCATGAAGCTCCTTGGATGTTAGAAAACATAAGACCTACACCTAACTTTGCAATCTTCATGAAATTAACACCATTTAAGAACTCCTTCAAAGACAATGAGAGGTTAAATTTTAGATATTAAAAACATCATGAAGAGATCCTTAATAATCTAAAACATCTCATCAAGATCACTCATCTCCAAGCACCTCTAGAAACTAGAAATAGATGCATGAATCAACCCCTCTTGGATGTAATTCTATAATAGGCTACCTAGATTGTTAATGATTATTCATAAAGGAGGAGGAACCAAAAAAAAAATCCTATTATGAAAATTAAGTTTACTTAGAGTAAAATCCACCTATAGAATCAATCCTCCCAACTCTACCTATACCTTTCATACCAATTGCTTGAATTTGAACTTCATTTGCATGTCAAGATGAAGATGAATAAAAATGAGTTGCAGATGAATATTTTTTCATTTTAATTGAATTTAAAATGTGGAAAAGGGTGTTGGGAGGTGAATAGACCCCCCACCCATGTTTTTAGTTGGATATTTGATCATGAGGGCCATATAAGTTCCCAAAAGGGCCTAAAAATAAGGAGAAACCCCCCTTTTTTGACTCTAACTAAATATTGGACTGCTTCAAACCCAAAAATGACATTATATAACTTTTAACATGTTAAACACATCTTTGTGACAAGTTTATCACTTTAGGCATCCGTACAAGTCCTCTTTTTTAGCTCCAAAGTGGGTCCACAAGGCATTATTTGCATATTGAGTGTGGTAAGTGTAATTAAATGACTTAAAAAGATCCTAAATCACATTAAGAACCATATTAAGATTAAAACCACATATTTTATGCCTTTGAATAGGTTTGACCCTATTTGACTAGGGTTGACTTTCATTTACTTGACTATTACAAAGGCCTAGACTTTGGACCAATGATAGATTAGGGACAAGTGAACATTTAGATCAAAATGAGACTAATACATGACATTTACAAACCTATACAAAATTAAAAAATGTATGGTTTGAATCAAATTTTACTAAAGGTCAAATTTGGTCAACACTTTTGGCAACTCTTGGGGTAAACATGCTTGTCTATGTTTGAGACTAGTAGCCTTATCCAACTAAGGGCCAATGGAGTCAATGTATACTTGAAGATGACTAAAAAGGTCATGAAAAAATAAAACACAAAGAAAACACACCAACCAACAACAACAAGACCACATAAAGACAACACAAACAAGATAAATAGAAACTCACACTTATGCATAAACACTTAGGAAACACAAGGAAAACAAAAAACTATGTACAAGGGAAGAGGAGGACCTTATTAGAAATGATGTGTATCCCATTGATTGGGATATGAAGATATTATCCATCCAAATTTGAAAGTTTTAAATGATTATATGGCTTACATTGAGTGATAACATATGGGCCACTCCACAAAGCATCAAAATTTATGTGTTTTTTAGGTTTGGCCCTATATTCATCCCATTTTAGGACAATGTCTCTTTATTTGAAACTTCTTGTCAAAATACTTATTTGTTTGTTCTTTGTGAGTGGTCATAGCTTACATATCTTTATCTCTTGTCTCCTCAAGCTCCATTAACTCACACAACCTAACTTCCATGCTCTCATTTTCCATCAATTGTAGCTGATAGTTAAGGTCTAAATATATTAACTCAAGTGAGATAGGAAGCCTAGCCTCCCTTCCATACATAAGTGTGTATGGTGAGTTCCCAATTTCTCTCTTTGGGGTAATCCTATTAACCCAAAGGGCTGTCCTTAACTTGGAGTGCCAAGTCCTTTGATTTTCCTCCATTGTCCTCTTTATAATCCTAATTATATTCTTATTTATGGACTCAGCTAGCCCAGTCCCTTGGGGATAATAGTTGGAGGAGGTGCTAAGATAGATGCCATGATTCAAAGCCCATTCACTTGTCCTTTCTCCTAGGAAAGCTAATGCATTATCTAAAATAATTTTTGAAGGAGATCCAAACCTTGTTACTATACCTTCATAGAAGTCAAGGAATAAACTTTCATTAGCCTCCTTATGAGATATATCCTCCACCCATCTTGTAAAGTAGTTAGTGGCAATCAACACCCATTTGTGGCTAGCACTAGAAGGAGGATTGATTAGACCTATAAAGTCCAAACCCCATTACATGAAGGGTTTATCAACTTGGATTGGATGAAGAGGTAAGTTAGACATATTTTGTTTTCCATAAAAAAGAGCACACTTTTGGAATTTTATTACCCATTCATGAGTGTCCTTGAACAAGCTAGGACAAAAGTAACCAGCCCTCATAATCTTACTAGCTATAGTTCTTGGAGCAAAATGACCACCAACTAGCCCATCATAGAACTCATGCAATCCTTTGTCAATCTAATCCAGATAAATACATGTCAAAAACACACCTAAAAATTTCTTCATAAATAACACTCCATCAATAGGTACATAGGGAATGGATTTCAACCTATAATACCTTCTTCTAGCTCTATCAAGACCTTATGAACACTCACCGGTTTGAAGGAAATGAATCATGTATTATGTCTAACTCCTCATGGATGAAGGTAAAACTACTATAAGGTCATCATTGAGAGCCAAAAATCCCTCCCTTTTCTCTTTCAAGTCTAAAGTAAGATTCTCACATAGTCCTTTTGCCTTCACCAGCTTGGTTATTTTGATCTCCACATCATAATCTATCAATTTGGTGATCTAACGTACCCTTTTCTCATTCAAATATCTACTCAATAAAAATTCATTTACAATATGATGAGGTAAAAGTATGTGAATATTATTATTTTATAGCACATGTCTTAATTTATTGAAGCTCCTAATAATTGAAAGTACTTGTTTCTTAACATAAGTATACTTTACCTCATACCCCTCCAAACCTTGGCTAAAAAAAGCAATAGGTTGTTCCAAATTCTCATCATTTGCTTAGGTAATCATGGAAAAAATCACCTCTTCATTATTGAAAGTGTATAAATTTATGTCCTTGGAGAATTTTGGACTTTCAAGAGTAGGGGCTTGGGCAATGGCTTCTTTGATTTCCTCAAAACTTTCCTTTATCCTTCTTGTCCAAGTGAATTTCTTATCATTACTTAGCATAGATGTTAAGGGTTTGGAAAAATTAAAAAATTTAGGAATGAATCTCCTAATGAAATTTATCTTACCAAAGAAGCTTTATAAACCCTTCTTATGTTTAGGTAAAGACAATGCTAAAATAACATTCACTCTCTCATGATCAATGGATAAACCTTTCTTAGAAATAATATGTCCTAGTAGTTTGCCTTCATGGACAAAACACACACACTTATTTTATTTTAGAGAGATCCCATACTCTCTACACCTCTCAAATATATGATTTAGGTGTTTTAAATGATCATTTGCATTCTTGGAGAAAACTATCACACCATCAAGATAAACCAATATAATGTGATTGATTAGTCCTTGGAAATCCATATCTATTACATGTTGAAAAGTATCTCCAAAATTTGAAAATAAAAATGGCATCTTATTATAGTCATATGTGCCCCATTTTGTAGTGAAGGATGTCTTGTATTGTTCATTTCCTCTCACCAAAATTGGATTGTACCAAGAATAACCATCTAGTAGAGAAAACCTATCCTACCTGTCACCACTTGCAGAATTTGATCCATAGAAGGGAGGAGATAATGATATCTCAAAGAGACCCTATTAAAGTCACTAAATTCCACACACAACTTGATCTCCCCATTCTTCTTTCTAATAGGGACTAAGTTGGCCAACCAAGAAGAATGCTTGATAGGAAAAATGATTCTAGACTTAATCAATTTAGTGATCTCTTTCTTCATGAGTAATTCAATATTAGGATTGATTGGATTTTGTATTTTCTTGATTGTTTTGGAATTTTCATCCAGATATATGGTCTATTGACATAAGCTTGGATCAAAACCCTTCAAGTTACTATATTCCCATTTAAAAATATCATTAAACTCCTTACATAGTTCAATGAAATCATGCTTCTCTTGACTAGTGCATACCTTTCCAAGTGCAAGTAGCTTGTCCTCTACCTTTTCATATTTATCTTGTTTTGTTGACATGATTACCTTCTCTTTATTTATATTATCATCATCCTTTAAAATGCTTTCAAGATTCACTAGACCTTTGGGAAGCTTGTTATACTTTAGTTGGACAATCTACCCTCCATATTGTTGTTGTAGCTTAGACTAATTTTTGGTATATAAATCATATTTTTCTTTTAGGAAGAGGGATATTTGTTTTTCACACTCAAATACCTACCAATTGGTGACATTATCTAGTATATAAGGTCTCATAATCACCTTTAGATGAGATTGATTCTTGTCTTCTCTTATGCTTTTTTGAACATCAAATTGAGCACCAATAGATGCCAACCTATTAGCATGCTTATTTTATTCCCTTGGAATATATGTGATGTTAAAATCCATGAAATATTATACAATATCCCAAACTCTATGCTTATATCACTTGAGGGTAAGCAGTTCTTGGTCAAATTCTGCCCTCTAACTTGATTCACAATAAGCTCACTATTTACATACACTTGTAGTTACTTAACTCATCTTTTTCCAGCCCATTCAAGGCCATATACAAGGGCCTCATACTATGACACATTACAAGTGCATGAGAACTAAAATCTAAAGGTTGAATAATACCTCTCCTTGGAAGGTGAAACCAACATTGCTCCACCACCTACCCCAACCTTACTTCTAGACCCATCAAAGAAGAGCTACCATAAGCCATTCACATCTTCACTTGACTTCATTAAATTAGGAATGAAAGAGTCCTTATCATTCATATAATATAATTCAATAATATATTCCTTAATAAAATTTTAAGGATCATGTTCATATTGTTCATTTCCCCACTCATCTAAGAATAAATCAGAAACTCCCTTGAGGGAAGATGATGGATATTGGTCAATGCGAATCTCCTCTTCATCAATGATGGCATAGTTAAAATTTACCACCTTAGGTGAGTATGGTTCCAAGTGATATTTTTTAATAGGTTTAGATTCAATCTTCACCTCAGTGCTGTAATTTGTTCTAAACACCATGTAGGACCAATTAGCTGCTAAATACCCACTTATTTTAGCTATAAAATCTCTTGATATGAAAATGAAAAAGTATGGCGGTAAATATTCTACCACCACATCATGAGGAATATAAAAATTATGAAAATCATGAAGTATCAAATTCTAATTTTTTACTATCCCCAAAGTCTTAGATAGCGATCCATCCAATTGTAAGACTCTCGTAGTCATTGGCTCCTACTTTAAGCCTAGTTTATCAGCTATACATTTGGGCATAACTAAAGTGCTATCCCCACTATCTATAATGAAATTATGTACCAAGAAATCAACAATGATTATAGAGAGATAAAAGGGAGAAGTGTTTTCATTTTTATTTACTTGACCATCAATTGATTGAGTTCCATTCACTAAGACCACATTGTCATGTCTAGGTGGGCCAGCTTGCTTACCCAATTCATGTAGTTCCTTTTAAGGTATATATTTTTTCCATAGATTTTTCAAGGAGTACCATAATGAGATATTCATCTGAAGCTTCTTCATATTGTCTACCACGCTGATATGAGGATTGTTAACTTTAGGTAAATCTTTAGGAACACCAACACCTTGTGAAGTAGCTTGTGTAGGTAGAGTTGTAGGAGCTAGCCTAAAGTTTGGAATCCTATGATTTTCTTGTACTTTATGAGCTGTATTAGATATAATTACCATAAGATATGATTTATGGGTCAATAAAGGTCCTTGATTGGTTCCTTTAACTTCATCCACAACCCTATTCTTTGATCTAGTGTTGGCAACCACACTAATATTGATATTGTTTAAATTTGCCTAGTGATTGATGGCACAAAAATATCCCTCAAAGTGATTAATGATAATAGAATAAGATTTTAATTTACAATATTACATACCATGTTTAATTTACATCTCAAAACTTGAAACTTGTGGTACTTAATTTCCTTTCATTGTCATGGTTTGGCTATGCATCTCATTTGCATAAGCAACTTGTTCTTGACTTTGCTCAAAGAAGGGTAACCTGGTTGTTCTTTAACCAAGTTGTTTTGAGTGGGAATAAGAGACTTAGAGGATTAAGGAACACTTGGATTATATCTTTGATAAGGCTTGACAAGGATGATTTGGACTTGTCCTTGTGCTTTGTTTTAGAAAGGAGGTCTACTTATTTGCCCAAATTGGTCTTATGTTTGATATGGCCTATAACCTTAAGCTTGTTGTATTTTGAGGGAAACCAATTAATTGGTAAAAATTTGAAATAAAATTTTAACTTCATGGATTTCATTTGAATGAGAAATGGTATTCCTTTCTTGATTATGCAATGGGGCTAAAGTGGGCAATGCACCTTGACTAGGAGAATGCAAATCAGGGAATATTGGCATTGGAGGTCTAGGAGCTATCTTTCCCACTTAGAAAAGATAATTCTCACAATTTATGGCTATTTCATAGGAATAAATAAATGTTTTTCCACCCATAAATTGAATCATCATGGCAATGCCACTATTTAATGCTTTAAAATAGTACAAAAATGCATAGTTTGGAGTAGGTCTTACAAGAGCTAGAATCCTATCCCATGTTTTTTGAAACCTAGTTTTAAAATATTGCATAAACCCTTGTGATGCCCTCTTAATAGTGGTCAATTTATTATCTAGGTATAAATGATCACTCTTTTTCCCAAACCTATTAGTCAATAGGTCTCCCAACTCATCCCATGAGCCAATATGATTTATAGGTAAGGTCCCATACCAATCCAAAAATTTTCCTTGAAAGACAAGGACAAAAACATAATAGCTAAATTTTATTGGGTGATTCTATGGATATTAAAAAAGTTTACTATGTTCTTAATGTGTTGAATGGAAGTAATAGGACCATCTCCACTAAAAGATGGGACACTTTTGAGGGCTGCCCTTGAAATTTGATCATTTTGGGCAAGCTGCAAGGGAGATGCCCCAGTGAAAGGCATAAAAGGTTGTATTATAGAAATCTTGGAATGATCACTATAGATGTTAGGAATGGAATGTAACACAAACATAGAATCTTTAAACACAAAATATCTTTTTTAAGGATGAGTGTTGACAAAACTAAACCTTTTGGAAGAATATGGAGGTAATTAAACAAATTCAAAAGGTACACCTTTCATAATAGACCTAGTGGTTACCTTTAGCATGGAAAGAAGGATTGATCATAAAATAAATACTTTAATTATTTAATGGAGTCACTAGGTACTGAATGTAGATGTTTATTTCAACTTAAACTATGCCAAGACTAGCACCAATCTTGAACAATCTTCTAGGACTTAAAAGTCCCACTGGGCATGCCAAAAACTATTGACACTTGAATTTTCACCCCTGAGGAGATACATAAATCTCCTAATACAAGTGGCACCATGGAGACATTTCTCTTACTATGGGTGACAATGTTGAGAAATGAATCTCTAGATGAGGGGCTAGCTCCCCTTGATGCAACCTTTGAAGCTTTTTGTTTAACTTAATAAGTTGAAGATGAAAAAAGATTAATAGAGATAAATAACACAAAAAAGGGTGATTCACCAATATAAATTGTCCTCTCACTTGAATAAAACCACTACTTAAATATAAACAAGGATGTTTCATACACAAGACTCACAACTTAGGATCCATTGCTACATCAATGTTTTATATGCTAGATTAAAGAAGGTATGTGATTCTTTGGAAGGGGATGAATTATTAAAAAGAGGGATATAATCATAAAACACTTCTAGGATATCTCTACACTTAGAAAATAATACTAGTGAAGACCTGCAATAATCTCCTTTCTGCAAACTGGTAGACCATCAAGAGTACAAGCTAGAAAAGATAATCTTACACTAGACTAGACTAACAATGATTTAAGTCATTAATAAATATTAAATAATATGAGTGTAAATAAAATTTTTATATTTATTCAAGGGTTATTCAATTATATATATTTTTTATTTTCCTCATCAACCAACAGAGGTTGCTCAAATGAGCCAAGAGAATGCATATTATAGCTTTGAGAGAAGCATCAAGCAAGAAGAGTTCAATGGTCACTTAGACATGTGTACATATAATATAATTAGTTAAAATTTCATGTTTAAGAGATGTGGGGTGATATATTCCATGTCATAGAGGTCTACTTATCCAAAACAAGTCATAATAATGGTGAAAAGTGGCACAAAACCTACAATTTTAGCATAAGAAATTGCCTTCATGATTCACCTTCTAAAACTATCTTTTATCTACATATGGTTAGGTCTAATGGTTGGTATGATAAATATGGGTTATAAATTTTTAACACATTCATTGGATTGATCCTTGACCATCCCTATTCTAGTGGACATGAAAAATCATTTCTGGAAGTTTCAAAATGACTCTTTTCCATGCACCTTATACACTTGGCATTCAAAAACTCCTATTTTTCTAAATTGATCCATGAATAATAGGGAATTAAACTTTAAAAATGTTCCCATTTCATAATTTTCAATAAAAAAGCTTTAAAAGGCTTCCCTAATTACTTTTCACCATTTTTCACAAGTGTTCACTAATTGGCTCACTAGACTAGATAAAAGTGAGAGCCTATTTGGGACACGTAGAGGTTGATATATGAGATGAGATGAATTTTTGGAGTTATATTAAGTATATATATTCCTTCTAAATTTTTTTTCATCTTCTAAATCCTCATGTAGCTTTCACACCATTCAAAATAGTTAAAAAAAGACTTGTTTTCACTTGATCTGTATAATTACGTACAAAAAACACATGTGAGAGATCCTCTAAGAGTCATATACAAATTATATGTGGTTTCATGGCCATCCCGTTTCATTTATATTCTATAATGGAAAGTTTTCTCCAATCAAGTCCTTGTGAGGGTTTTACAAGGGTTTTGAGTGGCCTAACTCTTAACCTTTGTTCATAAAGGTCAGAAATTGAAACTCTTTCTAAATTTAATTAAAGTCTCTTTAAGGACCTCCTCTAGCTTATAAAAATGGATTATGTTCCTATTCAAACATTTATGAAAGATATAAGTTATTAAAATTGACCTTCGAGTGGCTTTCATGCTTCTTGTGAGAGTTTTAGTATGCCTAGAGTTGGATATGGATTCTTATGGAGTTTCCATACCAAAAAACACCTTATTAACCTCTGAGTATGACCTAAAAACATGTTAAAATCATTTAGAGAGCTCAATAAGAGCCAAAAATGGAAGTTACCCCTATTTTAGAATAAGAGCTATTTCTTGCCAACATGCATGTTTGTACTTAACCAAAAGATGATAATTATCACTTTTAATGACTTATTGTAGAATTAGAACATTATATTTACCCCTATAGGCATAATATAAAACATTAGATTGCTCTGAGAAAGATATAACTTGAAGTGACATTCCATTTGGGTTGGGTTTGCATGTTTTCCTACTAGGTTTTCCTGCAAACCTCCTTGTCCAAACCATCTTCTTGGGATTAAAACATATTAGGCTGGTTTATAATGTTATCCCATGTGTCCCCAAATTTTAAAAACCTCAAAAATTTATTATACTACCCTTTGGTTCACTATCCAACACTTTTCTAAAAAAACTACCATTCTTTTGCATGCATGGAGTGACCTACCTCTGAGACAAAATAAAGGATATTGTGCCTATATATTTAGGAAAAGTGAATTTTTTGGATGCTAAAAAATGTATTAATGACAAACTTTACTAAAGGGTTTGGCCATATTCCATGCCTAAGTGGTCCAACCATCTCAATCTTGCCCAAAAAGGGGTCAAAAACCCTTTTCCTGCATGTTTATGCCCAAAACTCCTTGTAGATGCCACTTATAGATCCCATAAATGATTATAAATTGATTGGGTATTCTCTAAATCCTAAATTAAATCTCATGAAGCTTTGGATGATTTTGAAAAGTTTGCTTGCTATTGCAAACCCACCACCTACCCTTTGAAATAAGGTTTTCTTGTTTGATTATACAGATTTAGACACCATTACATGGGTGAAAAGGTCAATAGGAATGTAAGAGTTTTTTAGGAATGGGTAAAAAATTAATTTAGGAATGAAACATTATTAACTAATTTAAAACTTCTCATCCTAGTCTCCATGCTTAGCACTAGGATAGTTCTTCACCTTTCACCCTTATCCCTATCTGCTAAGACTGAGACAATACCTTATAATACATTATGGCTTGATTTAGATTCATATAAATTTAGGTTATAGATTTTAATTGATCCATTTAATGTGTATAAACTTACACCTCACTTACCTATTATAAAAAACCTCTTGCATACTCTTATAACTTGACTATGATCACACCCTTTCATTAGGATTGAGACACCTACCTACAGGGCTATAGGTTTCCAAGGTGAGTGTTTAGCCTCCAAAATGTATGTAATTTATTTGGTTATACTTTTATAATTAAATTATCATCATTATACCTACTTAAATTCTTCAATTTATCTCTAAGGACCTCATTTTACCCCTGACTGAGACCAAACTTAAATACCAGGCTATAGGTGCATATTCTGCCTTGTAGGTTTTCAAGGTGGGGTTTTAACCTTAAAGGTGCATGAAAACTTTTAGTTATCTCCTTATAATCATATTTCATTATTTTACCTCATTTACATGCTACTTGGGGATCAAAAACCACTTTTACCCTTGATTGAGACCAACTTCTAATACCCTTGGTTGTAGGTGGATAATCTAAGCTTGTAGTTTGCATATAGTCATTTGTAACATGTTTATGAGTATATAAGGCTTGATAAGATTGAATTTATCCTTGTTTCATTCATGATAGGATCTCCTTCCTTCCTTGGAAACCTTTACATTCATCTCCTTATGCCAATCCTCAAACATTACCTTCACTACCTACCTTGCCTTATGTACGGATAGGGGATAGGCCTAAGATGTCACTTGATATAGTCATTACCTCTTCCATTTAATGATTACTCAAGATTAATATTTGATTTTATTCGAATTATTTCATATTTAAATAATAGGCCTAGGACTATTCACATGTCTTGTAGAGAAAGTATTCATTAAGAATCATGCAGATATCACTATCAACTTTAAGTGATTTCTTGGCAACTTGGAAGGGCTCAAAACCCACCTTACACTTACTCTTTAGCTCCCAATTTTGGAATACTTGTACTAGGTAGGTAGGGATACAAATCCAAAATAATAAAAGTGTTGAAATCATACTCTATCATATCAAATATTAATCCATAAAAACCTTAAGACCTCTATTTTCTACATTTTGGGACTAAGAGCCCAAAAATGGGAATGACTTTTCTTGGAGATAAAATTACTTTTATACCATCCTAGACCTTCATGAAATGCAAACCATGAATCTTGGGGAATGATAAAAATCCAAATGGACTCCACCATGTTCTTATAACCCTCTCACATCCATACAACCTCCATGAAATAAGCATAAACTTGACTGAAAGTGAGAAGGCAACAAACAAGGTGAATATGGGCAATATGGATTTGTAAAGGTAGTAGTTGGACTTATAATAAGATGAAAACATGAAATATATCTTCATGCATTAACATAAAGCACATTATCACCACCATGGAGCTCCTTGGATGTTAGAAAACATAAGACTTGCATGTAACTTTGCAATCTTCATGAAACTAGCACCATTTGAAAACTCCTTCAAAGAAAATGAGAGGTGAAGTGTTAGATATTAAAAAAATATTGAATAGATAATTATTATAGTCTAAAAACACCTCATCAAGATCACTCATCTCCAAATACCTCTAGAAACTAGAAATAGATGCATGAGTCAACCCCTCTTGGATGCAATTCTATAACAGGTTGCCTAGATTGTTAATGATTGTTCATAAAGGATGAGGAGAAAAAAAAATTATGAAAACTAATTTTAGTTATATTATAATCCACCAATAGAATCACTCCTCCCAACTCTGCTTGTACCTTTCGTACCAAGTGCTTAAAGTTGATTTTCATTTGCATGTTAAGAGGAAGATGAAGAAAAATGAGTTTCACATGAATATTTTTAATTTTAATTAAATTTAAAATGTGGAAATGGGTGTGGGGAGGTGAATATACCCCCTACCCATGTTTTTAGTTGGATATCTGATCATGAGGGCCATACAAGTGCCTAAAAATAAGGAGAACCCCCCTTTTTATCACTCTAACTAAATCTTGGAATGCCAAAAACCTAAAAATGACATTATATTACTTTTACCACGTTAAAAACATCTTGGTGACAAGTTCATCACTTTAGGCATCCGTACAAGTCCTATTTTTTAGCTCCAAACTGGGCCCACAAGGCATTATTTGCATATTGAGTGTGGTAAGTGTAATTAAATAACTTACAAAGATCCTAAATCACATTTATAACCATATTAATATGAAAACCACATATTTTAATCCTTTTACCAAGTTTGACCTTATTTGACTTGGGTTGACTTTCATTGACTTTACTAGTACAAAGGCCTAGACTTTGGACCAAGGCTAGATTAGGGACAAGTGAACATATAGATCAAAATGAGACTATTATAGGACATTGAAAAACCTCTAAAAAGTTCAAAAATTTATGGGTTGACTCAAATTTGACCAAAGGTCAAATTTGGTCAACATATAGCAAAGACTAAAAACTCTAAGTACTTGATTGACACACATTATTTGGACTCTTTTGACTTAAAATAAAACTAATGTCAATTAATGTACCAGAAACTTAAAAAAATAATAAAATTGACATAACTAAATTTCTAAACATGATAAACTATATATTTCAAAATGTTATAATTAGAAATTATACTAATGAAACTCAAACTCTATTTAATTAATAAATAATATACTCTACTTTACATCATAAAGACAAACTATAACCAAAGACCACACTCTATCACCAAAAGACTTTATAAACTAAAATTTAGACTCTTTTTCAAAATTTATATAGGTTTAAAACAGAACTTAGCTTTTAATAATATAAAAAGAAACCATACTTAAGTGAACTAATACCTTAAAACCTTAATGAAATGACTAACCAACAAAATGTGAATAATATAAGAGGTATAGACATTAAAGGACCCACAATATAACCCAATCTACATATCAACATGTTGTATGAATAAATGTGAAAACTAAACTTTTATTGCATTATGGTGCATTGAAGTTGTATCTGCATCACTTTGAATTGAATGCTCTTCAGTATTCAGGCATTATATGAATCCATTTTCTATGTTTAATCTGATAAAGAAATGAATTCTTAATAGAATCATAGTAGGTGAAGTTATTATTTGATAGACTATATAAGACTAATTGATGGATTTTAGTAGACAAGTGCACATATCATTTTATAAGATAATAGGTTCTTTAGAAGGAAGGAGACAACATGTTGGTAAGATAATGTAGACACTTAGTGAATCAATATAGTCTTAAATGACCAAAAATGTTGATCATGATTTGCCTAAAGACTTAATTCACAATTCTAAAAAATGTATGGCTTACCAATTAATAACCTAGAAAAATGTGAAAATAGAACCTAAACTACCTACACTAAGCTCTTCACAATATATTTGCTTTCAAAATATGGATAAACTATGAACAACAATTATTCTATCCCATACAAAATCTTAGGTCTCTATAGTTGCTCTGATACCACTATTAGGTATGTGATGAACTTATACAAAGCTTTAACTGATCCACAAAATGATAAATATAAATACTCATAGAATAATATGCACACTACTATATTTCATTCGACACATTATATGAACAATACATTGGCTATTATATAGCCATAGAGGTAGTAAAATAATCTCCTAGTAAATAGGATCAAATAACTCTAGATAGTCATGGGTAACAATAAACATATGGGAATACAATTCCCAATAATAATAAATAATATTGTTATAATTATATAACAATATAATCACCAAAGGTAACTAGTAAATTACTAATTATTATAGTAATTTATGATGTGAACATTACTCAATCCTAACATTCTAGTTACACTCTGATTTGTTTGGTTATTATACATCTTAAATAATATGGTATATCATTAGTTTTATCCTATTAGGGTCATATTAATCCAAAAATAAATAAAACATATTGGTGAACCCATTATTTGTCTATAATATAGAACAACCTATGTTTTCTTAGGGTTTATTCCTTCTATTACTTTAATATTTAATATTTCTATATTTATCATTGATTTTAAAATCCTTATGTTTTCTATTGTATTAAGAGTAGGCTGTGTGCATATTTTCTTTATCATCACATATTTTAGAAAGTATTCTATAAATATGCATCTTAAAAAATCTAATAAGTCTTGTTTCATGGACCCTTTATCTTTTACTCATCCCACATCCTATATCTATGATAGTGAATGGACAAATAAAGTTGTATATGATCACATTTTAGTGCCTAGTAACAATGTTTATGTAGATAAGGAATATGCATGTAAAAGTGAAGGAAAATATTATAATAGTAATGATAATGATGAAGTTGAAGATAGGAATATTAGCGTTTCATATTTTAATAATTATAGTGATGAAGAAGAGGAATACAATGAGCTTCAAATACAAGAAGTTACATCTCCTTCTCTCTTTATACATTCTTCTACAAGTCATTTATTATAACAACAAGGAAAAATACTATATTAACTAATGAACTTCTTAGTATGATTCCACTTAAGAATGAAGATACAATAATATAATGAGTATATCATTTAAATATTGAATTAGCTGATGCTTTACTTTGCAATGTTATTTTTACATATCATTATTATAGTGATACAAAATGTAGTGATATTCCTCTTACCTCGTTAGAATGAAATATTCCTTTACGTGATGCTTGAGAATTGATGTTCCTCCTTTTTCATCTTTATAAAATGAATGTGATAATATTTATAAATTATGTAATGATGTTTCTAAGAAGATTTATTATATGCAAGATAATTTAGCAATGTTTGTGATCAATTTCTTAAACCTATATTTAGTATAGGATCATTTTCCTACACCACCTTCCCCTTTTTGAAATAGTGTACCAATGGAAATAATTAATAATAATATTTAGTTATTGAATTATCCCCTTAAAAATATTAAATTTATTTTCCAATAATTCATATTCTTAATGCATGCTGTGGGAATTTTACAATAAAAAGTGAATTACCTCTCTCTACAAAGCAAATCATATCATTCTTGGGTAGATTATAATGCTATAAGGGTGAGTGCATGAAGTTTGGGGCTAAAATAGGACACTTTTTGAATTTAACATGGTTTTAATGTTTTAATATACATAGTTTATAAAAGTGCATATGTGGTCTTCGCTCATAGGCTTGGTGATTATCAATCCTAAATTGCATACATGGTTTTATTTTTCAAAAGTGCGTATGCATTCCTTAATCTATACATTTCTTACATAGTTAACCTTGAATACTAAAGTCTAAAGTCTAAAACCTAAATGAATTAGGTTCATCAAGCTTAATTTGGCCTAAATTGCATCACTAATTGCCCCAATTGACTAATTATCTCAATCTATGATGACATTGGGATTAATTGAACCCACAATCATATTCTATAGTCATAAATAGGTTCAATGAGCTCAAATTAGCCCCCCATTGTATTCATGACTAGACCCTATACCCTAAAACCTAAACCCTAAACCTTAAGCCATAAGTTATAATCCCTAAATCCTAAACCCTAAATCACAAACCCTAAACCCTAAACTAATAAATTTGACTGAAATTAACATCATTTAGAGTAATAATTAGGTTCATAAGGCTTAATTTGCCTTAGATCACATCACTGATTGCTCCGATGACTAATTGATTCAACTTGTTATGACATTGGGGATATTAAAACCTTTTAGGTTTTAGCATATGTAAAAAATATGTTATATTAATAGGCTGAGTAAACTAAATCAAGGAAATAATATGCATAAAATATTTCCACTAATTTTTTACATAATTGACTAGATTTGAATTTTTGAAAAATAGTAATAAATCATGCAAATAAAGGCTTATTTGGAAAAGACCTGATACATATTATTATATTGTCATAAATTGAGATGGAATCTAGTTGGAGTGTCATCAACTAGATCGCTATGTTATAACCCTTCCTAGATAGTAGCACCATAATTAGATAGTAGCACATTATGGATCAAGTGTCTTAATATTGGAGCTAGTGTCCTCTATGCAGGACTATCTTGAAATTCTAGGTGTACCTATGTCTAGATTTTTGGGTCTATTCCTATGTGCATGAATTTAAGATCTCTATATTTATCCTTTAATGACTAATTTATGGTGAAAACCCTAATCCTCTATATAATTAAGGTATGAAATGAAAAGTGTGTTTGTTAGTAGGATAGGTTGGACATCCTCAACACCCTACTGTGAAGAGAATTGCCTACATACCAATACTCTGAGGAGGGATTAAGACCGATGTAGTTCTCCCCACCTAAGTATTGGTGCAAGTGCAAGTGATTCTAGTATTATAGTGGTCTTGAGTGCCTTGAGTGTTATTGAGATTGGAAATATGGAGAATTTGAGCTTAGGGTTGTGGTAGATGGTAGTATGCAGAAGTAGGGTAGAATAGGGATTGATAACCTTAATTTTACTCAACTTATTTCATGTTTGAATAGTTATTTTACATCTAATTTCCATCTAGTGGATATAGGGATACAATTCATGTATTTATAGCATTTTTTTGCTTGTGTGGAAATAAAATATGTCTATGTAAACCCTAAGAGGATTTTGATTTTGAAAATATATTCATTTGGGAAAGTTAGGGTAAAGGACATAGGTGCGATTTTGGGGATATTAAAACCATGTGGCTCTAGTGTATTTATTATGGTGCTAATATCCAACTGGTAGAAAAATGGGCACAAAGGGATAGGATTAAGAAATGAGGATATGAGACTATGTTCAAGATGATTAGGGATGCCTATGGCCCACATGAAGTTTGGATAAGTGTAATAATAGGATCTAGAATAGGTTTATGGATAATATAGGGATATGTAGTCTCAAGTAGCACTCTTAACACTCAAATACCACTTTTAGGTGATTAAATTTACTCCCTCCAATTTATGATATAAATTTAAAAAGGTGAAATGATTAATATAAATGAAAAAGAAGTGTACATGGACTTGCCTAGGAAGTGAAACTTGTGAAGTTAAATATGAGTATGTGAAGCTAAATCTACTTATGTGAAGCATGATCCAAAACATGTCTTGTAATTGAAATGAGCATAAATCACTCCTTAATTAAGAGAGATCAAAACAAAAATTCTATGATAATTAAATAAGTAACTGAGTAAAATTGAGTAATGATATTGGAAAGAGGAAAGGAATGAATACACCTCATTGGGTATGTAAACCAATACATGAACTTGGTGACAACCTATGTGTGTGCATGTATATAGTGATCAATAAGTGAATATATTGGACTAAGCTAAAAATTTTATTAATTCTCATGTGTGGGTGGTTCAAGAACTCAATCCAATTTTGACTATATCATTTCCCACCCCTGCTTGGTGGATCATGACCTAGGAATAACTTATAATAGATTGATAGTGTGTCTAACCCTTTCATGTGGTTGGATCAATAACTAAAGTAGTATATGAATCCATTATTAACTACCCATATTTATTATATGCATATGAAACTAAACTATGTAAATTTCTAAAAATGTCTAACTATGTATGTCAGTTTTGTGGTGATTCGAGTATATAAGGTAGTTCTAAGCCACTTGGGAATGCCAACCACTATAGATGGAGTAAGTAATGAAACTCATGATAAATTGGAATAAAATTTTAGGTGTATAAAACATAGATAATGTCATGTAATTTGTGATTACATATAATCAATTGGTATGTAATTGAGCATATAGAAATAATGTGCCACACACCTACCCCTAAATTTGATATCCAAGCTTATAGATTCTGGACTAAGTTGTAATAAATTGTATCTAGATATATGACATGAATATGAGAATGATAATTCCATGTATAATTCTCCAAATATAAGTAAAATAATATGAATCTAAGATGAACTATTATCAATTTGAGTTAGAATTGTGTACAATTGATAAACTTGTAATTGGATATGTGCAAACATATACTATACTTGTATTATTCTAGCCAATTTGAGTTGTTTTAAAACTAAGGATACTAGAAAATAGTGCCATATCTTAGATAGTAGTGCCATGTGGTGTTAGTGTCACTATTTAGGCACTAATATCTTTCTAGTTTAAATTTTATGCCACTATAATAAATTTTAAATCATTGTTTATCCACTATGTTTACCTGTGTCCAATTTTTTGTAACTAAGCTTGTGTTCTAAAAAATGTGATATGAGTGTAATATAGGATCTTGATCTCTATTATAAATACCTATGATTATCCCATATTTTTATGGTAATTTTTAAACCTATGCAATAACTATCCTCAAAATAAATAAGATCTACAAAATGTGTTTTAGCCAGAGCATTTATGATAATTGCATGGTAATATAATATAATGTGCATACATAACATTGAAATGTAAGATGATATAAGAATAAGCATGTAATGTATATAATTTTAAAAGGGTGTTAAGATATATGTAATAAATGTATGTAAGAATAAATTTGATTAGAACTAAGCAACTAGCTAGGGGTATGGGGCATGATTTCCATCACATCACCCAAGTAGGAAGGGTAGATGCATAGGGTCCCTCATGGAATCAAAAATTAATGTGTGTAATAAGTAATGACAAGTGTCATGTATATGATGCATATAATAGAGCATACATAATAAACACATGAGATACAAAAAGTAGGCCAAGGGGCCACAATACAACGAACATGGGCACATACCACTGAATATGAGAAAATAATACATATAAAGACATGTTCAAATGTCCATATATGAAAAAAAACAAGTTGGATTAGATCAAAATAAAAGGACACATTAAAATGTCTACATACATAATTATAAAAACACACACAAAGGACATGAGAACATGTCCAAGGCATATATAATGTGAATATAAGTGTCATAGATCAAAAGAATAATGGGATATTCAAATGCCCTCAAATAGAATAAGTATATAAATACAATCAAGTATAAATTAGGTAATGTATAAATGAAAGTATGCATGAATATGTAATACAAATCCATATGAGAGCTAGGATGTACATATGTTAAGTCTAAATTAGTAATAGTAAAAAAAAAAAGAGTATGAGTAGCAATGATCAATATCAAGATATAATAATGCTAAACCTAGAATGTAGAGATATAAGGATAGAACCTGGTGATCAAAACTATCTATAAGATGCCCCTAAGTGGGAGAATGTGTTAAGTGAATAACCATGAATTGGTGTATATACCCCCAATGGGTAAATAATAGCAAATCGAGATTAGTGTAGTGGATCTGAGTCCTATCATCAATCTTCAAACACTCAACAAGAACAAGTGAAACATGTATATATGATAAAATTGACTATACAAAGATAACATATGTAGTATCTATTGACCATTTTTTTCCCAACAGGCAAAAAATTTGGTCCCCTTCTGCCCCTTGCTATTTTAGGCCATTTCTTTTGATTTTGCACAGGTCCTATAAAATCTATGGACTTTGTAGGGTACTTTTTAAGGATTCAACAGTTCCCTACAGACTTCATGTTTCTATAGAATCAACTGGTTAGTCTTTTAGCACAAGGAGGATCAGTTCAGAGAATGCTAGGGTTTTCAATACTTTTTAGGCTCTTGTCTGACGAATTCAGCCCTGGTTCAAGCCTCAGTTCAATCTTCAAAACCATCACTCCTGGTTCAATCGCTGGTTTAATCGGTACTTGGTTCACCCATCTGCAGTTCAAACGGCCTTGTTTCAAGCTTTGGTTCATTCAGATGGTTTAGTCATTTGGTTCAACTAGATGATTCAATGGGTTCAATTTCATTGGCTTTGATTCACTTTGCATTGGCACATAATGTTTGAACCGCTTGAACCGTTGAACCATTTTTGGTTCAACAGCTTGGTTCAAGGGTATGCCCAGATGGTTGAAGGGCAACTCAAAGTTCAAATGCCCTTGTGGAGGATAGGAACTTCAATGAAAAGGTAGCCGAAGGGTAAGTTTGGATTTTGTTTAAGTCCTAAATTCCTTCAAACCTTTTATCTGAAGGAATTCCTATAGACAAATAGTCTGAAGGAATTTGGGGAAAGCCACGCCGGGAAACTCAGTGAGAATTCCATGAACTTTTGTCTATAGGGAAATGTCTGTGGACTTTTGTCCATGAGAAAATGTCTGTGGACAAAAAGCCCATGGAAAATGTCTGAAGCAAAGGAAAGGCCTGAAATAAAGGCCGTGAAGCACAAAATCCCATAGAAAAGACCTGACAAACTTTTGTCAAGGACAATGACGTCCCAAAATCCATCAAATTTAAGGAAGCAAATTAGCTGTTGGTTTTCAAAGTGATGACGATGGCGTGAACATCAAAATTAACACAGTGAAATAGCTATTTCATTTCAAACTAAAGGATGCCAACCATGGAAAAGGCCCAAAAATGCAATGACCTATCAGAAGATCACCCCTAAGGGCCGAAGGAGCCAAAAGAGACAAGATAGGGAAAAGGACCTTTTTCTAGGAAATAAAGAGAGAGAGAGATGCAACGTGAAGGAATGGACTACCCAAGTAGCGAAGGAAAGCACTGACTCAAGAAGTTATTTTGGTAGATGATACAGTGCCTGTGAATTGACCATTAAGAGGTGCAAACAACTAGTAGTGCAATTGGTTTCTCTATTTCACATTAATAAGTAGACAAACCGTGTGATCACCTTGAAGAAATAGCCTTACAAATAGACAAAGGGTGCAGCCCATTGATGTTTTGAGCAGCTTGCTCTTCCCAATGAGGGGACACAAATGGGCCACTTGTAAAAAGGGGCACCAAAAGGCTTCTTTTCTTCTTTTATATATTGGAGACTTGTCATTTGAGAATCATCTTCCACATTTGTAAGGCGTAGCCCTGGCAAAATTTCACCTGAATCAATAAACGCATTTTTACCTCTATCTTAGATAGATATTTTTGTGTATGTCTTGAGTGTTAGTTTGTGTTTAGTCATTGCTTCTTGATGGTTTCATAGGTCCAACACCAACATATCTATTGTCTATAAGGTGCCATTTTTGTAGTTGGTAAGGAAAGTTATATTTGGAAGTGAAGAAACAAAAGAAATTACCTTATAGTGTGCCTTTCACAGCACCTTTGGTGAATCTCTATTTTTCTGTATTTTCATTAAAGCCTCCTTGTCAAGATCTTGCAGTTTAGTCCTTTTACCAGTTTGAAGCATATGTGTGTGTTTGTCTGATTTTAGTGTGAGGGTGAGAAGGTCGATTCATTTTGGTGCATCACCTCCTTTAGAGTAGGTTTGTTTTCTTGCAATCTTTCTCCCTTTTCATCCCCCCATTATATATATATATATATATATATATATATATATATATATATATATATATATATATATACACGTATGTTAGCACTTATTAGAACAAATTAGATGCATCAAAGGGAGCTAGCCCTTACCTAGAGACTCTCCCCTCCAGCTTCACCGGTCCCATAGGTGAGAGGGGAGTTTCCATAGTTGCGCGAAGAATGCAAGAGCTCGGCCTCCTACCAAGGGTGTAATCTTCTGTGTCAACAGTTTTGGCATGCCCAGTGGGACTTAGTTTTACAACTTAGTAAAGTTTCAGGATTGATGCTGGTCCTATTACAACAAATCAAAAATTTCCAGCATCTAGTGATTCCACTGGTAAGAGATTCAATTTTCCAATCAAGACCAATTTTTTAACTTTCTATGCCTAAAGTTACCACATGGTCTGCTTCTAAAAGGGTTCCATTTGATTTCATTGAGTTGCCTTTGAACTTAACAAAAAGACTAAGGTTTGAGAAGACCCATCCTTATTCAACAAGCCACCCTCCTAGACCTATTGTAAGGGATGCATACACATCAAAGCCACAATTACATCCCATCCCAACTATGGCATTGCCCTTTGTGGCTTTTCATGGTCAGAGCCCCTTGAACCTCCCACATTATGATCCAATCCTAAGAATAGCCCTAAAAAATGTGCCTTCTTTCAATGGAGAGGGGCCCATTACAGTCATCGAGCACATTAGGAATATTGCTAACCTTTGCAATATTCACAATGTCACAGAGGAAAATATCGCCATCAGATTGCTAGCATTGTCTCTCAAAGGCAAGGCTCTTGTCTGGTATGGGACCTTGCCTATAAATTCAATCCATTCTTGGAATGAATTGGGTACTTATTGTTGAGCAGCTGATGACCATAAAAAGAGCCCCACACAAGTATATGCAAGATTTCAACATGTAGTTTCAGAAGACTTGAGATAGGATCCCCATTTTGGTAAGACCGACTACTACCTATGCTTTCTTGTATTATTTAAGAGCATTAAATAGTGATATTATTGTGATGATACAATCCATGGGAGGGCATATACTACTTGCTACTTATGACGTAACCATAGCAGCTAAAAATTGCTTAAGGCTGGGAAAATAGCCCCTAGACTTCACATGCCACTTTTCCTAGAAATGCTACCTCCATTTTAGGCCATTGCTCCCACATTAGCTCCTCTGCCTACCATGGAGAAACTAGCTATTGCTCCATCCAATGAGCTTCATAAAGTTAAGAGTCTATTACAGAGTATGTCAAATGAACTTGTAACTCTTAAAAGGCAACAAGCTCAAAGCAACAAACCAAATCAGGGATACTAGTATTATGGTCAAGTCCCTAGACCCCCTTACCAAAACTATAATCAAGGATAGAGTCAACTTACTTAGACCAAACCATTTGAAAACTACAACCCAGGCCCCTCTTCATCATCTAAAGTCATGGTGCCTATTCAGAATAATCTAGTACAGGAACAACCAAGTTGTTCGACCATGGGATATGGTCAGGAATAGGTTATTTATACAAATGAGATGATGGGTTATTTCTAGAATGTAGACAATTAGGTAGCTGCTCATTCCCATGTCTTTGAGGCTCCAATGCAACCCAACACGAGTAGCAATCAGGCCCAATCTAATTCTACCCTCATGAATCATCTAAAAGGGGAATTTTATTCAGTGAATTATGTGGGTGCTATAGATAATTAGGCTAACTATGTTGTAGCCAACACAAGATTCAAGAGGAGAGAAATGGGAGAAGCCTAGGCAACTACCCAATCGATAGCTACACCTTCTCCATCACACTCAAATTAGAAAGCCCCAAACTTTAGATCATTGTTTGTACCTTCAGCCCCTTAGCTTACACCTCAAGTCAGAATTAGCCCCAAAGAAGGCTTGAAGGGAGGCGGTCCTCAAGTCAATATAGTGGACCAGATGAAGAAGCTTCATATGAACATTTCTTTATGGGATTCATTGTCTCTACCAGGATAGAAGGACATGCTACAAAGGGAATTGCATGAGCTAGATTGATAAGATATCCCAACAAGGGTTGATAATGTCTTGATGATGAATGGACAACCTTCCACCTTAGGTTAGGTAAAGAAGGAAGAGATAATTCCCCCTTTTTATGTGTCCTTGGTCATAAGAGATTTCTTGGTGCACAAATGCATTATTGATAGTGGGGATAGTACCTCAATGATGCCCAAATGCATAGCTGACAAGATGAGACTAAAATATGAAGAGATGAATAAGGGAGTCCTATAGCTAGATGGGACACCTACAAAAATAGTTGGGATAATGAAGGGTTTAAGCTTGACATTACATGCTTGCCCAACCTTCTCAATTCCCCATGATATAGTAGTGGCATATGTTCCTCCTTATTTCACAATTTTGTTATCGAAGGACTTCACATCAAAGATAGGTGGTTATCCAACAGCGAATTGGTCCTATCTAGTTTTTAGAACCAAGTATGAGACCAAGGTAAAGATCAAATTTGAGCCACTCTACAAGGACCATCTCAAACCATACTCGCTCAAGGTAGTGAATGTCAGTTACACTATTATCGACCTAGAAGAGTCCTAGATAGACCAATATCCATCCTCTACTCTTGAAGGAGTTGTAGACCTACTCTTGGATGAGTGGGGAAGTGATAATTTCAAGCATGAACCTTACAAGTTCATAGAGGAGGCAGGCATTGGAGTTTACTGCATGCATGAAGAGGGTACCTTCATACCAAATGTAATGAAGGCAAGCCAACAAGACCTAGGTCTATGGCAGCTATATTTTGATGGTTCCAAAAGTAGGTTGGGAGCTGGTGGTGGAGAGATACTTTTCAGCTTTCCATTTCCAATTTTCTTTCACAAGCAATGTTGTAGAATATGAGTCCCTTATCCATGGTCTAGAATGGGCAAGAAAAAGAGGGATCAAGGAGTTGCAAGTTTTGGGAGATAGTGAGCTGATTGTAAATTAGGTGAAAGGCTAGAATCTAACCAAAAATTCCTTGATGAAGTCCTACAAGCATAGGGTCTAGGATTTGGTGGAATATTTTCTCACTTTCAATATTGCCTCCATTCCCAGAGAGTAAAACAAACAAGTGGATAGGTTAGCAGTAATTGGTGCTTAGTTTGATGTTTCTAGGGAGATAAGTTGAGACTATGGTTCATGCTATTTAAAGGTGGTAGTTTAGCCCTCTATCCCCAACAATATTACAAATTGGCAGGCCTTCAAAAATGACCAACAAATAGCATTCTTCCTGCAAGAAGAAGCTGAGTTCGCAACAAAGAACTAGGAAAAGCTGCAATAGCAATATGTCAACCAGATTGTTCAATTGAAGAACAATAAGCTCCCTAAAGGTTTGGTCACTCTTGAGAGTATCTTCAATGGAGATGACAAACTAAGAAGTGATAAGGCATCCATCACAACTAAGGAGAAGAATTACGAGAAGGTTGAGATCTTCAAGGATAAGGTGCTTACGCTTGGAAAAGTCTGCATGATTCAAGAAAGGTAGACTTTCATTTTGTTGTGTCATGAGTTTGTGGATGTTTTCACTTTAGATTATAGTGATTTGAAGGGGTTTGACCCAAGACTCACCTAGCACATCATTGAATTAGAAGAAGGCACCAAAGTAATCACGTAGAAGCAGAGACCTGTCAACCTGACGATTGAACCTCTCATGCAGAAGGAACTAGCCAAATTAATTGAGTCTGGGATTATATTTCCAATCAAACATTCCTTTTTGCTGGCCAATCTTGTTCCTATTCTAAAGAAGAATGGGGAGATCAGGCTATGTGTCAATTTTAGAGACCTTAATAAAGTCTTTTTAAAAGATCATTATCCCCTCTTGATCATGGAGTGGATCCTTTAGAAGGTAATAGGTAGTGAGCATTTCTCCCTCTTGGATGGATATTTAGGGTATAATCAAATTTTGGTGCAAGGCTGTGACCAAAACAAAATAGCCTTCACTACTACATGGGGAATGTTTACCTACAAGAAGATGCCATTCAGACTATCTAATGCTAGTGCTACTTTTTAGTGAGCCATGGACATGGCTTTTTGAGGCTTGATAAATAACAATGTGTTGGTATACCTTGATGATGTGATGGTATTCTCCAAGGAAGTGAGCCAACACATGGAACACCTCAGGCATATTTTTGAAAGGTGTAGGGAATTTGGCATCTTTCTTAAACCAAAGAAATGCATGTTTACTATTCATGAAGGGAAACTCCTTGGCCACATCGTGTCTAAGGAGGGCTTATTCATTGACCCCGAGAGAGTTCATTCTATCCTAGAGATGTCCCTACCTAAACACAAGAATGGCCTATAGAGCTTCTTTGGCAAGATAAATTTCATTCAGAGATTCATTCCAAATTTCATAGAGATAGTCAAGCCACTGACCTCTATGATGAGAAAGGGTGAGGAGTTTAAATGGACAACACAAAGGAAGGACAACTTTGAAGCCGTCAAGTAGGCCATAACTCAGGCTCCTACTTTGATTAGCCCTGACTTCAACAAAGACTTCAACCTCTACACTTTTGGCAATGAAAAGGTAATCTTTGCCATGCTTACCTAAGCAAACGGTGATGACCTCGAGCAACCACTTGCCTTTTTTAGCCAAGGGTTAGAGGATTTTGAAGTCAGATACACGTATGTAGAAAATCAAGTCCTGACAATAGTGTAGATCCTAAAGAAATTTAGGCATATGTTGTCTAACAGCAGGATTCACCTCATGGTTCCACATCCTGGTGTCAAGGATTTCTTGACCAATCGAGACCTAAATGAGAAGAGAGCGGGGTGGATCACCAAGGTGATGGAGTATGACATAGACATCAAGACCACCAAGCTAGTGAGGGGAAGAGGCCTATGTAAACACCTTGCTATGAACTTTAAGCAAAAAGGGGAAGGTAGCTTACTAATTCATGATGTAACAACAATAGAAGAACCAACTGTCATAAAGGATTGGACATCAGACCTAAGGCATTTTATTCTCACTGGCGAGTGCTTGTAGGGTCTTGATGGGACCAAAAGAAAGTTCTTCAGGCTCTAGTCTCTCCCTTATGTCTTGGTTGATGGAGTATTGTTTAGGAAGGATCTCTCAGGGGTCCTTCTAAGATGCATAGACTCAAATCAAGCTGACAAGGTGTTGTCTGAGTTCCATGATGGGCCGACAGGCAGTCATTTTGCTCCCAGAGCTACTGCATCAAAGATAATGAGAGCTAGCCATTTTTGGCCTACTCTGTTTAGGGACACCCATGCCTAGGTAAGAAAGTGCTAGAAGTGTGCACTTTTTGATGGGAAACAATGGTTGGCTGCCATGCCTCTATAGCCTATTCAGGTAGAACAATCATTCATGTAGTGGGGTCTGGACTTCATAGGGATGATTAATCCTCCCTCTAGTGCTAGACACAAGTGGGTCCTGACTGCCATGGACTATTTCACAAAGTGGGTAGAGGCTTTTGCTCTGAAGGAGGCAAATGAAAGTGTGGTCCTAGATTTTTATGAGGGCCTAGTGACAAGATTTGGGGTCCTAGCCACCATAATCTTAGATAATGCCTTGGCTTTTCTGGGAACTAAAACAAGTGAATGGGTGCTTAGGTATGGTATATATATCAACACTTCATCCAATTATTACCCACAGGGGAATGGGCTGGCTATGTCCACCAACAAAAACTTGATCAGGATCATCAAGCAGACCATGGAAGAAAATCAAAGGACTTGGCATGCCAAGCTAAAAATAGCTCTGTGGGCTGACCGAATCACTCCAAAGAGAGTAATCAAAAATTCTCCATATACACTCATATATGGAAGGGAAGCTAGGCTTCCCATCTCACTTGAATTGCCAGCATTGGATCTCACTCACCCGCTACAATTAGAAGAAAGAAGTAGCATGGAGGTCAGGCTGTGTAAGTTGATGGAGCTCTAAGAGATAAGGGACCAGGCTATGGCCTCTATGACCAGTTGCCAACAACAAACAAAGAGACACTTCGATAAGATATCTTCATCAAAGGATTTCTTTAAAATAGACATTGTCTTGAAATGGGATGAAGACTGAGCTAAGCCTAGAAAGCATGCAAAATTTGATGCCTTATGGAGTGGCCCATACATAATCACTCAGTGCAAGTAGCATAATGCATTCCAACTCTCTAGGTTGGATGGTGAAGAATTGCATATCCTAGTTAATGGGATATATCTTAAGCATTGCCACTAATTCCTTTTTTTATCATGTATATATTTCCCTTGTTTTTCTTGCTTTCCCTAAGTGCTTTTTGCACATGTTAGTAGTTTTCTTAGCCTTGTGTGTGTTTTCATTTCCTCAAGGGTAAATCCACGTGACTGGTTCTAGCTTTATCAGAGCTATTACTGGTTTTTAAGTTACCATCTGACTCTGGGCCCAATGAACTACAAGGCAATTGGTCTTTAAGCATAATAGGCATGCTTCCCTTGGGAGTCACCAATTTGTTGACCATTTTTTGCTCAACAGGCAAAAAATTCAGTCCCCTTCTACCCCTTACTATTCTAGGCCATTTCTTTTGATTTTACATAGGTCTTGTAAAATCTATGGACTCTGCAGGGATATTTTCTAAGGATTCAGTAGTTCCCTACAGACTTCATGTTTCTATAGAGTCAGCTGGTTAGTCTTTTGGCATAAGGAGGACCAATTCAGAGAATGCTAGGGTTTTCAAGACTTTTTGGGCTCTTGTCTAATGAATTCAGCCTTGGTTCAAGCCTCAGTTCAATCTTCAAGACCATTGCTCCTGGTTCAATCGGCACTTGGTTCACCCATTTCAAGCTTTGGTTCATCTAGATGGTTCAGTTATTTGGTTCAATTGGATGGTTTAGCGGCTTCAAGTTCACCAACTTTGACTCATTTGGCATTGGTGTGCAATGTTTGAACTACTTGAACTGTTGAACCATTTTTGGTTTAATAGCTTGGTTCAAGGGTATGCCCAGATGGCTGAATGGTAGCTCAAAGTTCAAATTCCCTTGTAGAGGGTAGGCACTTCAAAGAAAAGGTAGCTGAAGGGTAAGTTCAGATTTTGTTTAAGTCCCAAATTCCTTCAAACTTTTTGTCTGAAGGAATTCCTTTGACAAAAAGTCTGAAGGAATTCGGGGAAAGCCACACCTAGAAACTCAGTGAGAATTCTATAGAATTTTGTCTACAGGGAAATATCTATGGAATTTTGTCGGTGGGAAAATGTATACAAACAAAAAGCCCACAGAAAATGTCTGAAGTAAAGGAAAGGCCCAAAACAAAGGCTGTAAAGCACAAAAGCTCACTGAAAGGACTCGACAAACTTTTGTCGAGGACGATGACGTCCCAAAAGCCATCAAATTTAAGGAAGCAAATTAGCCATTGGTTTTCAAAGTTATGATAGCCACGTGAATATCAAAATTATCACAATGAAATAGCCATTTCATTTTGAACTAAAGGATGCCAACAATGGAAAAGGCCTAGAAATGCAGTGACCTACCCGAAGATCACCCCCAAGGGCTGAAGGAGCTAGAAGAGACAAGATAGGGAAAAGGACAAAATCCTAAGAAACAAAGAGAGAGAGATGCCATGTGAAGGAATGGACTACCCAACTAGTGAAGGAAAGCGTTGACTCAAGAAGTTATTTCGGTAGATGATACAGTGCCTACGAATTGACCATTAGGAGGCATAAACAGCTAGTAGTGCAACTAGTTTCTCCATTTCACATTAATGAGTAGACAAACTGTGTGATCACCTTAAAGAAGTGGCCTTACAAATAGACAAAGGGTGTAGCTCATTAATTTTTTGAGAAGCTTTCTCTTCCCAATGAGGGGATGCAAATGGGTCACTTGTAAAAATGGGCACCAAAAGGCCTCCTTTCTTCTTCTATATATTAGAGACTTGTCATTTGAGAATCATCTTCCACATTTGTAAGGCATAGCCCTGGCAAAATTTCACTTGAACCAATAAACACATTTTTACCTCTATCTTGGATAGATATTTTTGTGTATGTCTTGAGTGTTAGTTTGTGTTTAGTCATTGCTTCTTGATGCTTTCATAGGTCCAACACCAACATATCTATTGTTTACAAGGTGCCATTTTTGTAGCTGGTAAGGAGAGTTCTTTTTGGAAGTGTAAAAATAGAAGAAATTACCTTATAGTGTGCCTTTCACAGCACCTTTGGTGAATCTCCATTTTTTTGTATTTTCTTTAAAGCCTCCTTGTCAAGCTCTTGCAGTCTAGTCCTACTACCAGTTTGAAGCGTATGTGTGTGTTTGTCTGATTTTAGTGTGAGGGTGAGAAGGTCAATTCATTTTGGTGCATCACCTCCTTTAGAGTAGGTTTGTTTTCCTATAATCTTTCTCCCTTTTTATCCCCCCCATTATATATATATATATATATATATATATATATATATATATATACATATATACACACGTATGTTAGCACTTATTGGAACAAATCAGATGCATCAAAGGGAGCTAGACCTTACCTAGAGACTCTCCCCTCTTGCTTCGCCGGTCCCATAGGCGAGATGGGAATTTCCATAGTTACACGAAGAAGGTAGGAGCTCGGCCTCTTGCCAAGGGTGCAATCTTCTACATCAACAATATCTATAAAATATTAGAGATGTAAACATAACAATGCATATAATATGTAATTTTGGTGTTTTTGAGTAATTATTTGAATGTTTTTGTATTATCTAGAAATAATATATGTATAAGCCATATTAATAAGGAATTTTTGAGTGTTTATACATAAAATCCCCTTAGATGCATGATGGTCAATGTGTTTTTGATTACCTTTCCATTAAGTAAATCTAGATATTATTCTTTTGAGGCCAAAGTAGGAAATAATATTAGTCATTAGAAAATGACATATATCTTCTCCATTTATAGATTGCAAGGGGATGGATTCTACCCATTTTGTAAAATAATTTGTAGCAATGATAATGAATTTGTGACCCTCTATAGATTTTGGGTTTATCTTATCAATTAAATAAAAAACCCAAAGCATCAATGTTGAAGGGGATACAATAGGTTAAAGTTTCTATAAAGGTACATGTGTAGGTTTCCATGATGTTGACATTTGCCATATAACTTGGCATATTCTTGGCATTCTTAACCCATGGTTGGCTGATAGTAACCTTATCTAAGTAACTTGTATGACATTGATTTACCATTAAAATAACCACCACATTCATTATCATGTACCTATCAAATAGCCAACTTATCTTCCTTTATTGTCAAATAGCAGAGTAAATATCCCTCAAAATATCTCTTGAATAACCCCCCATAAATAATGATATATTAGAGGGAGTTTCAATGTAGTTTACACTTTTCATTTCTTGTGAAAGTATTAGGTGAAATAGATTTATTTAAAAAGTTATATCTTTCATAGAACCATTTAGATGGTGTTGTGTTATGAGTGGTAACTAGAACTATTAGAGAGATAAGGTCTACGTGGGACATTGATGGATATTGTAATCATTTGATAGTTAAAATAACCTAGGATTTATCTATGTCAATAGGGATCAATGATGCAACAATAGCCATTACATCAGCATGATGGTTATATTTACATGGGATGTTTTTGATAGAGAAATTATCAAACTAATACTATAGACATTGAACCATATTCTTATAATTAATGATGTACTCTTATTTGGTTTGGTAGATATCTATAACTTGATTGATAATTAATTATGAGTCCTCATAAAATATTATTGAATTAATATGGAGAGATTGAGATAATTGAAGGCTTGAGATAAGATCTTTGTATTCTATGATGTTGTTGTTACATGAAAAACTAAGTTGATAAGTGAGAGGTACTATGTGCCCAAGTGGATGGATGAAAAAATTCTAGATCCAATACTAGATGCACATCTAGAACCATTAAAGAATATTATCCATGTATATGAAGTGGTATTAAATTCTATGAAGTCATCTCTAAAATCATCATTAATATGATTTATATCTAATAATGGGGCTAGATCCAATTTATCTACAATTATCTAGCCTTTTACTAATTTTTAAAAAATAATCTTGAGGTCAAATTCTATGAGTAGCATAACCCATTTTGTAATATGACCCGAGAGATGCATTTTTTACATGAGGAACTTTAAAGGATCAACTTTTGTAATGATATGTGTCTCATTTTTAATAATATAATGTTGTAGTTTATGAGTAGAAAATATAAGTGCTAAGTAAAGTTTTTTAATTTATGGATAATTTATTCATAGTTAACAAGTGTATGAATGATGTACTAAATGTCAGTCTCTTTATGTTGATCATTCTGTTGTCATATGAGTGCACCAAGTGCATGATCTATTATTGAGAGTTAAATATAAGTGGCTTGTCAGGTACTAGTGACACTAAGATAGGTGGGTTTATTAAGTATTGTTTAAGTGTGTCAAATATTTTTTGACATGTGATGTCCCATTAAAATTTTACATCCTTTTTAAGTAGTTTGATGAGTGATTGGTCTTATCTATGAGTTGTACCACAAAGTAATGCATTTCCTAAATTTTTCCTTGGAGGAGGCAAAGTTTCTTTAAATTTGTAGAGAAAGGCATATCCATTATTTATTTGAATTTATTAGGGTAAAACTCAATGCTACATTGGGATATTATGAATCCTAAAATTTTACCCAATGAAATCCTAAATATGAATTTCTTGGGATTGAGTCGTACATTATATATTCTAAGTCTCTCAAAAATTTATTGCATGATATTGTAGCTTTTTTGATTTTGCAAGAAAATCATTGACGTAATCTTTAACTATATTATGAATGAGATCATGAAATATATGTTTCATTTTATGTTGGTATGTTGCACCTACTTTTTAAAATCTAAATGGCATGATTATATAGAATAAATTTCCCCATGATGTGGTAAAACAAGTCTTTTCTTGATCTTCTTTAGTGATATTAATTTGATTATACCTAGAAACCCATCCATAAATGAGAGTATCTCATAGCTTGATGTGGACTTGAATATCATATAAATGTTAGGTAAAGGAAATTAATCCTTAGGAAATGCTTTGTTTAGGTCTTTAGAATCACAATAATATCAAATTTGTCCATTAGGATTTATGACAAGAATAATATTATCAACCCATTGTGGACGAGTAATTAGTCGAATGAAACTAACATCTAATAACCATTGGATCTCATCTTTAACTAACATAGAAAATTTGGGGTGTATTTTTTAATCTTTTATTTAACTATCTTGTCATTAAGATATATTGTAATTTTGTGTACTATGTTTGAGGGATCAATGATAGGCATATTAGAATAAGCCTAGGTGAATATTTCAAGAAAATATTTTGAAATCTAAAAAATATCATATCTTATAATTTATGTAAGGAATTAACCAATAATATGATATAAGGATTAGTATTTGTGCCATAATTAAACTCTACTATTTCTTCATTAAGTAACATAGATCGATCCGTAGTGTATGGTGTTGTATGGATAGTATCATCTAGGTCATGTAACATATAATCTGAGTCATCTAAATGTTAACCAAAGTATGATTCAAAACTTATGTCATGAGGAAACCTATAATTATGATAGTATTATATCCCAAATCTAGACCCCGGATAATTCAATAAAAACTTCTCAAATTTGGGATAAGATGGAAATATCTTTGCATATAGGCAAGTTGTTACAAGAGATAGATCTATAGATTATGGGCTAGTTCCCTTAATCTATCTTTTAGGATCACACACTAGAATACAATAATCAATATTGGGGGTGAAAATGGAAAAATGAAACATAAAATTAACCTAAACTAAGATAGGTGATATAATTATATCTCCACAAACATACTTGCATTTGACTAAGAAGGTAGACTGCTAAAAATGATCTCAATTCAAGGGTTCTTCTAGCGTAAGTGTTTCTACATAGAGGAATACTTCCATGAATTTAAAAAGGTGGGTATCTATGAGGTTTTATCTTATACATTTATAATCTCTCTCACAATTCATAATACACCTAACAAACATATAGACTTCATGAGACCTGTTAGAAGTTCTCACACAGTGCATACAAGAGAAGAATGGAAGTAAGGAAAAAAAAAATCATCACTTGTCATCCAAATGGAATAATTTACATAATTAGGAAAGAATTAAAAAGAATAAATCAGTTTAATAACTTTATTCAAAGGAAAAAAATATGTCAAAATCAGTAGGGATTCGTCATACCAATTGTGGATTCTTAACAATGCCAAAATGGATTCAATTTATAGAGCATAGGAGAGGACAAAGAAAGGGTGAAGATAAAGAGTCACCATGCCAAGTGTCAATCCTTGAAGAATATTTAAAATTATATAAAAGGATTTATAAAACAAGTCATGAAGTTCTCTTGAACATGTGTTAATATGAAACATGGCATCTTCTTGAAGTTGGCGTATGGATACATCATTATCTTTCTTGAAACTATTTTCATGATGAGGAATCCACCTATCTATATTGAATTTAATTATAAGTCTTTGAAATATATTCATTGATATGTGAATGTGGAAAAATTATTTGTGAAGGTCATCATACACCCCTCAACTGATGACTTCTCTTTGCCACTTATTTTTCACTTCTTACAGTCACTCATTAGCCTTCTACACCTCGATTCTCACACTTATCACTATAGTGACTTGAAAACATTAATTATATTTGTTTAAGGAATGTGATACACCTATTTATACATTTTTTCACTCTGATATATCAAATATACTTAATTAAAACTCAATACCACACCTCTCACAGTCAACATGATAGTCACTTTCTTTCTCACTATTCTATTCAAGACTATTTACACCAAACAGTTTTGTAAAGGGGTTTTCATGCATAAATAAGGTGAGAATTTTGTCTCAGGATTCATAACACATCTCCAAACACCTTAAATAATGTATTTCACTTATCCATTCCTTTCTACACCTTATAATCACCTCAAAACTTATAGAAAATAGAGAATTTGACCTATCTGTACTAGTGATAGTACATAACAATTGAATGATGAATAGATTGAGAGAGTTTAAATTTGATATAAGTCACTTTCCAAGTTAATTAACCTCTTTTTGATTAATTATTATTCATATCTTTCTCATCATGATTTTATGAGGGTTTTAGGAGTGTTTTAGGTCATTTAGTTTCTTAACAATGATTCATAAAGGTTAAGCCCTTAACCTTTGAAACAATTCCACTTAGTTAAATTAAAATAACCTCATAAACTATCCCTAATTTATTTAGACACCATGCACATTTTATGTACATATATGAGTGAAATACAATGGCTTTTGAGTTTATACTATGCATTTTGGATACCCTTGAGACAAATTCAGGCCAAAATGACCAATTCTAGGTTTTTATATGCAAAACACTAAGTCTAATAAATAATCCACTCTCCCATTAAGGATATAAAATTTATTATAAATATAATATGGTCATATTAATGACATTAGGCACCTGATGGTTCATGCCTAGTTCTTTAGGCTTAGTAGGCATAGACTATGTATTTGAGTATATGTCCACCTATGAATAATCAAATTGAATGTAGGGCCTATTAAAAAATAATTTACCTTAAAAAAAAATTTCACATCATCCTAAAATTCTTATGAGACTCTTCATTTCATCTTTTTACCATTCATGTATTAGGTCTACAGGTTGTGTTGATAATGGAGTGCCTTTGGTCTAAGATAAAATAATGGGCACTTACCCTATTAATTTTAAATAAGGGATACTGTAAAGGTATTGGTATATTCATGTTGAAATCATATACTAGGTTTCAATCCATAACCATGTTTCATTATGTCTCAAACATCAAATTATCTCATGACTAGCTTCTAGGTCTCTGATTGTGTGTAGGATTTTGGTAGGTTGAGTTTGAGGCTCATTGCCAGCTTAGATAAATCTATGTTCTATGTATTTTCCCTCTTAAATTAAAATGAATTTTGATATTATCATTATTATAATGATTTATTACATGGTCATCCATATTATATCTATGTCTATCAACCAAGCTGCATCTTTCATTAGCATGAGCTAGTATGAGTTTTCACTTTAAACTGTAGGTGTCAATTAGGGGAATCATGAGATTAATTTCAGTGGTGATATATAATTGAGAAATATAATTTCCATTTTTGTTCCTTATAAGTTCACTAAGGTCCTCTCACACCTAAATATACCCATTTTTGCATTGAACCATGCTATCATCCCTATATCATCAATGTATTATAGGTATGTAAGTTATAAGTTCATTTGGGCTACACTATAGTTTTTAGAGTATTCTCATTAGAAACTTGACTAAGTTGAGATCCATTCAACCATAAATATATTAGCCTAATCAACCTCTTATTTATTTTCATGTTACTTCTAGGCCTACGATATAATAATGGATCCACTAGGCTTGCATAGACATCATAAACCTTCACCATAATATGACACTAAATAAACAAAATTCCTTTTCAAAGAATTTAAGATAAAAATTCCCATTAAGCAACTTTACTCAACCTGATTGACTACATGTCTTGACTATGTTGATGAACCTTTAATGACTTGAGAAATCCATTCAAGTCTTGAAATTATACATAACCTATCCCTTAGGTTTTAGATAGTCTTATAATTATTTGTACATGCCTACAGGTGACTATAGGTGACTATGCACATTAGGACTTTGATTAGTCCTTATTTAGTATCTTAAGGCCCTATCTCAATCAATCTCTAGATCCTTTAATGGATAATCTAACCACAATGCTCTATAAATTTTACAACAAACATGTTATCCTTGACCTAAATCCATTCATAAGAGGATGAAACTATACAATTTCCAAAAACTACTCTACAAACCATGATGGTGTTCACTTCGAACACAATGTGATGCATCTGCCTCCATGGACACACATGCCAAACTAGTTAAATTTAACATGAAAATAAAGAACATGATCTACAAAATGATATGCATCACTTGGTTCACATAGAGAAATTTTAAAAATGTAACTAGATGAAGAAAATTGGGCTATTGGGATTGTACATGCAGTTTGGAGGTGCTAATAATATTAATGACAATTAATTTAGTATAGAAAATCAATATGGAAACTATAGCCATTAAATATAAGTACATAGGGACCCCTAACATCCACCAAGTTGATTCACTCCAACTCTTCTTTTCCTATCCATACCAAAAGAAAATCATTGACCCCTTTTGACCTATCCAAGAGAGTGATAGGAGAGAGAAACCAATTTTTGAAAGTTTTTGATCTGTTGAAATACCTAGGCCTATAAATGAGCTATGGATATCTCAAAACACTTCCTAAATACTTCATACATGTTAGGTGAGTCATTCAATCTATATAACTACCTAAAACTAACCTTTTTAAGATGATCTTCTTTCTTCTTATGTTAAACCTACAAAATTTTAGTTTTAAATTTGTATTTGACAATTTATGGACATGTGGTATGTTATATTTCATCTTGAAACATTTCTCTTTTTTTGAAAAATTGTACAACTTAAAATGACAAAAAAATGGGCATAAAAGGACATTAAGAAAGTTGACAAATATGACAAGGTTAAAACATGTTATGTGACCTTCAAAGTGTGACTTAACCTCACCTAGGACCATGGTGAGTAAATCAAACCTATAGGACCTTATTAAAAGTTTTAAAATGTAAGGGGGTTGACTTAATCTGACCTAGGGTGAAATTTGGTTAACATTTTGGCAATTTTTATGGGGTAGCATGCCTATTATGTTAAGGACTAGTTGCCTTCTTTTATCCTTGGGAAATTGAGCCAACCATATACAAAAATTTACAGTAATATGCCTCTAAAATTACCCAAAAATCACTTCAAATAGAATAAGTAAATAAATACACAAGACAAGACACCAAAATACACAGTTGTTCTCTCTAAGCACTTAGGAAAAACACACAAACAACTCAAAGGAAAACACACACCTATCCTAATATGTACAAAACATTAAAACACTTGAGGTGAAGGACAAATCCATCATTAATTTAACTAGGGTCAAAGACAATGCTCCTAGAATAATTTAGGCTCTATGAAAACAAGCCATCATAAAAGGATGTTTGTCAATGAAAACTTATTTATGGAGATAGTCAAATGAATTACCATCTTTGAAGCTCTTGCTAACTGCAAATGTACCTCTTATATCTCTCATGAACACTTTATCTAGCCCTTCTAGAGCCTTATTTGACTATGTATCTTGTTTTAACTCTATCATGTCCACTTGACATGACTCAATCTAATCATTATGAGTCATAAAACTTTTCCCAACTTTAGATACATTTGAATCATGATGTGCTTGTTGTTGGGAGTCATCAAGTGTATCTTATTTTTCACCAAACACTTCATGGTTTACTATAATTATTTCTTGGTTATTAGAGAGCCCAAAATCTTCTTTATGTTCATTAGGTGCATGGTTAACTTTTTTTATCAAGTTTGTATTCCTTTTAAAGAGTTATAGACCTGCTTACCTCCTCAAGCTCTTGTACCATGCAATTGAATTATTTCCACATGTCATTTACTTCTTCTTGAGGTTCATACTCATGAATGTTATCTTCTTTGGCAAGTATAAATGATTTCTCACTAGGAATATCATGATTTTTTACAATTGGTATACTGACATCATCATCCATGTGCAAAATTTAGTTACCCCATGTAACTTTTTCTAGAGTGTCATCAAAATATTCCTCAAGAGATCCATCACATTCTTAATAGATGATGTATATACCAAGACTAGTTTCTTCAAATCTATACTACTGAACTCCCCATTTATCAAGGTAAAAGTTAGCTATGCCATCAAGAAGTGTTAGAGGTTCTTGATCATTAGTGTGATCTTCTTCAACACTGATATTTCAATTCATGTTAGATGTATAAGTCACATATGGATCTACATGAAAACTAGATATAGGTTTAGATTTTATTGACACTTTAACACCATATCTAGTTCTAAATGTCATATAAGACCAGTCTAAAGTCAAATATCCTCCAATATTAGAAGTAAATTCTCTTGATAAACAAAAGGTAAAGTGAGGTGGCACATCCATAACCACAACTTGAGAAATGATGTAAGTAAGATAAGCATGAAGAACAAGTTAAAAACCTTTAATTATGCCAATTGTCTTAGAAGCTGACCTATCTAATTATAATACTCCTTTGGGATGAGGTTCATACTTCAAATTCAACTTATCAGATACTTAATTGGGCATGACACAAGTAATTTCTCTAATATTAGTTAGATAATTATGGACCAAATCATATCAAATGATGATAGAGAGATAGAATGGAGGAGGTTTGTCTACTTTCTCAACTTAGTTTGATTGTCACTCACTAGGCTTCAAAATGTTTGTCAAGGATGCCTCTTTCCCATTAGGCTACTTAGTTTCCAAACTAAGTTTAGATAGCTCTTCTTGTAGTAGGTTTGATTAGCTAGGAATTGCTAGTGTATCTCACATTGATACATTCACATGAGCCCTTTTCATTTGCTCTATAATGTCAATGAAAGAGACATTAACCTTAGCTTGTCCAATAATAGGAATGGTGTTGCCTATATCTTGATAATTTTGAGGAATGGAATAATTCTTAGTATTCTAAATTATTTTATCTACTTGTGCCTTTGGGATTACATTAGAAATACTTTCCCTTTGGGATGTTTGAATGCTCATTGATAAACCATTACCAACCCCTTGAACCTCTTCAATTACCTTTCTCTTTTCCTTTGTGTTTACAACTATAGGAATTGATTCTTTGCTTGATTTACCTTGGTAAGTCATAACACATGAGTCATCTTGCTACCAATTGACTAAGGTAAACCCAACTTGATCACTCTTTCCATTATTATCTCCTCCATTAGGTACCTCATCTTGAGTCATAGATGGAATTATTCCCAAATTTACCATGAAATCTTGATTGAAGGGCTCATTGACATAGGTATATGGATCATTAGGTTGATCTTATGAAGGATGATCATCATGATCTTGAGAAAGATTTTTTTGAGTAGGCACTAATGCTTTTGAGGTGGATGGATCATTAGGATTATAACCATTATATGAATTTTCTTGAACTAGCTTCCCTTGAACTTGAGGATGACCTTGAAAGGGTGGTCTATTGCCTTGATAATTTGGATAGGATTGATTATGTTGATAGTGAATTAGGAAAGCCCTCACTTGATGCTGATGTATGATCCTCTTGAGACCTAATATCTCTTGCTCAAGAGCCCTCATTCTTTTTACCTCATTGGATTTAGTTGATTGATTATGGGAAATAGACTTATGTTTTGGTGTAGGAATGGGAGCAATAGGCATGTAAGGTCTTGGGGTAATATTCCTAGCCTAAATATAATAGTTATCATCCCTAATGGCCACTTCATAGGCATTTGGCAATATGTACCCTCCCATAGATTGTACCATCATGGAAATATCACTATCAAAAGCCTTAAGATGATAAAGGAAAGCATGATGTGCAGTAGGCCTTACCAAGATTGGGATTCTATCCCATGTTTTCTAAAATCTTGTGTTGAATTCTTGAATAACTTCTTGAGGTGCTCTCATTATATTGGTCAACTATTTAGTCAAGGACAAGTTATCACTCTTATCTTCAAATCTTTTCCTCAAAGCATATTCCAAATCATCCCATATGGTGATATATGTAGGGGTTAATGTACTATACCAATCAAGAGATTTTCCCTTGAAAGAGATAACCAAAAACCTAATTACTATGTTCTCCTTAATGATGTTATGTATATTGCATTAGTTAGCAATGTTTCTAATATGCTCAATAGGGGTAATGGCAGTCTCATTGGTGTATGAGGGAATGATTTTGAGGGAATATATGGGAATGTCATCATAGTGGGAGAGTCTTAGAGGACTATATCCATTAAAATAAAAAAAAGTAAGTTCTTTGCCATGATAGATTTAGGGATTTAAAAGAATGGTCCATTTAAGAACTTTCTTATAGGTTTATAAGTAAGGTATGATCTTTTTGGGTAAGGATGGGTGTTAGAAAATATGTATGCTTTGACTGAATAAGGATGAATATCTTTAAACTAAAAATTAATACCTTTAATATGAGATCTTGTGCTTACCTTAGGTATGAAACAATGCACTAATATACCACTAAGATTCAATTTTTGGAGTCACCAGATATTATAGGAAGTAGAACATTACATCCTCTTATTTTCAAGACCATCATCTACCTTGAACAACCTTATTGGACTTTAGGTCCCACTAGACATGCTAGAATTTTTTATAGCCTAAATTTTTACCCTAGAGAATTAAATCATACCTTCTCAAATTTGGGATAACATGGAACTATCTTTGTATATAGGCAAATTGATACAAGAGATAAATCTCTAGATTATGGGCTAACTCCCTTGATCTATCTTTTAGGTTCACACACTACACTATATTAATTAATATTAGGGGTTAAAATGGAAAATGGAAACATAAAAGTAACCTACACTAATGAATGTGATACACCAAATATATATCCATAAACATACTTGCATTTGCACTAAGAAGGCAAACTATTAAAACTAATCTCAAATCAACATTTCTTCTAGCATAAGTGTTTCTATATCGAGGCATATTTTCATGCATTTATAAAGGCGGGTAACTAAGAGGTCTAGTCTTAGACACTACTAATATCTCTCACACTTAAAAATACACCTAAAAAGCATATGCATATCATGAGACCTATTAGAAGAAATGTTACTCACATAATGCATACAATATTAGAATGGAAGAAAGGAGAAAAAAATAATCAATTATCATCCAAATGGACTAATTGACATACTTAGGAAAGAATTGCAGAGACTAAATCAACTTAAGAAATTTATGCAAAGGAAAAACAAGATGTCAAAATAAGTAGGGCTTCACCATACCAATTTTATATTATTTACAATGCCAAAATAGATTTAATATATAGAGCATAGGAGAGGAGAGAGAAAGGGTGACATTAAAGAGTCACCATGCCAAGTATCAAGCCTTTAAGACCAATTAAAATCCAAGAGGAGTTATAAAATAAGTCATGAAGTTCTCTTGAACATGTGTCAATCTGAAACATGGCATCTTCTTGAAGTTGGCATATGGATACTTCATTATCTTTTTTGAAACTATTTTCTTGATGAGGAGTCCACCTATCTATCTTAATAGAACTTATAAGTCTTTAAAACATATGCACTAACTTGGGAAGGTGGAAACATGATTTGTGAAGGTCATCATACACCCCTCAATTGACGACTTCTCTTTTCCATTTGTTGTTCACATTTTGCAATCACTTATTATCCCTCTAGGCTTCAATTCTCACACTTATCACTATGGTGACTTGCACACACTTAAGAAGATTCATTTTAAGGATGTGAGACACCTATTTAGACCTTCTTTATCCTCTGGTCTATCAAATAGACTTCATGAAAACTTAATATCATACCTCTCACAATCAACATGATAGTCACCTTCTTTCTAATTATTATATTCAAGACTACCTATAACAAATAGTTTAATAGAATGGGTTTCATTCATCATTGATGTGAGAATGGGGTTTGAGGAGTCAAAACACATATACACACACCTTTATTAATTGATTTTACTTGTCTATTCCTTTATGCACCTTAGAATCACCTAAAAAATTATATAAAATAAAGAATTTGACCTATCCATACAAGAGATAGTACAAATAAATTGAATGGTAAAGATCTTAAGAGAGTTTCAAGTTTATCCAAGTAACTTTCTAGGTCAATTGACCCCTTATGGATGTATTATTATTCATATCTTTCTCATTAAGCTCTTATGAAGGTTTTAGGTCATTTAGTTTCTTAATAATGATTCATAAAGGTTAAGTTCTTAACCTCTCAACTATCCCTAATATCTTTAGACACCATGAACATTATTTCTATAGATATGAATGAAATAAAAGGGTTCTTGAGTTCCTAGTATGAATTATGGATACCCCTGAGATAAATTTAGGCCAAAATTACCAATTATGGGTTATTCTTTACCAATTACTTGGGAAGATCATATGGTCATATGAATGACATTAGGCACTTGATGGTTCATGCTTAGTTTTTCAGGCATATTAGGCATAGACTATGTATTTGAGTATATGATCACTTATGAGAGACCAAAATGAATGTAGGGCCTCTTAAACACTCATTTACCTTAAAATAAAACTTTAAAATCATCATATAATTCTTCCAAGACTCTTCATTTCATCTTTTTACCATTTATTTATTAGGTCTATAGGTTATGTTGATTGTGGAGTGCCTCTTAGTTGAGACAAAATAGTGGGAACTTACCCTATTAGTTTGACCTAAAGGAGACTATGGAGGTCTTGTTAAATTAATGCTAACATTATTTACTAGGTTGAAATCCTTGAACATGCTTCCAGATGTCTAAAAAATCAAATTACCTCATGACTAGATTCTAGGTCTCTGACTGTGTGTAGGATTTTTGTAGACTAAGTTTGAGGCTCATGCCTAGTTTGGATCAATCTATGTTATGTGTCCTTTCCCTCTAAAATAAAATTAAGTGTGATATTATCATTTTGATAATTATTTATTATTTTTTCATCCATTTTATATCTATTTATATCAACTAAACTGCATCTTTTGTTAACACGAGCCAGTTTGAGTTCTCACTTCAAATTATAAGTGTGAATTAGGGGAATCATGAGACTCCTTTTGGTGGTGATATATACTTGAGAACTATAATTTTGATTTTGGTTCTTCCTAAGGTCACGAAGGTCATTTCACACATGAATATACCCATTTATACCTTGAGACCATGCTATCATCCCTATATCATCAA
>JARHVA010000323.1:1665000-1732500 GCA_037957365.1 Torreya grandis
TAGGTTCATCAAGCTCTTCTAATTTTTCATCTTCCTCCAGGGGTGCTTGGGATAACTCAAATTCATTTATAGCTGACCTTTCATGAAATTCTAAATATTCAAAGACCCTCTTCTTATGTTTAGGTATTATCTATAAATCAACAAGTGGTATGATGATATTTATTTGAATCAACACTTGAGCCATGCCACACACACTATAATGAGGAAGAGATGTATTTGGTGGGAGGGTAATGACATCTTTAGCTAGAATGTAATCACTCAATGTCTGAAGTGGAGTACGCTGGGGTGGATCTAGAACTTTGACAACAACCTTCAAAGGTGGGTTTTTCATAAGCTCATTAGTACCCTTAGGGATACTAGATAATATAGGCATTTGGTTTCTCCTAGTAGGAACACCTCTAAGATTATCATCTTGAGTTATAAGTGCTATCTTTGAAGCTTCTTGGACTATTGTATCTTTCTTTCCTTCCTTGCTTGAATTCCTTGATTTTAAATTTATAGGGGCATTGTCTTAAGGAGAAGCACCTAGTTTCCTACTTCTCAAGTTATAATCATTATTTTGGACAACTATTACATTAATTAAGAACCACCTATCCTCAATTGATGGATTTCCCCTAGGATATTTCTTGATCATCATGGACTACAAGAGATCAAAATCATGAACATGTAGTTCATATGATTGTGCCACATTGACATCATAAGAAAAATCAAAATTTGAGACAATCTCCACTTTAATAATGCTCCAAGACTAATCAAACATAGCATCAATTACTAATTCCCTAGAGGTAGTCAATTTATACTGAGGTCTTTGACAATCAAACATAAAAATATCATAATCAGATGATTCATATTCAAGTTCATCTAGCTCTTCCTCAAGTTGCTCAATAGTATCACATAGAGGGTATGGTGGGAAGCACTTATCACACCAATCAATGTCTAAATCAGAATTTATATCATTTACCTTGGCATTCAAAGGATTAAGCACATCCTTTGTATCCCCTCTATTTTGGTTTCTTTCCATCCTATCTTTACTTGTAGTCCTCTTTCCTCTATCATTATCTTTATTATGAAAAGTAGGCCCCCTTTGCACTTGATTTCGATTAAAATATATATCATAGATTGTAGACACTTAAGGGAGCCCCCTTTTAGCTCTAGCTAACTTGTATGACATTTATTTGATAGTAAATGCTAAAATTTTAATAGTTTCCTCCAACTTGTTTGTCTTTGTGGGTTATGTCTTTTTTGGATTAACCAGCTTCACATCAACCCACTTGTTCAAGGGATTTCCCATAGCCTTGATGTTTTTCTCAATTTGGATGGCCATATTGAATGCCATCCACAATTTAGTGGGAGCCTTGTCCCTCAAGAAATAGGTAGCCTTCTTATCAAATTCATCACAATACTTTATCAATCATGTTGTGTCACTAGGCTTGATGTTTTTGGGTAACCTCATCATGGTCTTGTTGAATAAAGTGTTGAAGTCCTACACACACTCATTAGGATTCTTATTAATATTTTAAAATTCATCCAAGAGAAACCTTGGATCAATCTTAACACCATACTAAATCCTGAAAATGTTTTTCACCTCTTTCCATGAATCAATGCATCCAACGAGAAGGGAATTAAACCATTCTCAAGCATCTTACTCTAACATATACATAAATAATTTTATACATAGATCCTTATACTCAATCTCATAATCCTTAATGATATTATGATAAGCTCTTAGATGTTGATTACTGCTCACTACATTGTTCCCTATTTTATTTATAGTTTTTAAATCATTCTCAAATCTAAGACTAGGGGTTATAATTTATAAAAAAATTAAAATGAACATCTCTAGTCCCATGAAGATGCTCCTAGTTGAAAAGTGCCTTTTGCTATGCCTGAGATCTTTGCCAATTTTCAAGACAAATCATTGTTGTAATTGCCTCTTCAAATAATGATGAGGACTTGTAACCACCTAGAGAATGTTACTTGATCTCTTGTCTAAAAAATTCCTTTCACATGAGCCTATAAATATGACATTCACTTGAGGATCCAAATAGATTTTGTCTTGATGTGGAACTACCTGAATATCCCCTTAATCACTCACATAGCTAGAGGATAAATAATTTGAAAGCCAAACAAATTTTGTCTGTATGTGTAACATATTTCGAAATCATTTCCTATTACTCAATTTTTAAATCATAGACATTTATGGACATGAATATATTCTTTTTTCATACTAAAGGTAAATCCCATTACCTAAAATAATGGTTTGGGAGTGGATCTAATTATGACATGGAACTAAAATGATCCATGATCATGATTATAAATATTCACTTTTGAATTGGTAGTTATACATGATTTTTCTCCTCAAACTATTACCACATCTATGAAATAACTACCTATTTTAGTTTTGAAAACAAATCTTACCATATATTGGCACTTATCATTCCACCATGGATCCAACTAAGCATCTGCATATATATATATATATATATATATATATATATATATATATATATATATATATATATATATATATATATATATATATAAGAGTGACTAATGGATCTAGTATAGGACTTTGAAAAGTCTATCCTAGCTTTCACCATTGGATATTCATCTCCTAATCACATATAAGCCATAGATCCTGTAATGAGATTCTTGAGCTATAACCTTGTGGCATGTAGCTATGCCACTTGTCATTCTTTTATTTGCCCATGAGATCTCTGACTTTTCAACCATAGATACGTGTCATAAAATATAGCCAAGAAAGCAAATACACTCTATTGGATCATGATCTAAGAGGTGGAGTGTGATTGGATTCTTCTTCTTCCTTGGCCCTGAGGGTATGCCACTTAGATTCCTTATAGGCTTCCCAAGTCCCTTTAACTTTTTAGCCTTTATCATGCATCATTAGATCATCCTATTTTGAAAAAATGTGTGCCATTAGATCTAACCTATTTAAAAACAAACAACTACTTCACAAAGTCCAAAAATGATGATCGTACAACCATCCCAAACATTTGAATCCCAACATCTAGTACCTATAGCTTAAAATTGACATCTGTGCATCTATCAAAAACATCCATGAGACCATCACCTATAATTTGGAAATAATATTTTTGGGACTTTATTCCATGGCAATTTTTTATGAGTTTTTGTATTTATCATCCCTATTTTCTTTAACACTATGTCCCACAAGAAATGAGTCCAAGTAATTATCTTAAAGGAATTGAACCTCTACTTTTGTGAAAGAATTTGGTACTTATCTCTTTTTCCTTTGTTAGGACAATTATTTCAGATAATTTATTTGAAATAATTTCCCCGTATAAATTGACCTTATTATTTTTCCCAAAGAAATGCAATTCCTTTAGACTCTTTGCTCAGGTAAAATTTCCAAAGGAAATAGACCTCTACCTTGCAGTGATTTTTCCAAAAGAATCTTTTAGGCACTTGAATATACCCTTCAAAAAAATTTATAAGGGCACCTTCCCTATAAAAATTCCCTTTAGACTTTTAGAATGATCCTTTAAACTCTTGAAAGTGCCTTTTAGAAGTATTGAAAGTGTCCTCCACCTTCTAAAAGTTACCTTTGGAATTTGTTTAAGTGTCCTCAAAATCCATAATTATCCTTCAAACATTTTTTAGACAGCCTTAGAGACTTTTTCAATGGAAAAATGCTTGAAGGAAATAATCCTTTGGACATTTTTCAAAGGAAAAATGGCCCTTCGAAATTGTCTTTTAGGTTTTTTGAAAGTGTCCTTCACCTTCTAAAAGTTCCCTTTAAGAAATTTTCAAAGGAAAAATGCCCAAAGGAAATGATCCTTCAAAACTTTTGTAGAGGCAAAATGACCCTTTGGTATTTTTAGAAGTACCTTTGGCTAAAATAAATGACCTTACAATACGTTTGGGATTTTTATGTGAGAGAAATACCTGAAGGGAAAGTGCCCGTTAGACCTTTTACTACAGACAAAAAGTCCAAAACAAATGACCTAAAACCAATGAAATATCCCTTTAGAAATTTTGTAAAACACTTAGCCCAAAAGTGATAAGACATTGAATTCCTTTAGAACTTTTGTAGCAGACAAAATGTCCAACAAAAATAAGTCTTTTGACTTTTTTTTGAGATAAAAAACCTGAAGACCTATTTATGTTAGACATTATGTTCATATAAAGGATGAAAAAAGTCTAAGGTAAATAACACCTTCACTAAGAAAAGACAAGACAAAGGACTTAACAAATTATTTACATGATCTTGATCTTCCAAAGGAATAAATGGGAATAGAATTTGGGAAAAAGACTTAGACATTGATACTCAGCTCAGGTTGGACTTAGGAATTTTCATGAACAAGGGCCTAATTTCTCCAATGAAATTTTGGGCACTAACATATGATGCATAAGAGAGGTTGTTTGAGCTTGTACATGAGGTTTGAGAGCTTTGACATTGGTTGTAAGGTTAGCTTCAAGACCTATTATGACTTATAGGTCAAAACCTTAGAGAGGAAAGAGAGAGATGGTGGTCTAATGAGGCATAAATATATATTTCAAAGGCATGGGTGAGAAGGTGAGCATTGAAAAATGTAAGTCAAGTTATTTTAAGCATGTGCATGAAGTTTAGGTCAAAAATTGAAGGTTAAATCAAGAAGTGTATTAAGGTCTTTTGAGTGCATAAAATGAAGAATTGTGTACTTGAAAAGGTTTTACAAGTGTGCATTGGAATGTGTACTTTTGCATGAGGACCTAATATATTCATGGTAGATGGGGAATGGTACTGGCTCAAATTTACAAATACTAGTTTCTAGAATAAGGGCCTAAGCTTTATGAATGATTGTTAAGACTATGAGATGGTTTAAACCCTCAAAGAACCCTAATAGTGACTTGATGTGAAATAAATTATTTTAAATTGATCATAATAGATTGGTTTGGATATTTTAGAAATTAGATCATGAATTTAACTCTATCACCCATCTTCAAGTGTGATTTTTTTGTCAGGAGAGTGAGTGGACCCTACAAGAAAGGCCTTGTTTCTTAGAGATATGTTATAATAGGTAGAGTTAATCAAGTTAAAGTTTATAATTAGATGAAGGTTGAATATTGAAACTTGTATATTATTTATATGGTGGTTTATAATTGGTTTTTATCCCTTATGAGTGATAAAATGGTCATATAATTTGACCTATCGCTAAAATGCCTAATGGTGTAAATAGTGAAAAAACCAGGTAGAAGTGAGAAGATGATTAGGGATGTGTTATCATGGATGAAGGATGAATCCAAGTATACAAGGATGTTTTTAAATACCTATAATATATTTTCATGTTGGATATATATTTTTTAGGTTAGTGGTAATAATGAAAATGTTTCTCATAAGTTGACCTGACTAGTGAAGATGAGACAATAAAGGTGTAAGGTTGTGAGATTTGTCTACAAGACCAATATTGCCATATGATCATGTCATCTAAATATATAATAATTATATAATGATAATATAGGATCATAAAAATGTATCAAGATATTTTTAATATGTCTACATAGGTTTTTTGAATTCATAGTCACCATGATTGATCTTTAAAGCAAAATGGTAGTTCTAGGTAAGCAAATTGTAGAGATGAGTTTGAGACTTAATATGATGAGTTGATGTATTTAATGCACATAATGATTTTTTTAGACATGAATTATATATCCATTATTTTATTAATCTTTTAAGTTAGTGTAATATATTGAAACATTGAAGCCAAAATGACTTATTAGGTAGAGTGAAGTCTGAGAAAGAGAAGGTTAACCAATTGGTTTGCAAGACAAATAATTGCCATTAGAGATAATGACATTTTTTATGGAGGTTTATTTGAGGATTTTTTAATATAATTTTAATGAATTATAATACATTTAATGTTTCCCTTTATATTTCATAATTTCAAGTCATCATGAATGTGTTTTGAGGCTAGTTGACATTTCTAAGTGGGCTACTTACAGAGAAGAGTTTGAGCTTGTATACCTTGAATTAAATCATATGATTAAGTTTTTGATGAAAATAAGGTAATTATGTTTCTATATATATTATTTTTTTCCATGTTTTAAAAAAAATTGAGTTTATGATTCATTTGTTTAAAATAGTTTTTCTATGTATGCACAAGGCTAGTGTGAATAGTGTTTTGAGAAGGGGTTCAAATGGTAATTAAAACTAAAAGGTATTGTGGACATAAATTGAAGTTGGATAATGTATATTTGAATTTAATATGATATTTTACTACTATATTTGGAGTTTTTAAGTGCTCTAAGAAGATCCAAGTATAACGTGTGACTAAGAAGGCCTAATAGATCTCCATGAGACCTAAAGAAAGAATGTAACCTATTAAGCTATGGCTGACCTAATGTATTGGTTGATTAATTATTGTAACATGTTATATGACCTATTTTAATGATAATTAAAGTATTAAATTATGCATGACCAACCAAGGTATGTGAGAGCAAGTGTATTGTATAAAAGTAACATTAATTAGGCCTATATGTGTGTGTTAGACAAGTATGTGTGCAAGAGAATAAAAGAGAACAAAGAGGATTAGGATAAGGTCATGTGGAACATAATATTTGTGTCATGAATATATAAAAATAGGTTTGCATATGAATATTAGTGCTTATGTTAACTAATCAAGGTGATAGAGGGCTTATTTAACATTGACATATTTTCTTGGGTTAGAGGTAATTTTGAATGTGATCATGAGTGTCAAGGAGAAAAACATGAGGGAATATTGTGATTAAGATAAAATTTATGAGGAGAGGATAAGATCATAAGTATATGAGGTTTTAATATATGAGTATAGGTGTATTAGAGGATTGAATATGTTGATAAGGACTAATGAGGTAATTGATATGTAGAGAGAGCAGTTAGAATATTGAGTATGACATTGATGTCATAGAGAGAAGAAGAAAGAGAGAAATTAGAATAATATAATCATTAGGTGTTGATAATAATTAAGGAAAATGTGGAAAAATCATTGGTGGTTGAGTGGATGCTGAGTCATCATAATTGTTGATTGAGTGGGTGCTTGATCAACAAGGGGGTTCATGCGTCCGAGCAAGTTAGTGCTTGCTAATTACAAGTGTGTTGTTAGTAATACTTGATGGGTTGGTGATTTGATAAATATTTATTCATTTCTTGATATAACTATTTGTCTAATATTTATTTTATTGGGTTTTATCCCCCATGAGGGTTTCCCACTTATATGATGCGTTATGGTTGTTTATGCATTACTTTGGTTGATTAATGATTTAATCATGATTATGTACATTGGGTTGATATTGATTGATGAATGGTAATTAATGAATGATGAAGTGATAACAAAATATTATTAAGGACACTAATTCACCCCCTACCCTCCTAATTATTTTGATTCCAATAATTGGAATCAGAGCCTAGTCCTTTGAAGCATGCATAAAAGTGAATAAGTCGAAGAAAACATAAAAGGACATGTTTGATGAATAATTCTACTATGATAGTGAATAATTAGAAGCTTAATTATACCTTCAAGATAAGCTCATAAGTAACCTAGATGACTTGAAGCATCAAAATAAGATCATCAAAGATCTAAAAAATTAGTTAGAGATTGCAAATACAAGTTTGAGATCAAAAGAAGTTGAGTGTGGTTAGTTGAAGTTTTAGTTAGATTATTTGAAGATTGAGCACTAGCATCTTAAAGAAAATATGAGAAATATGAATACCTATGATAAGTTTTAAAAAAGCACTAAGGCTCTAGATGACATTTTGAGTAGTCATAAGTCTACCAATGATAAGGTGGATCTTGGATTAAAAGAAGGCCATAAGGAGAAAGCTCAAGACAAGGAGAATCAGACCTCAAAGGTAAAAGGTCTACCAAATAATGATGGTGTTTTCAAAATAAAGACAATTATTATAATACATCTTAATGTCATAAGGTATGTAATTTATTTCAATGGTAATTTTTTCTCTTGTAACCAATTTGGTCATAGAGCAAGAGACTATTGAAGGAAAGGCTTAAAATGATCATTAAAAAATGTGTATTCATGGAGTTATGGAAAGAATCAAGGTATGAGAGATTTTATGTGCTATAATTATGATCAGATAGGACACATTGCATGATATTTAAATATGAGGTGTATGAAGAAGATTAGTCAAGATAAGAATGTTCATAGTCATGCCACTAAGAAATGGATCAAGAAGACAAACCCTATAGATAAGGTAAAGGTGGAGTATAAGACTAAAGAATAAGATTTTATGATAGCTCAGAGTATAGATAGTGGTTTCTCAAGCCATGAGTTCAAAGATAAGAGAGGTATTGGTTCTCATGAGGTTGATCAAAGAAGTAAACATGAAGATTTGAATAAGAAGAGGAAGGAGGATAAGTTGAGTCATGATCATCTCATAAACCAAGGTGGGTTATTTTATATTATAGATCATAAGTCAAATTTGAAATAATGTCAAGAGTATTCTTTACCATCTTAGAAGGATGATGAATAATCCAAGTCAAAGTTCAAGCCTAAGTTGATAGTCAAGCCTAGAAGGATGTTTAATAATACTTAGTCTTGTGAGAGTATGGAGATCTGTGAATCTGTTGAATATATGTTTTTCTAGTACCATATGGAATGGGTAACTTCATTCGGCTTCATGGAGACACTCATTAGTAAATGGAAGCATGGTGGATACTTGTTGAGCTTTTATAGGTGTTGTATGTTAAGAAGGTATGTAGACATGTTGAAGATTATTGAAATCTGAGATGGAAGTGTGGTCTTTTAGCATAATGAGAGATAATTTTTTGGTATATAGTTATAGTTGAGCCTAATCTATGTTGAGTTTTGATATTGGTACCAAGGTGCTTGATCTATTTTGGTAATGATCTATATGTACTAATGATTGATATGGAGAGCAATTTATGAAAACAAATGTTGAAGGTCCAATCAAGCATAAAGGAAATTCCAAGAAGATATAACATTGTCTTAAGGGGAACTAATCAGATAATTCATGAGCCTCAAGAATAGGTGTGTAGTACAGAGAAGATAAACAATAATCACAAATATAAGATGGATGTTTTTGAAATTTGAATAGAAAATGAATTTGGATATCATCTATCTCTTAGCATCAAGGTACATAAAGGAAGGTAAGCATTCTTGTATACCTGATTCCATTTGAATAATATATTTTATAGATAAGAATAAATGGATAACCTAGTGAGTTTGAGTCATAATAGTCATGTCAAGGACATGATGTATGGTATTATGATCAAACTTATTTTAACGACTATGATTGATCTAAGGGGAAGTCAATTTTTATGCAAAGAGATATGATTCAAATAAGGTGATGGAATGATGGTTCAAACATTAGGTAGACATGGTTTTATCTCCAAGATTCAAGATGATAGTTAAACACTATGATAAGAAGCCCTGAGGTATCTATGAGCTAAATATGAGTACGACAGGTGTGTTGATAATGTGAATTCAAAGAGTTGAACATATAGAGAATTAATTCATGCAATGTGCAAAACTGAATATAGACTAAATATTTTAACACAACATAATTATATTATGAATACTCTTTGATTATAATTAATAATCATTTAGGAAACAATAAAAATATATAGGAATATGATTCTTATAATATCTCCACTAATTTCTCTCACCTAAAATCCTATGGTTATGAAAATCACTAAATATGATATATTGTTATAACAATATAAACAATATATCTCAACAATATATATTCTAAGCTATATCATAATATTTTTATATAAAAATATTACAATTAAAAAACTAACTAAAATAATCAAACTTACACAATGTGAAAACTAATCCCAACATTCCCTCCCCCCCCCCCCCCCCCCCCCCCCCCCCCCCCCATAGTTTTTACATGGTAAAATATATGTCTTTTTCATATTGTAGATTGCTACCTCCATGTGCTCATGATATTCTCTGCATATATGTGCCATAACACATGTCTTCCTTCACACTCATCTATAATTGGTTTTCAAAATTTCACCAATACCCTTACAAATTGGTTTTCACAGGTTCACCACTAACTTTAAAAATGGTTTTCTCAGGCTCACCACTAACCTTACAAAATGGTTTTATCAGGTTCACCACTAACCTTACAAAATGATTTTCATAATTTTAACACTAACCTTTCATCATGATTATTATAATGATTTTTAGATCAACATTATCTAATGTAAATTTACAAAAGGGATTGCATGGGAATATTATTCACAAGTGAAAAGGTATAACTATTCTTATTTTTCACACATGCTGAAAAAAATATAACTACCACACTACAAAGAACTCCATTGATGAGAGGTTGATGAAAGAAATCTTACCTCTGTGTATGCTCTAGCCTCTAGTAGATTGATGCTTAATCAACCAAAGAAGTCATGAATCTCAGATGCATGAATTTATTGAGGAGAAACCCCCCCCCATAATTTGGACATATGACTTAGGATGTCATGTACAAGCGATAATGCATATAGTAAAAAATAATTTATTTGACACTTGACTCTTACTAATGAAATAAATATTTTGAATTTTTATATTTTTTATGACATAAAAAATAGACTCAATGACTTTTTTTTGATTTTGATAATAGACCCAAATAATTGACTATAACAACTTTTTAACTTAAATACTTTGTCTTATTTGAATATATAACAAAGAGTAAAAAAAATAGACTTCTCATATTATACCTATAAGAATGGGGTAAAATAAAACCCAATGTTTTTAGACCTACACCTAAATGACTTATTAATAAATTATATAAATATCGTAAAATAAAGACTAAATAACATGAATTTATTTATGATTAAAAAACACTGACCATGAATTGAGTTTTGACTTGGTCCTATTAGACATTGATGATTAGGAATATGGTTTGATGCTCTATTACTCTAAAATCTCCATCAAAGTATAGAAACCAAGGATCCAAATGGAATATTTTTTCTTTCCAAAAAAATTATTTGTGAATGCTATCAGATCTATGGTTTAATGGAGAACACTTGTGTGTCTTTTTAATGTTGTATGTAACTGCGTATAAAGTCTCAAAGAACATGAAATTTGAGATTTGAATACTAGTGTAAAATAGGAGAACACATATGTGATTGAAGATCACTTTGATTCTTTCCTTAAAATAGGATAATCAAATGTATGCACATACACATATATGATGTGCATAATTTTATTGTCAACATTAGAAATTAATGACAATAAAATTAAAATATTTTGTCACACATAAATGATCTTTATATTGGTTAAATATTGTCACTAGAATAGATCTGAGGTCAATGTCTCTTTGCAAAATCCTTCAAATCATTCTTTGATGTAAATGTTAGATGACTAAATATGAGTAATTGATCTAAAATATAAAAAACTTGCCAATGATGTCTAGATATTCTAACCATCAAATTGATAGTTGTGAGAATGTAAATAATTATCTAGATCTATAGATGCACACAAATAAACCAAGGCTAAATCTATAATGAATCTCAATGTAAAAATTAGTGTAGATTACAATGTATATGTTTAGGGTAGTGAATATAAATTAAATAAAGGCTATCTGATGGGAAATGCATCTAATCATGATATCAAAATTTTATTAGAAGTATTGATCCTTATCATAAAATTGAATAGAGTTCAACATGAATTACAATGAGTCAAATGAATGTAATAATAATTATTTATTTATATATAAAACTTATTCCTCATCCATAAGGGAAATTGAAAGAAATTGATAGTTTGCCCCTGACAAATCTTCATGATCTCGTTAGTGATATGATACCACTGACGTGAATTCAAAGAGTTGAACACATAGAGAATTAATTCATGCACTACGTAGAGCTAAACATAGACTAAATATTTTAACATAACATAATTATATTCTACAGACTCTCTGATTCCAATTAATAATCATTTGGCACACAATACAAATATATAGGAATATGATTCCTATAATCTCTCCACTTATTTATTTCACCCAAAATCTTATGATGATGCAAATCACTAAATATGATATATTTTTATAAAAATATAAAAAATATATATTCTAACCTATATCTTAATATTTTTATATAACAATATTCTGATTAACAAACTAACTAATTATATTTACCTCTCGATAAATATCAACATGTAAATACTCAAACTTATACAATGTGAAAACTAATCCCAACATCAGTCATCAAAGGTAGCTCATGTATGGGAAAAGATGTCACAAATAAATATGTGGAAGTCAATAGTTATGGAGGCATAAGGTTCATTAAGAAAAAAAATAGGTATGATTCTATGGTGAGCTAGTGGATCAAAGTCTACATCAGGTTGGTTGATAGTTAGTATAGTTAGTAACTCAATATCAGTCATGTCAAGAATAAGTAGATAGAGATGATCATGGTGATAGGGGGAGCCTATATATGATTATTCAAGTATTTGTGGGCATGGTTTGTTAATATCAGGTCCAAGGATCAAATGGTAGCATGTGGAAAATCTTTTGTCATTAATGTAAAAGGGAGAGAAAAGTTCATAGAAAAAGATCAGTTTAGGGGAGAAGAGATTGATCAGATTGTAATGTGTTTTGCTATTAATGAGAAAGGGGGATTTTTTTGGCATAATTTTGTCATTGATGTTAATATAATGCTATTAATGTAAAAGTATGTTGTCATTGATGTCTAAGATTCATATGGTAAATAATGGTCTCTGAGGTATAAATATTTAAAAAAATTGATATTTTTTGAGGTAATTATGTGGGTCACATGATAAAATAAGAATTATTTATCATAATTTTGGTCTACTAATATATGAAATTATTAAAAAAATAAATATTCATTATAATTTTTTTAAAAAGTATAGGTTACGAACTAGATGATCTTATCTAAGTTTGTATGAAAGGGTTTAGAAAAGGTAAATGATGCTCATAAAATGATGGGGTGCATGACAAGTTATCAAATATGATTTTTATAAAAAATTAGTTTCTCTTCAAATTTATAATGTTTGACCTAATTATACTTGACCGTTTAAAACAAATTAGTTTAGAAACTAGACTCAAAATGCTTCAATTTATATTCTTATAACATCTTCAAATTTTGAGTGTAGGTGTCTCAAATAAGCCATACAAGTTGAGGTTTCTTATTTTTTAGGAAAAACATGTCCACTTAAGACCCACTTTTGGCCTCAAAATTCCATGCACTTACCCATATATATAAACCCAATAATGCACAAGATCATTAATTCAATATTACCTCATGCTTTTATGATGTCTATATTCAAGTTAATTGTTGGAATTGGTGATCCTTTTATACACATTAAGGGTTTCAAAGCTTTTATGAATGAATATGACAATAAATTAAACTCAATGTTTTTCATAAGAGATTAATAGGTTGTTTCACCCTAATTTAGTTTTACAAACCCTAATATGGTAGAAAATAATAAAATAGTTAAAATTAATAGATGTCATTCAAGCATACATATGAATATAATGCATAGTATATTTGATTGTATAGTTTCACTCAATTTAGATCAAGTTTACTCAATGTAGAATAAATACATGATCTAAATATAATGAACAATGTTCATACCCACATCATGACCTCAAATTTTATAAGTGAAAAATGGAATGACAACCATTTTTAATTCAACTATAAACTATATTGGTGTATATATGCATGAACATAAATCTAAAAGTGTGTATATGTGCATGAAATAATATCATTCCCCCTAAATTTGTACCAAATGATATATAATGTCATCCATCTATGTATTGAATCTCAAAACCTATATCTCAAATGTATGTGTATGTAGAAACTTGTAGTTCCTATTCATGTAAAATTTGTATGTATGCCCATTGTAGTCATTACAATTAAAATTTAATGCTAAAATAATGCACTTGTGACCAATCCTTATACACACTTATCCTATGATCAATTCCATAGTTCTAAATCATTATTACTCTACTTTTATGCATACAATACTTACCCTTCAACAGTTCTAATAATAAAAATTCATATTCCTTATTTTAAGTAGCCTAGATTGACTATTAGAATGATTCACACTTCAAGTTTAGTTTTCTCTAATCCTTAGATAAGGCCATTACTTTAGGACAATTCCACTCACCTTAGTTTCTAAAGCCACCATTTTCATCCTTCCACCAAATAATGACTAATTTATCAAAATTTAAATTTAACTAACAGGTCATCTCACATGTTTATATCAAATCTTATTTAAGAAATCACCAAAACAACATTATTTAAACACATTGTGCATTCATTTGTTCATAGTTGAAAAGAGGATTCTATATGCAAACACCATAATTATTCTAACTATACATTGAGAGAAAAACAAATATTATTCTAAATTAGGATTCCATATAGCCCAAGTAGGCCTGAGCTAAGTTTGAATACATCTACAAGGTCATAAGTCATTGCTCAAGCACATAATTATATAAGGATATTGTTATGATCCACACTTATAATATTTTGAAATAATACAGAATAAATGTAGATCAATTTAGCACAATAGATATTGGTGGACCAAGATGTCCAAATATTCAATATATGTAGAATACCCTTAAGGTAGGGAAACACCAACCATACTCCTTTATGAAGGAATAACTCCACAATATCTCTTCAAGGGGACAAAATCCAATATCCTCTTACACTGGAAGACTTAATTCTTACTTGATATCTTTACAATGATAATCATCTCCTTTATAAAGAACTATAATGGATGGGTAACCTCTTAATCCCAATGTAGGCCGACCATTACCCAATGCACTAATTCCACAAGTTACTCCATTAATAATATATTGGACCCATATAACTACTAAAAGGGATGTGTACCACATGTCAACATCTCCATCAACCCATATAGAATAATATATCATATCCCTAGGTACATAACATTACCTCTCTCTTTGACATGTTTCATCCTCGAAACATAGGAAGAAACTAAATAATGAGTATGCTTCAAATTATTTCACACTTGTATCCAATCTCAATATTCAAGCCACCCACATGTGATCTGAACAAGTAATAGCTCTCCACATATGATCCTTTGATTTTTTTATAATCATAACTTTACTACTTTGGTGTCCATGCATAACTATTCCTTTTTTGATTCCATGTACCATATTTTTCTATGCTATTCTGATTCCATCCATGACCATAGTAGGTATTCTTCCATGCATAATCAGAGTGATTTACCTATTCATTCCATGTTCCATAGACTGCTACATTTCACTAATTCCATACTTAACCATAGTAATTCTTCTTTGGCTTCCATGCATAGCCATAATGATTAGAAATTTGATTTCCTTTATAACCAAAATGACTATTATTATGACACTCCCTCATCTGGTTCCATGATTGTTTCCTCTCATAATGATGCAACTATCTATATACCTCAAATTTTTCCACCTTATCTGCTACCACTTCCACTTTGTCCATCTCTGTCTCTTGAGTAGATGAAGTTTTCATTTTTTATTGTAGTATGTCTTTATCTGAATCTTCATCATGCTCTTCATCACTAGTTTCAATCTCATCCTCATGATCTTCTTTGCCTATTATTAGTACCTTTCCCAATATGATATCTTATAAAGTGACCTTTTTTTTCCTATACCAAAACTTCATGAATGTTTTTTGAACATTAATATTGATTTTTTCTAAAGTCTCTAACAATGGATATCCAAGAACTATATCCATATAATTCGTATCTCAAGCATAAAAATCTGAATGTAAAAAATATTTTTCCATAATGAGCTTCAAATCTTCAAACATTGAAATATTCTTACCATCTACTTGAACCTCCTTGTTATTATTTCCTTGAACATGTAGATGCTTGGCCACATTCATGTTGATGAAGTTATACTTACTGGTAGGGTTTATGGACACAACAACCTTCTTCTTTTGAATGCATCCATAACATTAAAAAATTGACTCAGATTTCTTTGGAGCCAAATTATTTTAACCCTTATCATCATCATAATCATCATCATCATCATCATCATCTTCTTCTTCTTCTTCTTATTCTTCCACTACTACTACTACTACTACTACTACTACTACTACTACTACTACTACTACTACTACTACTACTTATTCTTCTTCTTCTTCTACTGATTCTTCTACTACTACTACTTCTTCTTTTTCTACTACTTTTTCTTCTACTACTACTTCTACTTCTTTTTTTGCTTCTTCTTTTATATCCCAATGATCTAGGAAGATCTATTCCATTTCCTTCCATGAAGAAAACCTTACTATAAAGCTCAACTGATCAAACCAATGTAGTGCAGGTCTAGACAAAAAAGGACATAATTGTCTTTTCCCAATTTTTAAAAAAATGATTCTCCAAAAGGAGCCACCATCTTCTAGCATCAATATCATCTTCCCCTAATTTTTTTTTTAACTTCATGATTCACAAATAAAAATTTGAGTTTTTGAAACCCTAAAATGTCAATAAATCATTAAAATAATATCAAAACTATCCCAAATTTTTATTGTAGCTTCCTTCTATTATATTGTAACTTCAAAAAAAAATTGTGAAAAAATTCCACAAATTAAGACTTGTAGAGTGAATATACAAAAAATACTAAAATCATAATAACTCACTCAAAACAATTCAAAAAATTCTAAAATATTTACTATGTTTCTCTAGTATTTTTTTATACCTTTAGTAAAATTTCTAAGAGAAATTCCTTATATTTCGGAAGATATAGATAGATTAGTAAAAAAATATAAAATAACAATAAATCTCACAAAACTAATAAAAACCTTGATTTTTTTACCATGACTTCCTTAAAATATTATTCATATCTAATAAAAAATTGTGCATAAATTTGAAACCAATTGAAATGTATTGATGATTCCACAAAACTAGGGTTTGGCCACCCACAAATTGCCCAAATTAAAGCTCTGATACCACTTGTTATGATCCACACTTATAATATTTATAAATAATGTAATATAAATGTAGATCAATTCAAAATAATATATATTGGTGGATCAAGATGTCCAAATATTCAATATATGTAGAATACCCTTAAGGTAGGGCAACACCAACAATACTCCTTTAGGAAGGAATAACTCCACAATTTTTCTTCGAGGGGACAACCTCCAATATCCTCTTACAATAGAAGACTCAATACTTACTTGATATATTTATGATGATAATAATCTCATTTATATAGACCTATAATGGATAGGTAACTTCCTAATCCCAATGTAAGCTAACCATTATATAATGCACTAATTCCACTAGTTACTCATTACTAATAAATTGGACCCATATAACTACCAAGGGGGTTGTGTACCACATGTCAGCATCTCCATCAACCCATATACAATAATCTATCATATCCCTAGGTACATAGTAGATTTATACCAACAAGTAACATTACACTAGTATTTCACACACACCACCATAGCAGGGGAGAACTAGATGGAGTATAATCCCTTTTCAGAGTATTGGTATGTAGGTAACACTCAACATAGGGGGTGTTGAGGTCAAACACAAATTCAACTCATAAGCTCTTTTTTATATCTATTGAATTTATCTCTTTTTATATATTTAGTTAAGGTTATAAGTGAACAAGAAGGCACATAATAGCTTATGTAGTGAATATAGTTCATTCAAAGACACACATGGGACCTATAACAGAAGGCACATTGATCTAAATTTACTCATAAGTAAAAAACCTTAAAATACATTGATGCACCCTACATACTACAACATAGGTTGGCCTTATCTGAATACTATGGCCTTGCTCTAGATTTAAGTGGAACCCCATTCCTTATTCATAATGATATTACATAGTCCCATAATTGATCACATAGTCTCTATTATAGTCTATTATATTTAAATGTGAGCTAAGTTATTTTTTTATTACTTTTACCCTTTTAACATTTCTATAAATAGTAAGTAACAAATCAATCTTTTATATTTTATAGATTATTATTTTACACAATAGTTTTTCATAATTAGATTAACACTTTATTATTCCTCAATTTTAATAAAACATATTAGTGAACATCTCTATTGATTTCATATTTCAAAACCCTAACCATATGTATACACCCTAATTTATTCAAGAAACCACAAGTATTAATTTATTTTCTCTTTCACATCAAGGTCATAATGATGAATATATCCCTTGTTCACATGGTCATTTTGGGTATTTTGATCTTTCTTATTTCTTATTTTCCTTTTCTATTGCACCCTTAGTGGTCCTGAGTCACCCTTAGGGGCCCCTAGCCTATTCTGCCTAGTCTTAAGTTTGTTTTTAGGCCTCAAGACACTAGTGCCCTTATCTAGAAAGTAGTGCCATGTGGTGCTAATGTCCAATTATGGTTCTATTTTCCAATGGTCCTTTTTCCCTTTTTTTGGTTCTTAACCCTACCTCGAACCTTTTCTTATATTTTTTAATCCTTTTTTATGTATTATCAACTAATAAATAAGGTCTTATATTCAAATCAAAGTTCCTTCTATATAAAGTCATGACAAGGCATTCTAAATTTACCACTTCCTATCTTGTCACATAATTATTAAATAATTTTTAGTCCCATACCTAGAAAGGGGTTAACCCAAAGTCTTAGAGTTATGATCCATCATTAGTCTCCATGGTTGCCATCACCCTTGTGAGCCTAGGTTGTTCAAATAGTTCATTATCTTTTCATGCTATAACATTTCTTGATGATCCTCCTTACCTCTATTTCAAATTGTATCAAGTGTTTTCATGATGTTTGAACATTTATAGAGTTCCTTTTTCAGTTGGATGAAGCTTCAACATTCAAAAGTGCCACGGTGGAGGTAAGCTAATAAGGCAACCTAGTGAAGAATCACAAACACCTTTGATCTATCAAATTATATAAGGTATGCTCATTTTAAAGATTTCAAGAAAATAATGAGAATGTTTTGGGTTATAATTGAGGTCTTTGATATGTTCTAAAGTTATCTCATATATGTTGGTGTGATGTCCATTTGCTATATCTCTTGAAGATTATGAATATGTCCTAAAATCAATATTTTTGACCATGTTGAGATCAAATTTGACCTTGATGGGACATAAATCCAATATATACACCTTTAATAGACCTCATAATATTCATCAAGCCATTAATAAAGCATTTCATACACCATTAAACACATTCCCACCATGATCAATGATTAAATACTTTCTAATAGGCCCCACACATGACAATTTATGACTTTTCAACTTACCTAATTTATAATATAGACTTGAAAGCATCGCATGACTCATACGTTCCCTCCATCATGCCCATTAATAATGGTTTTTTGGTCTGAAATAAGAGAAAATATAGGTAAATTATATGATTTATAGGTTTTCTTAATGGTATAAATCCATACAATACATACTAACTTAGGTAGAGTCATGCATCTACAAGGGGAAGTCAATAATGGAATTTGTGAAAGAAACCATAGTGTTTTAGTGCTTGAAGATCTCAAAAGTGACTCACCTTCCCATTGAGCCCATTGGCAAGTGTTTTACTCAAATTTTCACTTTTTCTATTTCTAGAAGAAAGGTAAAATTAAAAGAGGCGTAAAGGTTAGTATAACCTAGATTGGTGTGTGCTCTATAATCCAGATAGTTGTAGATACTCTTCTTTCACTTGGGAAGATGACCTATAATAAGAGAGAAATAGATAAGGGTTGTATAGCTAGGTAGGTTGGTTGGATTGCCTAGAAATCTAGATCTAAGAAGCATGAGTTATTTAAGAGGCTATCAATCCACCTTTTAAGACAAGTTATTGTTGATAAAATAAAGGTTGCATAACATGAATGAAAGTACTAAATATAAATAAATAAATACTTTTCAAAGAAATGCTTATTCTAACAAAATAACATTAAGGTAAATGCTAAGTTATTAAATAATTGTTTAGGTTAGGTCAAGTTGTTTTAGGTCTATGAGGTGATAGAGGTCAAGAAAATAAGGTTTGGTTAAGGCTTAGTTGGTGGTTATTTCTTGTTGGTTAAAAGGGTTCACATAGTGACCATCAGTGTTCAAGATAACCATCGATGGTTAGAGTAACCATTGATGGTTGGGTGACTAATAATAGTTTGATAGCTAATTGTCAGTGGTTAGGGTGACTGACAGTAGTTCAATAATCAATTGTCAATAGTTAGGATGATCATCGATGGTTACTATTGATAGGTCTAGTTAAGGTAAAAGGTTAGATCTACAAGTTTATAGGTTAAAGGGAAAATGGTAGGTTGTTAGGGGTTAGTTAATTAGTCAAGAGGTCAGAGGTAGTAGGTTATAAATAAGAGCAAAGTAAATGAATAAAATAAAGAAACTAATTGCTTATGTCAATAAGATATGTATACTTATCTTGATTATTGAGATCTCAAACAATTTTGATAGAGTAATAGGTGGTTGATTGGTGAAGCCTCGAGTGATTTCAATAGAGGTTTGGGTCTTTATTACACTTATATACTTGCTATAAACCTATAAAGAAAAATCTAAGATCTAAGAAGATCTATAAGATCAAGATGAAGAAGCCCCTTTCTTGGTCCTACTCTCCTTATTTTATAGGCAAGAGGAGATGGAGAATAGGAGGATGAAGTTACTAATTAGATAGGAGAATAAATTTGATTATTAGATAGGAGAATAAAGTTGCTAATTATAATTCTTTAAATCTTGTTAGCATCATAAAAGGGAAGTTACTAAATTATTCTATGCTTATCTCATATACAGATAGAATTAGATTTAAATTAGGTTTGATGACCTAAAATTCAATGGTCAATCTAACCATCAATAGTTATGTTAATCATTATTGATTCCTATGCTGACTATCAGTGGTTACTATGTTGACCATCAGTAGTTGAAGGTTAAGCTTGGTTGAAAAGGTGAAATGGTCAAGTTTGGTTAAGGTGGGTTAGAAGGTGAGTTCATCTAAGAGTGTTTTGACTCAGGTTTATGATTGAAATTGGTGAAGATGGTAGGTTGGGCATCTAGGGGTATTTCAACATCTAGAACTGTAGTGTGCAATTTTCTAGTGTCTACACTTTGCCCCTTTTTTTATGCAATTTGTATTAACAAGCTACAAAACAAAAATAGATTATGGGTCAAAGGTTTAATTACCTTGAGTATGGGAGGAGGTGTTCCCCCTTAAACTAGGATTTGATGAGGTGAAGAAGAATTGGGTTTGGGTTTGATGAGTGGTTATATGGGTAAAAAGGTAGGTGATAAGGATGATTGGTGAGGTTGGGCATTAAGGCACAAATATGCATTTAAAATGTGACTAAGTGTGATATTCAATATCATGCAGAAACCAAGCTACCAATGTTGGTTAAAATATGGTCAATTTTAGAAGGAAAAATGATAGGGTAACTAGGACCTAACATTAGGCATAACTGATCGGGTTACTTTATAAGTCTCCTAGACAAGGTGGGTGTCTTACAAGTATCCAAGGTAGGAAGTGCTCTTGGGAAGACACACAATTTTTGGTTGTGAATGAGGTGAAAACTCAAATGTTTAACATGGTAAGGTAATTAGTGAGGTCAAAAGGACCAAGACAAGGCTATCACAAAATATGTGAATAGTTTAGGTCAAAAATGGCCAATGCCGAGGTGGACATGGTTATAATGTTGGTTGGAGAGGGTATTATCCAATAGTTCATGGTTGGTTTATGAAGGATAGGTGCTTTTTGAAGGTTGGTTAGTCATTTTTAAATAGGTTACCCTAATTTGGTGTACCACTTGGTTTGGTTTAGTTGAAGGTTTATAGAGAAAGGTAATCTCTAAAGGTTAAATTTTTGTGGAGAAAGATAATCTCCAAAGGTTGGGGTTTATGGAGAAGGTTCTCTCCAATGGGTCATAGTTAGGTTAATTGGTTGGTGGATAAGGTGACTCCCAAATAGGTTCAATGATTGGTTAGTTTGATGGGTTGGTTTAAATGAATCAAAAGGGGGAAGACATGTATTCCTAAGTGGTCATAAAATTATAAGGAGGAGGCTAAATGATCCAATTATCAAAGACCATGATGGTAAGATGGGTGGGATTATGAACATAAACCCCTATCATGATTTTTCTTTGTTGTTAGTTCGATGGTTAAAAAAAGGTAGTTTGATCACATGGTGCCAAGTAAGCTTAAAAATCCATTGATTTATGGAGGACAAAAGGGGATGTGGATGATAATTAGTGGGTGATAGGTAGGGTAAAATTATTATGGAGATGGCTTGTCCCTTTTATACGTGACATAAAAACCATGATAGACAATTCCATGTCATATGAGAGGTGTAGACTGATCGATGTAGGAAATCTATTTATCTTATTGTGAAAGTTGATTGTAGCTTTCTTGGGATTACTTAGTTGATATGTATGGGAAGCTTTAAATGATTTTTTTTGACAAAGTTGACTTAGCCATCCTTTAAGGGAGTGGTATAAGTTTGAATTTATTCATGTTTTATAGTTGCCCTTCAAAGGAGTAGTCTACCTTTTTAAGAAATTTAGATTTTTTTGAAAAAAATATCCTTCAAAGGAGCAGTCTGCATGCTATAAATATTGACCTAAGTGATAGTTTGGTATCTCCAATTATTTATATGATGGTTTAGACATGGACTATCTATACAAGCCTAAGGTTTTCATTTATGGAGGCAAATCTATAACATAAGGAGATTAATGATGGGTATAAGAGGTGTTTTAAGTGACAACAACCATATAAATCTATTCTAAAAAGGTTGGAAAGTAACATGAGGATCATGCCATGGGTAAAGCCATGGTATTCATGCTTAGGATTAGGATAAGTTGTGATAGATAATCACATGATCCTATTTCAACTGATTGTCCTTTAGGATAAGGATATAAAGGTGATTGAAAATAAGGGATGAGCTTATGTTGGACACAAGATGACAAGGAAATTGGTTTAACCATAGAATAAGCATACAAATGAAAAAGCATTTAAGGAGGTTGAGGTTATAATATGCCCCAAATCCATGCTTTTATAAATGGTTGATATTAATCAAGAGAGTAAATGTCCCCCAGTTAATTTTTAACACTTGATTATATGTGGAAAATATTTGGATTGACAAAAAATGTGAGGTTTGTTAGGTGATAGTTTGGTGGAGAAGGGTAATCTCCAATGTTTCATTAGGGGAGAAGGTGAATCCAAAATAGGTTGGGTGGAGAAGGTGACTCCAAAATAAGTTAGGTGGTATCCAAATGGGTTTTCCCAATTTGGTATACCACTTGGTTTTGGTTGGCTTGATGGAGAAGGTAATCTCCAAAGGTTGGGGGAGGAGGTGACTCCTAAATATGTTAATGGAAAAGGGTAATCTCTAATGGTTGGGGGAGAAGATAACTCCAAAATAGGTTGGTAATCATAAATTTTTTAAAAAAGGTGGCCTAAAACGACCAAGGTTAAAGTCATTTGGTTGGTTGGTTCTCGAGTATCTAAGTTAGGATGTGATCTTGAGAAAGCACAAATGATTAGTAAAGTAGAGAAGGGTAATCTCCAAAGGCTAGGGAGGTTGGTGGAGAAGGTGACTCCATTATGTAGGAGGAGAAGATGATTCTTCAATAGGTTTGGTTAGGTGAAGGAGAAAGGTAATATCTAATAGCTTAGGGTTGGTTGGTTGATAGGCTTGGTTAATAGGTTGAGGCAAAAATGCCAAAGGTTAGTTTGGTAAATTGTTAAGTATGGTTTGGTAAGTATGATAAATAGTCAAAGCCTTATGGAGGGAAAGTTCCTCCAATTTTTTTCTTTCCATGGATGTTTGAGGTGGGAAAAAGATCCCAAAGTGAAGGTGTTGGTTGATAAGAGGGTTTAGGAGGGGTGAAGATGACTTCATCCTCTTCTAAAAAAGGGGTTGTTAGTTATTATTTATTAGTGGTTAGTAGGTCAGTGGTTAGTTGGTTCAACTTATAGGTGGTGGTTTAGGTGAGATTTCTTCTATTACACTAAGGCTATGAAAATGTGGTTGGGTTTGATTTTGATAGGTTAGGGTTGGTTTAGTTAGTTTTATGGGTTAATATAAGTTTAGGATGTTAAATAATTTGGTTATGGTTAGGTTAAAAAGTATATTGATTATGGTTGATTGATTTGGTGTAGAGGTTGGTTTGATTGGTTAAGAGAGTTAAGATAAATGGTTGAGTTAGTTTGTTGGTTGGGTTGTTTTGATTTTTTCGTTTGGTTAGTGAGGTAAGGTTGGATGAAAGGTTATAGGTAAGGTTAGGTTGATGGTAAGTTTGGTTGGAGGTTTGATTTGGTTGATGGTAGGTGAGGTAGGGTTAATGGTTTTTAAGGTTGGGTTAATTGTTTCTAAGGTAGGGTTGATGATAAGTAAATTATGGTTAATGGTAGGTAAGGTAGTGTTAATGGTTGTTAAGTTTGAGTTGATGGTTGGTAAGGTAGGATTGATGGTAGGGTCCACAAAATTGGCAAGTGGAAGAGGTAGGTTGGTTGGTTCCACATGAGTGAGTGGAAAAGGTTGGTTGGTTGGTTCCACATAGTAGGTGGAAGAGGTTGGTTGGTTGGTTACACATGGGTGAGTGGAAAAGGTTGGTTGGTTGGTTTCACATGAGTGAGTAAAAAAGGTTGGTTGGTTGGTTTCACATGGGTAAGTGGAAAAGGTTTATTGGTTGGTTTGACATGGGTAAGTGGAAAAGGTTGGTTGGTCGATTCCACATGGGTGAGTGGAAAAGGTTGGTTGGTTCTACATGGGTGAGTGGAAAAGGTTGGTTGGTTCTACATGGGTGAGTGGAAAAGGTTGGTTGGTTGGTTACACATGGGTGAGTGGAAAAGGTAGGTTGGTTTCCTTGATTGGGATTTTAAAGGAAAGTTGAGAAGGTTCTACTTAGTTAACAAGTGGTTTGGTTAAGGGTTTAATTATGGTTTCCTTAGTTATAGGTTGACTATGAACCAAATCTAATGGATGAAACTTATTATGTTAAGTGATATGGTTACTAGTGTGCACAATAATGGGTGAAAAAAAATGTTCAATGATGGATTGCTCTTGAGTTTACAAGTTAATCAATTAGTTTGATGAGGTTAATTGGTTTGATAGGTTTGGTTGAGTTGATAGGTTAGGTGGGATTGATTGCCTAGGTAAGGTTGATAAGGTGGGTTGGCTTGATAGATTAGGTAAGGTTGATAAGTTGGTTTGATAGTATTTGGTTGGATGACAAAGAGGATAGACCAAATCTTGGTATTGAGATAAAGAGGGTTGCCTCAAAGTAGGTTCAGATAGTTGATATGATGGTTGGGGTAGGTGACTTAATGGTTGATGAGGTTGGTTGATGTTGTGTTGATGGGTTATTAGTTGGGTATGATGATGTTTAAATGGTCATTGATAGGTTGTTGGTTGGTTGTAGTTGAGATTTTATTGGTTTTAGGTGAGGGTTTATTAGTCATGGGTACTAGAAATATATGAATCTAATTTGATTATTTAGTCCTTTAACATCTTAACCAACTCAGGTGGTAGTTGATAGTTTATTTGTTGGTTGTAGTTAAGGTTTGATTGGTTATAGGTAAGGTTTGATTGATTGTGGGTGAGGTTGGGTTGGTTTTTGATGAGGTTAGGTAAGGTTGATAAGGTTGGTTGGGTTGATAGGTTGGGTTGAGTTGATAGGTTTGGTATGGTTGATAAGGTAGGTTGAAGTAACTGATATGATGGTTGTTGTGCTTGATATGTTGGTTGTGGTAGGTAGCCAAAAGTTTGATGAGGTTGGGATGATTGATATGATAGATGTTGATAGGTTTTTGGTTGGGTATGATGATGATAAAATGGTTGTTGATAGGTTGTAGGTGAGATTTGATTGATTATAGGTAAGGTTATGATCATAAGTGGCTCATGATGCAAGGTATTGCTCTAAGGTGAGATGGTTGTTCTCCAAGATCCTAGAAAAGTTAGGATCACTAGGATAGAATATAGGTTGTATTCCAATTGGACAAGGCAATGGAGGTAAGATGGTGGAAGGTAGGTTTCTCACAACTCAAAATAAAGAGTAGATAAGAAAAAGTCAAAACACACACTAACGTACATTAAGTCCTAAGGTTATTTTTAGTCTCTCCTTTAGATTATGCCTTAAGTTAGAAAGAATGTTGGGAGACTTGACTTGTAGAGTAGGTACTATAAGAGAACTATATGGTTGGTTTCAAGTTAGTTATGGCTCTCAAAATCTATATTGAAATTTAGTACATGGCTTGATATTGGGGCCTACCCCCTCACTTCACACACTACAATGATAAGGGAGTCATGTGCTTAGCCAAGATAAACTAATTTTTAGAGTTTAGACTTAACTAGAGAGCTAAGTTTTGGTTTCTCTTTTTGGCACTGAATTTTAAGTAAGATAGCCAAAAGGTGAAGGTTTACCATTAGGTGATGAAATCTCAGTTGGGCCTTATGTTAGGTGTTAAGATGTGTTGATTGATAAGTGATTTGGTATGTGTGTGATAAAGAGGTGAAGCTACAATTAATTACTTTGATTTTAAGTTACTAGATGAACTAAACATGAAAGAAATCAATGTATGGAAAATTCTTATTTTAAGCCCAAAAGAGATATATATTTCTTTGGATGAGCAAAAAAATAAATGAAGAAAAAGCATGTTAGAATGTTTTACTCAAATTTTCACTTTTCTTATTTATAGAAGAAAGGTAAAACTGAAAGAGGGGTAGAGGTTAGTATAACTTGGATGGGTGTGTATGTAGGTGGTTGTAGATTCTCTTCTTTGGCTTGGGAAGATGACCTGTAATAAAAGAGAACTAGAAAAGTGTTGGTTAGTTAGGTAGGTTGGGTGGATTGCCTAACAAGCTAGATCCAAGAAGCATGAACTATTTAGGAGGCTGTTAATCCACCTTTTAAGACAAGTTAATGTTGATAAAATAAAGGTTTCATAACATGAATGGAAGTACTAAATCAAAATGGATAAATACTTTTCAAAGAAATGCTTATTCTAAAAAAATAACATTAAGGTAAATGCTAAGTTATTAAAGAAATGTTTAGGTCAGGTCAAGTTGTTGTTTCAGGTCTATGACGTGATAGAGGTCAAGAAAATAGGATTTTTTTGAGGCTTGGTTGGTAGTTGTTACTTTCTATTTTTGGTTAAAAGAGTTCGTATAGTGACCATTGGTGATTAGGCTAACTATTGGTAGTTTATTAGTGGTCAAGGTGATTGATAGTAGTTTGATATTTAAACTTTTAGTGGTCAAGATGATCATCGATGGTTATTGTTGATAGGTATAGTTAAGGTAAAAGGTTGGATCTATAGGTTTATACGTCAAAGGGCAAATGGAAGGTTGTTGGGGTTTAATTAATTGGTTAAGAGGTCAGAGGTAGCAGGTTAGAAATGGGAGCAAGGTAAATGAATAAAAAAAATAAACTAATTACTGATCCCAATAAGAGATAGATACTTATCTTGATTGTTGAGGTCTAGAATAATTTTGATAGAGTAACAGTTGGTTGATTAGTTAAGCCTAGAGTGATTTTGGTAGAGGTTTAGGTCTCTATTGCACTTATAGACTTTATAGAAACCTAAACAGAAAACTCTAAGATCTAAGAAGATCTAGAAGATCAAGATGAAGAATCCCATTTCTTGGTCTTACTCTCTTTCTTTTATATGAAAGAGGATATGAAGGATAAGAGGATGAAGTTGTTAATTAGATAGGAGAAAAAATTTGATAATTATGATTCTTTAAATCTTGTTATCATCACAAAAGGGAATTTGATAAATTATTCTATGCTTATCTCGTACATAGCTAAAATTGGATTTAAAGTAGGTTTGATGACCTGACCATCGATAATCAAGCTAACCATCGATAGTCAAGCTAACCATTGATGGTTATGATAACCATCAATGGTTATTATGCTGACCATCAACAATTATTATGCTAACCATCAATGGTTACTATGTTGACTAGTGGTGGTTGAAGGTTAATTTTAGTTGAAAAGGGGAAATGGTCAAGTTTGGTTAAGGGGTTAAGTGTGGTCAAGGTGGGTTAAAAAGTGAGTTGGTCAATGAGTGTTTTAACTTAGGTTTATGGTTTAAAAGGGTACGGATGGTAGTTTGGGCATCCAAGGGTATTTAAACATCTATAACCATAGTGTGTGGTTTTCTAGTGTCTATAGTAAGCTTGGAGAGCACTTTAAGTTTGTGCTCAAACCATATGGAGGAGAGAGAATGAATACCTGAGCTCTTATCCAAAGGAATTATACTTGGTTAGGTTTCATTCATGGGCATTTATTTCTAGATTGGTCTTGTGAGCTTTATGAATATTCTTTAAGAACTTAAGGGATCTGAACATCATTAATGTCTGCATAGGCTAAATGGATCAAAATGATTTTTATGGTTTTTTATATTATTTAGCAAAACCAATGGTGTTACTATTTCATAAGGTCTTAAAATAACCTCTCATTACATTTTAAAATATTTAATCACACATTTGAACTTATGAAACTGACAAACCTATAGACTATAGGGGTATGTACTTTGCAAGCAAATTTGGATAGTGAGTAGAGTGTTAAGTGCTCTCACCAAAAGTAGTTAAAAATGTTGAAGGATTGGTTGAGTGATTCAATATTACATATATCAGTTTCTCAAGTTTTATGTTCAAATTAGCCTCCTATTTTCTTAGGGTGTCTTCAAAGAAAGGCCTCATATGCATCTGAGGTCTACTGTGTAAGAACATTGTAGGTGTTCAATGTTTCCCTCATAATCTACAAACACAATCAAGATTATGAAATGAGGTGTTAGAGTTATAATGTGTCATCATCATGTCCTTAGGAGAAAGTATCTTAACATACATGATAGTATCATAGGCCTAAAAACTAACCTCATTAATGTAAAGGCTCACACAGTCATTTTAGCAAAGATTAAGGTTTCTTAGCCAAATTCAAGGTTTATCAGAGATTCCTAGGTTTCACTTTTTGATTATTTGTGCCCTTTTCTTGCCCTAAAGTGATATGTTTTCATAGGTATGTGTATTAGGGTTTTTAAGGTAAATGTGGGTGTCTTGGAATGGTTTTCATACTTTAGTTCATGCCATATCCATACCTATATCATTTAATGTTGTTAGCACTACCATTACACTGTGTTTCAACCCTAACTTTCATGTTACAAACCCTAGACCTCTCCACAGTCATTCTCATCTACTCATCCACCCTTCATTATAAGTCTAAACCATGTGAAAATATATAGATACCCCTTATAACCATTAGTAATAATAATAATATAGAAGGATAGACCTATATGGTCATTAATCTTGTTGAAAAGCCAATGGTCACCTATAAGAAACCATCTTCAACATACTATGTAAAGACCATCAAGGGCACTATGTGAACCACTCATGAGAATAAGAAGTGGTATGATAATAATAAGATGTATATACCATCAAAGTGAATGATAATATGAATATGTCAAAAGAGTTATAAGCAAATATAGACCATTCTTTTCTCATATAAGCATGTTACTCAGACCCCTATAGATAATCCACATATGCGAGTAAATGCCTATAACAATATTTATGTATATGGAGAAACACATCTTGCTTATGGTAAAATGAAACACTAATAAAAAGATAAGTAAGGTTAATACTAAGGAATAAAACAAATCTTAGTGATCACTCCATATAAAGGAAAAGAGAACATGAAACACATGCTTGAGGATAAACAAACCTAACTGAGCACAACCCCTAAGCCTAATAAGGGGAAGGTATGCAAAGGAAGAGATGTTAGAAATTGAAATATAGGAGTATCTCTAGACTTGAGAAATATTATTAACATAATATCACCATGATAATCTCAAGAAACAAAAGACAAAGGCCCTTAGAATCCTCATGTTACTAACCACTTAGATTTGTAAGCAACCTACAACTAGTTAGGACAAAATAGTTGTTTGAGGTATCTATAGGCATGACCAGACCTTAAAACTTAGTAATAATGGTTAATATTATTATTTAAAGTCATTCATGCTTCCATTTGGGATAAAATAATAGTGGGTATACCCATTATTTTGTCTCATACCTAGCCCAACATGTGACAGTCAATTTTAGGGATAAGTGAGTGAATTCTTATTTTGAAGGGCTTGCAGATAGGTTGGAGTATAAAAATGGTTTTTAAGTAGTGAAATGTGATGGTGGAGGTCTTCATTTACCCTAAAAATGGATCAATATCCATAGTTATAGTCAGATTCCCTTGAGCATAGTCAAATACAAATAGACCTCAAGCTTGGTCGTATACCCTATTATCATCTTGAAGATTCCCCAAGTACTTATAAAAATTTTGATGTCCATGAGAGAAATGGAATCATGTTTAAAGTAATGATTAATTGTTTTTAAGTGGAGATAAGCAATGAAAAGTTTATAATGACTCAAAACTATGCTTGATCCTCAAGGCCCCAACACAATCAAATCAAAATGCAATTTCTGATGCTCATACACGTCTTCATTGAGAGGCTCAAGCCCAGAGCCTTTGGGGAAATCAAAGTCACAATATGGAATAAAAATACATGAAATAATGATAGGAATTGGGGGGATGACTTTTATGAATGATCCTTAAGAAGTTAACCTATTGAAAAGGGCTAATAGAAATCTCAAAGGTCACCTTTTAATACTCCTCTCTCCACACACACTATGCATAGGATCCCAAAATATTGAGGGATGATGAAGGGGTCAATTCATTATAGGTTCATGGTAATTTGTTCTAGTTTAGACATCCATACACTATGAACCATCATTAAGATGGTGGACATCCTAAACCCTACCTAAACCCTAGATAGTACTTAATGGTGGATTTTTGCTCCAAGACACATCTAAATAGAGTTGTTTGACCCTAAAATGATGTTTAAGGTCTCTTCTAAGCATCATAGTGACCTAATACTTAGCATGTGTGGGTGTCAAAATATAAAAAACATGCATGATAATATTAGTTTGAGTCCAAAATGAAAGAAATGAGGAGTGTTTGTGTGCATTATGAAGTTAAGGAGGGTGAATAGGTTTTAAATATTCTAAATGAACCTCTATAAATAATTTATAGAGACCTCCCTAACTAGTTCTATATACAGATAAACTCAAATATTAAAATTAAGAGATATATGAACTCAAAAGAAGATAAATGGCATAATTAAGCCAATATTGCTACTCCATGAGACATCTGAGGTGATATTAAGATTGAAAGCAAGGTATAAGTGCCTCACAACCTTAAGGTAAGGACAAAATTTAGGGTTTATATATGTAGATAGACTAGTCTAACACCTCCATTAGAAAAATGTCATTATAAGGTGAAGTAGAGAGCTAATTGAGGAGAAAGGGCACATCAACACTTCATGGGAGAAATCATCATGCTAATTAAGGACCTTTTTGGTCACTTTAAGTTCCATGAAAGTTCATACAGTTACCTCTTTTGTCTATAGACACCCTCACACTACTCTTGAAGCATATTTACCACCTAAGGGGAATTTTCAAATTCTCATAACTATAAAGATACCTTTTATGGGGAGCCAAACACTTTAGGAGAGGTAGAGTGGTCTTTAAAAATTCATCTAGTGTAATTGTTTAGAGGTTTGGTCATTAACATCTATGAACCATTGATAAGAGTCCCAAACACTCTTAAACCCCTCTAAAACACTAATAAGGACTTGATTAGGGAGATTTGATGAGAGGTGTATCCAAATAAGTAAAAACCACTAGAAAAACACCTAGCACATGTTTTCAACTTAGATGAGGCCATGTCTATGGTACCTAATTATATGGAGGCTATATGGACACCTCTATAAAATGTAAATTTATAGAGTTTTAAGTGGAAAATGGAGTACATATGATAATAAAGAGTTTTAAACCATGATAAATGTTAGTTAAAGACTTGTTATACTCCTCCAAAGATATAAATTTTCATATATATGCATGTAGGCATCTTTTCTAACTTCTCTGAAGTAGTCAGTCTATAGAGCTAATCTAAGTGGCCTAGTCATGTAAAGTAGATGAGATCACAGATGGAGGATTATTGAAGGGTCTAAATGCTAATGTAGAGGGTTAATATAGGAGTAATATAAGTCTTATTAGATGATTTATGAATCTAGTTTAGCTATCTTAGTCATTTAAAAAGTGAATATGTAGAAAGATGAAGAAATTATAGGTGAGGCTTATTTGATCAGCAAGTAAAAGGTCCTAATGGGCATATAATGACATTATGAGGTTAGTGAGCCAAATTTTAAATTTTTAACTATCCATTTACATGAAAATATTACATATTAAAGACCATTATGAAGGAATGGAGATAGTTTCAATGTCAAGTCAACATGCACATTGAAGAGGAGGTTGCTCAATGCCTCTTAGAGGGCTATTCACACCCCATTTGCACTTTGTAACTATCATTATAGGAGTGATAGACTATTTTAGGGCATGATAAAACTTTGATGAGGATAACTGATGCTGATCCACTTCCCATCACCTCATCTTTAATGCTAAAATAGAGTCATTGAAGAACATCAATGCATGGAAGGAGTGGTTGTGATTGTGTAACTACCATATGGACATCTTGGTCTCATTCATGACATATCCTATGCCTAGATTATTATTTTCTCTCTCATTAACATTATATATAAGGAGGAATTGAACACTTTGTTATCATCCCTCAGCTAGGTGTAGTAAAGCTCTACTAAAAGTGTACCTTGTGCCTTTGAATAAATAGAAGAATAGTTACAGACTTATTGTTCGAATGATAGTGTGTATTATGAGAGTTGATCTATAGAATGTATAAGTTCCATTGTATTATATAGGTCATTTCATGGAACTAATTTCATGTTATTAGTCTATGTAGGTTATGTGAATTATTTATAGGTATGAGTGTTCTTGAAGTGTTGATGAGTTAATAATGTCTTGTACAGACCTAGGTTCTTATCCTTCAAGTTGCAAAAATTCCACTTTATCTTCACATGAAATATTCATTCCTAAGACTTTTTTAAGAGGTCTGATCATTTATTAGTTTTCATCAGGTTAATAAGTGTGTCTATAGGACAAACCAAGAGAGGATATTCAAATATTGGTGCATCACCACTATTTTTATAGGTTTATTTCTTAGTTTCATCTTTATCCCTTTTCATCCAAAATAATTAGGTCTTAGAGAGATAATCAAAGTGAAAAATCATGGGAGATATCCCAATAACACTATAGGTTTGACCTAGACTATAGGTAGCCATAACCTATAGGTGAATCCCATGTTTGTCTAATTTTGGGGAGGGTTTGGACAACCCTTTCAAGAGGGTGAAACTTAGGTATCTAATAGTTATAGCACACCTAGTGTGACCAGATATAAAGTGCCTTGAGACATGATTTGACAACTTTGGAGGACATATAAAGGCTAAATACATTAAGTAGTAGATCTATGGGTAGTTTCATGCAATATGTGTCCACTAGATCTAATTTAAAAGGTAAGAACATTGAATTTTTTTAACTATCATTAGATATTACAAGAAGATAAAGGTTCCGTAGGTTTAATCCTAATCCTAAACCTCCAAATTCCCCTAATTCTACCAATTCTACCTAAGCAAAGTCTATTACACGTCCTCTAATCCTAATGGCTAGACCTAGAATGCAAGCATTTTTACCTTTTAATGGTGGTAGTCTTTTGAACCTTAACCAATTTGATGATATCACAATTGATGCCCTTAAAAGTCTTCCCTAATTTATCAGATAGAATTAAACCACCTCATAGAGCACATATCATACATAGCTAATCTATGTTGAGTCAACAACATAACCCAAGATAATGTGTCCATGAGACTTTTGGAAATGTCTTTGAGGGGTAAATCACTTCAGTGGTATAGGCATCTCAATCCTACCTTTATAAACACATGGGATGAATTTGGTGAGTGTTTACGTTAAAAATTTGAGGATATAAGTGACCATGTCTCATTGGTAGAAAAACTCACCTCAATCAAGTGAGCCCCTCAAGAATCCATGGTAGATTTCAATAATAGGTTTAAAAAAACCTAGGATAGGATTCTTGTCATCATCAATCACACCCCTAATTATACCTTTTTACACTAGTTAAGGGCCTTTAATTTTGATTTAGCTATGATGATATAATCAATGGGGGGAATACCTTGCTAAAATCTTATGAGATATCTATAAGAGTATAAAACTACCTAATTCAAGTAGACAAAATTACTCTAAGGCTCCTCATGCCCTTATTACTATATATTCAACCCCCTTCCCACACCATTTCTCCATTACTATCACCAAATAATTAGGATCAGTCTGATGGCATCCAAGTAGATATGTTGGGTAAGATAGTGGGACTGCTCAAAGCTCAAAACAAGTTAGTAGCCTTGGAAAGGCAGTAAAATTTATCTTATAGACCCTATCAAGCCCCTTAATATGATCCTTATTATTCTTAACCATATAGTAGGCCTCCTTATTATCTTAACCAATAAGTCCAAGGGAAAATTACACATGCTAGACCCTATAATAGTTTCAGCCCCAATGCTACCAGTAATTCAAGGGTGTTGGTGCCAACTCAGAATAACTATGCACAAGAAGGTTAGTGGTCTACTTCATGGGGGAAATTAGGTGAGATGATAATGGATATAAGTGATTAAGGGTTATAGTATTCATATATGTAGAAGGGTCCTACCTTTCAAACACATGACAACATGCCTCCTCAACACAAAAAAGCTTCTCAAGTGCCTTATGGAGACATGCCTTTCATGACCCAAGCTGAAATGACAAGTCAACAAGGAGGAAATGGAAGCAAAAAATATTTTGAAACCACTTTTGTTAAGTTTCAAGAAGTTGAGCACTCTTTTGAATAAGTGGTAGCCAATCAAGGGCAAAATGTATTCAAGGTAGACAACTCAATTATAGTCCACATAAGGGATAAGATAAATATGGTTGATGATAGTTTGGGATAGTCTAAGGAAACCCAAACACATCCTTAAATAACTCAAAGGGCTACCACTCAAGGTGAAATACACAAAAAACCTCCAACATAGCAGACATCACAAGTACTTGGGCATCAATAGAAGAGTCCTTTCATTACCCAAGCCACATAGGTTACAAATGATGTTTCTGCTTCCAAGTTGTAACCTAATATAGTAATCTCTCCCTTTATAATATTATATTACATGAATAAGGCAAATTTTATTAGTCCTATGTGGTATGCTTTACTCATTCTAGGGTAGAAGGATCTCCTTCAATAAGAGATCTCTAATCTCCATGTCATGGGCAAACAAGATGATAAAATAAGTGCACTATTTATTAATGATAGTCAACCTAATGAATCCCAAAATTTAAAATTAGTCAAGCCACCTCCTTTCTACTTATCAATCATAATAAGATATTCCCTTGTCCATAATTTCATGATATATAGTGGTGTCAGTACTTTTGTCATGCCAAAAGCCATAACTGATAGGTTAGAGCTTAAGTATGAACCTAATGAAAATGAAGTTTTGTAATTGGATGGGTCTCCCACCAAGAATGTAGGTGTTATTAAGGACCTCAAGATTGTATCATTTTCCTACCTTAACTATCCATCTCCCAATATGTCATGGTATTTGACCTTCCTCTATATTTTTCCATATCTTTATCTAGGGATTTCACTAAACAAATTGGGGGGTATATTTATTTTGATTGGTAATACTTGGTATCTATGAATAGGTATGGGAAAAGGGTTACCATTAAGTTTTAACCTATTTTTAGGTTCCACTTACAACCCTACATACACAAACTATCCAATGTAAACTACACTATCTTAGATGAAGATGAGAATGTCAATGATCAAGAACCTAAAGAACCACTTGAAGACATCTCTAATATACTCCTTGATGAGTGGTAAATAGAAAACCATGGTTATGAACCCTATAAGACCATTAAGGAGGTATGCTAAGGTGTTTGTTGTATGAATGAAGAAGGAGTTGTTATGCCTAGTCTCATAAGCCCAAATTAAGAGCATTAAGGTATATGGAGTTAATTTTTTTATGGATAAAGGTCAAATAATGAGAGTGGGTTAGGTGTGATGATTATCTCCCCTTACCATCAAATTTACTATTATACCTTATAGTTTCAATTTAGTTGTACTTCAAACATTATATAACATGAATCCCTCATCCATGAGATACAATGGGCAAGGAAAAGAAGAATAAAGCTCTTGAAAGTGAAGGGAGACAATGAAATAGTGGTGAAACAGGTGAGAGGTATTAGTGAAGTAAAAAATCCAATTTTTAATGGCTATAAGTATAGATTTTGGTATCTCTTGGAGGAATTCATAGCCTTTGATATCCATTCCATACTAAGGGAGTCAAACCATCATGCAGATAAAATAGCTGCCATTATTACACAATATGTCATTATTGATGGAGTTAAAGGCACCAAATGGTAGTCACAAATCAAGGTTGTGTGTAGGCCATCATTATTTGATAATAATGTGAGTTTCAAAATTTTTTATAGTGATAATCAGATTTCTTGCTTTCTCTAATATGAAGTAAAATTCTATCACGAGAACCAAGATAGACTGTAGCATCGTTTTGGTGATCATATTGTATAGTTAAGGACACAAAAATTATCTAAAGGTTTAGTGACATTGGAGAGTATCTTAAATTAATATGATTAGTTGAGGAAGGGTAAGGTGAGTATCTCCACCAAAGAGGAACATTATGAGAATGTAGTTATTTTCAAAGACAATTTGCTTAAGTTAGGGAGAGTAAATAACAAGGATGAGAGAGATGCCTTCATATCCTTACGTTAGGAGTTTTGAGATGTATTTTCATGTGATTACCCATGATATAAAAGGGTTTTAACCTAGGTTATCCCAACATACCATAGAGTTGCAGACAATGCGAAACTGGTAAGATAAAAATAAAGGCTAGTCAACCCTAAAGTTGAGGTGCTCATGAGAAGGTAATTGACAAAAATAATTGAATATAAGATCATATTACCTATTAAACATTCCTCATGGGTGGAAAATATTATTCCCATGAGGAATAATAATGGGGAGATACGTTTATGTGTTGACTTTAGAGACCTCAACAAGGTGTCTTTGAGAGACCATTAATCCTACTATCCATGGATCAAATATTTTAGAAGGTTGTAGGATCTCATAGGTTATATTTTATTAATGGATACTTTAGATATAATAAAATATTGGTGAGACAAGAATACAGACACAAGACTACCTTCATAACAAAGTGGGGCACCTATGTGTACATGAAGATGCCCTTTGGACTATCTAATGCAAGGGCAAATTTCTAAAAGGCAATGGATGTTATATTATAAGGGCTTACTAGTTAAATGGTGATAATCTATCTTTATGGAATCAAAATGTTTTTAAATGAGCCTAAATATCACATGGAACACTTGAGGTTAGTGTTTTATAGGTGCAAGTAGTTTAGGGTCTCTTTGAATCCCCCAAAATACATTTTTTTAGTCCATGAAGGAAGAATATTAGAACATATTATATCAAAGGATGGTTTCTCCATTGACCCTGAGAGGGTTAAAGTAATCTTATCCTTACCCCTAACCAATCATAATAAAGGTTTATAGATATTCTCTATAAATATTAAATTCAAAAGGAGGTTCATTTTAGGATTTACAGAGTTGGTGAATCCACTTACTCATATGCTCAAGAAGCACAAGGACTTATCATAGAGAAAGGAAGGAAAAGGTAGTTTTTAGGCCATCTCCTAATATCCAACCCTCATAAAACTTGACTTTAACAAAAACTTTTTCATTTATGCATTTTCCATAGCTGATACCAATTCTACTATGCTCATGCAATAAAATGATCAAGGACTAAAACAACCAATTCCTTTATTCAATCATGAATTGAAAGGATATGAATAAATATACACCTTTGTTTAAAAACATGTCCTTTTTGATATGAGAGGTCTTAAAAAATTTAGACACATGGTGTCTAACAATAAATTCAATATGATGGTAGTTTACCAAAGCATCAAGGATTTCATACTCATTAGAGACTTAAGTGAGAAGAGGGTTGGTTGGGTGACAAATGTATGGAGTATGATATTAAAGTGAGGTCAACAAACTAATTAGAGATATGGGACTATGAAAATATTTAAATAGAGGTTAAATAAAATAAATACATGGTTTGGCAATCCATGAAAATTAGTAGGTAGTTGTAAAGATGACCCCTCTCAGCTAGACTAATGATGAGGTAAAGTTTCTCCAAATAGTCCAATGTCCTATGGGTTTAGATAGGACCACAAGAAGACATTTTAAGATGAATTACATACCTTAAATCTTGTTGGATGGATTAATATTTAGAAGGATATAGGAGGTATGATTTTAAGGTGTGTTAAATCAAATCAAATTGATAAGTTACTAGATTAGTTTCATGATGGGCCTGCAGGTGGACACTTTATAGCCAATACCACAACCTCCAAAATCATTATAGAAAGATAATTTTATCCCAAATTCTTTATATAATCAAATTATTAGGTTATTAAATGTTTTAAATGTTCCATGTTCATCTATAAGGAAAGGTTAGTTGCATTACCCTTACAACCCATCCAAGTTGAGTAGCCCTTCATGTAATGGGGATTAGAATTCATAGGCATGATCTATCCCATTTTTAGTGATATTAATAATTGGTTTCTAATAGTAATTGATTAATTCACAAGGTGGGTGGAGGTAGTTTCACTTAAAGAAGCTAAAGAGAACTTAGTTTTAGAGTTTTATGATAGTATTATGACTAGGTTTGATGTCTCCTCAACCATCATATTAGATAATGACTTAGACTTTAGTAGTTTTAAAGTATATAATTGGGACCTTATCCATGACATATATATTAAATATTCCTCCAACTATTACCCACATGGTAATGGACTGGTAGAGTCCACTAACAAAAAAATTGATAAACATAATTAAGAGGACAATGGAGGATAGTCAAAGAGAATGGCACACAAAGTTGAATACTACCTTATAGGTAGATAGAGTCACACATAATAGGTCTAATATAAACTCTCCTTACCTCTTTTTGTATGGTAGAGAGGCAAAGAAATCTATTTCCCTTAAACTTCTAGCTTTAGAGTTTGCTCTGCAACTTGAACTCATGAAAGATGTTATAATGGAAGTAAGAATGAACAAGTTGAGAGAGTTAAAGGAAATAGGGGAAAATTTTATGCATTATATGTGGTCTAAGAAACACCAATTTAAGAGATAATTTTATAAAAGAGATTCATCCAAGACCTTTAAATAAGGAGACATAGTGCTTAAGTGGGATGAAGACTATGCCAAGCCAAGTAAACACTCAAAGTTTGAAAGATTTTGGAGTCAAGCTTATATCTATCACCAATTTAAAGGAAATAAATTCTTTCCAACAATCTTGATTGAATGGTGAGGAAATCCCCATCCCTTTCAATGGGATGCTCTTCAAGTACTATTATTAGTTTTCATCATGATCCTCTTGTACATAGTAGTTAATGTTTATCTCCTTCATGTAAGTTTTTTTACACGTGTTTATTTGTTTTTTACTTTGTCTTGTGGTTTGTTATTTTTTTTTGTTTGTTGTCTTGTCTCTTATTATTTGTCTTTTTGTGTCTCAAAGTTTGTAAGGTATTGAGTAGGCTTTATATGCAATCAAAGGTTCATTTTTAGTCATATTATAGACACCTAAATTTGGTCACCAATGGATTCATATCTTAATTTAGACCAATTCTTTTCAATCACTAAATATCTAACCCAAAAATTTCTATTAGTCTCAAATTTGGATTCATAACCTTGAATTAAATCAATTTGGCCTATTAAATCAATTAAACAAGGTAAATACACACATTGAATTAATTAAAATAAAACAAATGATCAAATGCCTAAAAATAACTAATTAACTTGCACCACCTAATCAAAATAAATTATAGAGTTAAATCAATTTAAAATCCTAATGGATTTCACCTATGATCTAATAAATCAATTAAATCAATTACTAAAAAGGAAATTCAAGAGCATCTTACCTTTTTGAGTTGACACTTTTGGAAAATATCTAAAATAATATCTTAGGAATATGCCAAACTCAACCAAATTTAATAAAATCAATCATGGTTGTGAGTTGTCACTTTTGAAAAATATCTAAAAGAATATCTTAGAATATGCCAAATTTGACCAAAGTTAATAAACTCAACCATGGTTAGATTTAACCCATTCCAAGGGATTTGAAAGCATATACAAGCAAGCCTAGAACCCTTTATTTAAAGAGATTAATAAAATTAGAGTTATAATGTAACAATGGATTCATAAAGCTAAAATCCTAGTGTTATAATGTTAAAATTGAGCCAAGCCATATCAATCATGTCAAACATTCAACAATGGTGCATAGAGGAGATGATGTTAGCCATATGTCATTGATGAATACATTTTATACATATAATAAGTAATCCAATGAAGAAATATTTTGTATCTTTAAAGGAATGTAAAGATTTTTGTTCTTGGCATTTTAGTTGAGTTTTCAATTGTTGTTTGTTCATTAAGCTCCCCCTAAGATCTAGGCTTAGAGATGTTAGTATGTTAGTGTGTTGATTTCATGGTTTTATGGACTAACACTTGATCTAACCTCATATATATGTGAAATTCATATTATCAAAAATTGCACACCCGATAGGACTATCTACATGATTGCACAACCCACAAATTTCTTTGTATTCATGGTTTTAATTCTTTTTTTGTTGTTTTTGCTTTGCTAGAGCAAAAATGGCCCATAAAGAATTAATAATTTTTTATTTATTTAATATATTTTTTTTTTATAAATTTTTTAGGAGTATATATAAATATGTTATTTATATTCTCTAAAAATTTCAAAAAAAATATCTTTATATTTTAGAAGTTATAACTCTTTTAGTGACTATCACTTTCTATTTTTTAATTTTTTGGTAAAAATGGCTAGTACATAGCTAATAATTTTTTTATTCATTTGTTTGAACTTAATTTTTTAATAGATGTGAATCATATACCTATAAATAACCTAATTTTTTTTTGTGATAAATTTATTTATATTTTAAAATTTATAGCTAAATTACTAACTATAGGTTTTTATATTTTTTGTGTTCGGTTTTCTTGTTTTATACCTTCTAACTTGTTTGCATGTTTCATAGGTTTATTTTATTTTTTTAAGTTTTTTTTTTAAATTTTAAATTTATAACCTTTTCCTAACCTAATTTTTTTCTTTTTTGGGGTTTTGCCTTCGGGTCGACATATTTAACCCTTCAAAGTTGCTTATCTCATTTGATAAATAAGCTTCAAGGCTAAATGAAGTTCTAACCATTTCTTTGTAGGACCTATTTGGAGAAAACCATTTCAATATAAATTATTATTTTCACACTTTATTTTTATGTATAAAATGAACTAGTAATCCTTCATTTTGGTGTTTAAATAAATTTTTTAGGGTGTTTTATTGGTTAATTTTTTGTGATTTCTTTCAAAGTTCACAACTTAAAGCCAAGGGGATAGTAACAAATCTAATCAAACACTTTCAATTTGTTACAATGAAATTAACTTCACTTCAATTATTTTAAAACTTTCTTGTTGATTTTATGTTTTTGTGAAAATATACATGCATGTATTCTCTCTCATATGTCCCCTTTAGGGAACTTTTGGGATCAAAATCACCATCTCATTACACTTTGAGCCTAGTCTAATGCATGGAAAGAATGTTTTTTAAAGCCCTTGTAAAAAAATTACAATAGTATTGGGTGATCTTAAGGTGACCATAAAGTCTTTTTGTTATGTCATTTATTTCATGCATCTTGGCTTGTGAGAGGGACTTCATTACCTCCTACGAGTTCTATAGGGAAGCTTTGACCTGGGGGTGCATCTCCTAGCACTGACTTCATCCACTCCCACTAAGATCATAGGTTTGAGTGGTTAAACCGCCTCTAGTGTTGGAGTTGCACATGTGATGTATCTGCACTTTGGACATTTCACTACACTAAGCATGTGATAGATGTAGTGGTTACAAAAAATACATTACCTTTTTTCAATAAGCCAAGTGCCATAGACACCCAATTAAAGTACATTTATTTTGTATAATTTGGCATAAAATTCATTATGTAATTGATCCATTTAGAACATTCAAAAAATAATTAGTTTAGTCAACCCCACATTGCTATACCCTTGCAAGGATTTAGTGTATTTTGGTCATTTTTATTTGGTGTATTAGACTAAAACTTTTATTGTTCAAACCATGTCATTTGAAAAGTCATAAGTCCACATCACTCCATTGTTTGAGGAGGCATTATGCCATTTGTATGACACTTTAATTTAACTTAGCAAACATTCCATTTTTGTGTCAAAACATTGGGAGTACAACTTTATTGAGGAGGGTACCATTATGCTACCTAAATCATTTAAAAATATTGTGCCTTTGATGTCTTGAAACATAAACCATTTATCACATCATCTTTCATGAGTGCTAACATTGTTAGGCTACCCATTTTATTTCAAAAGACTTATCTTGTTTCATCTTTCATCTTTATTATCATCTATTTGCAACTAATCACTTGAGACTTGTTGAATATTAGATTAGCATGGTCACATTGTTTAATTATTTCTATCTCTTTGTCATCAAATTTATAGTTTATCCTTAGTTGAGTCCTTGATTAGCTATTACAAGTTCAAATTCAAATATTGGTTGATTTCAATTTATACCTCAATTCATGGGGTTGATACCTAGATCTTCCTCTTTTGGATTATGTAACTTGGGTTAATTCATCATTAAAATTTGGAAAATTATATTATTTTATGCTTTTATTTGGTTAAATCAGTTTATCTTCAAACATCTTTTGTTTAGCATCATATACCAACCAGATCATGTTTTATGCCTAGAGTCATGTACCTTGTCTATGTTAAACTATTCCAAGTTTGTTAGATTAATCAATCATCCTTTTTAAGTCAATATTTTAGCACCATTTATCCATTAGTCCTTGCATATCCTATTTGAGCCTAGATTTTGACTTCGTGTTTCGACAAAATACCTAGCAACTTTTCCCTTTAGTATCTTAGACCTACTTGGAAGATGTTTCAACATTAGAGTTTGGTAGTTTGATTATTAGGTCATTTTGTATGACCTTTGCATGTATTAGACACTTAGGATTTTTCATTTGATGATACACTATATTTATCAAGTCTTTGCATATAATTTTTGGAGATTCAACTCCACCTTTGACCAAGATAGATCATGTTTGAACAATTTGTCCTTTGGACATAGTTTTTTAGAGTTTACAAAATTCTAAGCCTTTTTATTTTTAGATCTTTCTTCATTGATGTGGATATGTCTAGTTACAATTATGGTGGAGTCATGCACAATCCAAATTATGATATAATGGATACACAAAATGACTTTGATTTTTATGGATTTATTCAAGACCCCTTTGATGATAACATGGTCTGTGAGATAAAATTTTATCCTCCTGGCACAAGTCAAATTGAAAACCAAAGTCAAGACCTCAACTAGAATGATATGATTGGTGAGGAGGAATTGGGTGTATACCTTTATGATGAGGATGATTATGAGACAAATTCATACCCTCATTACAATAATCCATTTAGGGACTAAAGACAAGAACCAATTTACCATCCAACTCAAGACCCTGACTAGGATGATATCATTTATGAGGAGGACTTGGATGCTTTGGCTTATGTGAGAAATCAAGCTCCAAGATGCCCTACCATTTCTATTCTAAGATCTCATCCTTTGGATTTTGTAAGTATCAAGCTCCATAATTCCCACCCATTATCCAACCGCTATCCATTCCTCATCTAGTGCCTATCATTCACCACTTTAAAAAAACCCAACCAATCCAACCCACATATCAACCAATATAATTATGATCCCAACCAATAATCCAATCATGATCACAACCTATGATTCAACCTTAAATAATCATTTAGATAATAATTCATCCCAAACCTCAGCCACCATTCAACCTAAACCCAAATCAATCCAATTAGTACCTACCTAACTGAGCTAATCATTTGAGGACCAAGCTATGATCAAAACTAGTATTTTCTAACTCATTAAAAACCAAGGCCAAGATAACCAATTGATATAAGATATTTTTGTTGAACCAACCATTTGTGATAAGTCAACCTATGATGAATTATCTTTAAATCCTATACTTATTATCAAGGAGTCTCACTTTGATGAGCTAGTCTTTGTTGAGTCACTTCTTAATGATTATACCCACCATTGGGAAAATCATTACCTTAACTATATGCCTATTTTTCAAGAGCCTCCCTTTGATAAACTAGTCTCTAAGGAGTTGTCTCTTGAACTTTTCCCATCTTAAAGGAGTATCACTATGACAAACTAGTCTTAATGGATCCTATTATGCCATAATAGGTCATTACTTGTCTAATACCAAACATTCAACAAGATATCATTATAATAGAGTACCCATCAGATGAAGAATCAAAATTAAAGTTAGGTTCCACTCTTGAGCTGACATCAGATTTAGCATCAGAAGTAGAATCAACATAAATATTGACCTCAGATTCAGAGTCCCTTGAGTTTGAATCAAGTTCAAATACAAAATATGTTCATGACTATTACAACATTGGCTATCCATGCCTAGTAGATTAGTATGAATACATTTATGATTCTTCTATAGGCTTTAAGGATGATTACTTCAACATTGACACAAGTTCTCTTAGTATCTTCTATGAGGATTGTGCAACCTCTTCCCATTATATTATTATTCTACATACCATTACCACCAACTATCATAGCCATGTCATTGACATTCCATCCCCCATAAGTGTTGATTGGGATCAACATAATCATACCTTGTTAAACTGCATCCATGGTGACATATTGGATGAAGAAAAGCAAGGAGGCTAAGATCATAATCATATAGTAGAAGAAAACTCTCTTAGTGAAACCTTTTCAAAGGCACTAGGGGGCAATCAAAGTCAGAACTCAACATCTTGTAATGAAACCTTTTTAGAGGCTCTATGGGAAAATCAAATTCAAAAGTCCATGTTACTTAGTAAAACCTTCTCAAAGGTGCTATGGGACCATCAAGATAAATTCATTGGTAGAAACCTCTTCAAGGCACCAATGGCTTAGCACAAAATTTATTTATTGTTTAATGATGACATTATCAAAGATCAAAGCAAATAGTTTCCAATCTACAACCTAATCAGATGGAAGCTACTCTTAGGCCTAAATAATAGAAGAATATGATGGTCTTATCAAGAGAATATTTAGAAGTCTTCAGCCTTTTCACATCAAAATTTATGTTGAATCCATAATTAGAAACATTGTGTGTTCTTAAAAATCTTGATCTTGATTTGTTTTTCATCCACCATCCATTCCATTATCCTCCATCATTACATTTTTCAAACAATCCTATCAACCAACATTTATCCATATTTACCATCCATGGTCACACTTTTCTTTGGAAAGGCTACAAGGATATATTATCTCAAAACTTGAAGGAATCAAAATCAATGACTAACAAAGATCAAAACAATATCATTTACATCTAAATTTGTAGCAAGTTCTTGATAAAGTAGTTATTCAAAAGAGGTGTGGGGTAACAATTAACATGATAACATATTTTGGTGGTATCACTTGTTGATCAGGACATGCATCTCCACTTTAGCAAGAAAAATAAAATAATTTATCATACCTATACCAGATCTAAATATTTACCGTATCATATCAAGTTATTAATCCTTTTTCCATTGTTGCATATCCTAACCATTCACCTTACCACTTAGGGGAAACCCTCCTACTAGTATATATAATAAATAAAACCATCATTATACTAAAGAAAAACTAGGCCATCCTCTCATTTTGACATTCCAACTAGACTATCCAACAATTCCATTCCTAATCGACCAAACATGTTTTGAATCCTATCAAACTAGCCCATTTGACCTTGGTTCATCCATTTGTTTCACATTTTTAGCATACAAAATCAAACCCATTTTAGCAGTTATTTCAAGAATTTTAGATAGAGGCAATATTTTGGAGCAGTATGACAAAAGTATTGGTAGTTACATCCTTAATTTATTATTCCCTTCTTATCAAGTTTATTTATGTGAGCCTGATTATATCACCTACTAGGGAAAATCCATGTTCACTAGTCTTGATACTAATTATATCACCTACTAGGGAAAATTGGTATCATTGATCTATTAGTTGTATCCTAGTTATAACCACCTATGGGAAACAAGAGACAAAATTTGTTTATTATGCCTTAACATATCACCTAGCCACTCCCATGCCATACTATGCCATCATACCAACTATGCCTATTTTGTTTGAATTGGTTGATACACTAGTCAAATTCCTTTACTGTGAGGTGAATTACTATGAGCTAAAGCCATTTTGGGACTATGTGGGTCATTATGTTGAGATCAGTTTAGTCCCCCTTCAACCATGCTCTCACCATTTTGTGAGTATCATTTCAAGTTCTCATTCTCTTTCCATTTTGTGAGTATCACTTCAAGTTATAACACTCTCTCTATTTTGTGAACTTAGACCTTTTTAGTGTCTTGTCATTCTCTATTGAGTTGAGATGATTTGAAAATTACAAAAAGATTAGAAAATAATTTAGAAAAACTAAAAACATTGACCACTTCCTTTATTTAAGGATTCTGGGAACCCTCACTAAGTCACAAATAAACCACTTGTTCCTTAGTTTCCCCATCCTTTTTGGCCTTTTATCCTACACTATCCCCATTTTGTGAATTCATCCCTATTCTTCTATCACATCCATCATATCTTCTATTAATCATCATTTTCTTCCCATTTCTTGGGAGAAATACATTTGGCATAAATTTTTATTAGATTGTCATATCCATATAGCTATGTAGGTAGTGCCCACTTGCCTAGCAGATATAAATATAACTCGTTCACCCCCTTCCTTTTCTTTTATTCCCCCATCTTGTTTATTTATTCAATTGTCACCTAGTTTCTAGGGGCAATGTTTGTCATGTTATTTATGCTAACACTTATTTATTTATTTATTTGTCTTCTTCATTTCTTTGTTTTCCTATTTTGTTTGTTTGTGTGCCTATTTGTTTGTTTTCATTACTATGACTATGATTCAATCTATACATGTTCATTAGGTGATTCCTTGCACATTATTCTTGAATCTACACATATTCAAATGTCTACATTTTTATCATGGTTTCTATCATCAATGTAATTATTTTTCATTGAGTGTTAGATATCAGAGGTTAGTCTTTATGCATATTTTGGCCAAGGCCCCATGGTTTTCTATCATGAGGCCTACCATCAAATTCTACAACAAAAATCAGATTTTAGAGGTCTACAACATCAATGTAGCATCACCATCTACTTGACAAAATAATTTTAACATTTATTATTTTAGATGAGCATATCCTCACTAGCAAGATATCCTAATTCATATTTATCCTCTGTATCAACTTATTAATCAACAACCATCAATCATATTTTCATAATCAAGGTATACTATATCAATGCTATATACTATCCCACATGCATTCTCAATGATTATATCATCTACTTGGGAAAATCATTATGTTATCACCAATTTTAATTTCTTATTTGTCTATCCTAATTGGGGTAGCTCCATCTTCTCAATAATTATATCACCTGGTGGGGCAAATCATTGTGTTATCATACCATGTTACCATAATTAGGGTATAATGCTTATAACCAGCTTTGGGAAAACCATTGTACACCATCCCACTTGTATTTCTTAGTGATTTTTCCCAACTTTGGGTAAATAATTATGTTGTCACCCCATCATCTTCATTTGTTTATTCTCTTCATTTTGATTCTTTCTTTTGATGAACCATTTATCGACACATTTTCCAACCACTCCTTCAAGGGGGTAGTGACAGTTCAATCATTAACATTGTAGTCATAAGAATAAAGAACCATTTTATTCTTTGAAAATATGTTACTATGCTTACAACTTGAAACATCTTCCCAAATAGGGGCAAACTATAGACACCTAAATTTTTCCACCAATGGCTTCATATCTGATTAGAAAAATTCTTGCCAATCATTGAATATCTAGCCCAAGAATTTATATTAGTATCAAATTTGGCTTTATAACCTTAAATTAAATCAATTTGGCCTATTAAATAAATTAAAAAAGGTAAATATACACATTGAATTAATCAAAATCAAACAAACGACCAAATTCCTAAAAATAATTAATTAACTTACACACCTTAATCAAAATCAATTAGAAATTTAAATCAATTTCAAATCCTAATTGAGTTCACCCATGAGAAAATAAATCAATTAAATCAATTGCTAAAAAGGAAATTCAAGAGCATCTTACCTTTCTGAGTTGTCACTTTTAGAAAATATCTAAAAGAATATCCTAGGAATATGCCAAACTCAACCAAAGTTAATAAACTCAACCATGGCTATGAGTTATCACTTTTGAAAAATATCTAAAAGAATATAATAGGAATATGCCAAACTCAACCAAATTTAATAAAATCAACCATGGTTATATTTAACCCATTCTAAAGGATTTGAAATCCTATAAAAGCAAGCCTAGAGCCCTTCATTTAAAGAGCTCAATCAAAGTAGAGTTATAATGCAGGAATATATTCATGAAGTTAAAAGCCTAGTGTTATAATGTTGAAATTGAGCCAAGCCATATCAATCAAGCCAAGAATTTAATAATAATGCATAGAGGAGATGATGTTAGCCATATGTCATTGATAAAGACTTCTTATGGATAAACTGAGTAAGCCAAAGAAGAAATCATTTGAAGCTCTCAAGGAAGGTAAAGATTGTTGTTCTTTGTATTTTAGTTAAGTTTTTAATTATTGTTTATTAATTAAGCTCCCCTTAAGATCTAAGCTTAGATGTTTTAGTATATTAGTGTGTTGATTTCATGGTTTTATGGACTAACACTTGATTTAACCTCCTCTTTTTGTCAAATTCCCATGATCACACATATAGTAATGCAAAGAGTCCTAAGTTCCCTTCACCAACTGGCTGGTCAAGCCAATTGAGTCACCATAAATGTTGACCACTTTCTAGTCCTAAACTTAGAAAAGGGTCAACCCAAAGTCTTAGAGTCCTGATCCATCATTAGTCTCCATAGTTTCCATTCACCGTTATGAGGTTGGGTTGTTCAAATAGTTCACTATCTTTTCGTGCTATAGCATTGTTTGATGATCCTATTTACCTCTATTTCAGCTTGTATTAAGTTTTTTCATATGTTTAAACATGTATAGATGCCCTTGGTCAATTGGATGAAGTTTTAACATTAAAAAGTGACATGGTGGAGGTAAGTTGACAAGGTAGCCTAGTGAAAAATCATAAACACCTTTGATCTATCCAATTATATAAGGTATGTTCATTTGAAATATTTAAAGAACATCATGAGAGTGTTTTGGGGTCCAATTGAGGTCTTTGATATGTTCTAAAGGTTTCTCATAGCTTTTGGTGTGATGTCCATTTGCTATGTCTTTTGAAGATTATGAATATGTCCTAAAATCAATATTTTTGACTATGTTGAGACCTAATTTGACCTTGATGGGACACTAACCACTATACACACGTTTAATAGACCTCATAAGATTAATCAAGCCATTATTAAACTATTTCATATACCATTGAACCCATTCCCACCATGGTTAATGCTTAAATCCTCTAATAGGTCCCACACATGCCAATTTATGACTTTTTAATTTCCCTAATTCATACTATGGACTTAAAAACATCACATGACTCCTAATTTCACTTCATCATACCCATTAACAATGATTTTTGGTCTAAAACAAGATAAAATGTAAGGAAATTATAGGATTTAGAGGTTTACTAAATGGTAAATATCCATAAAGTATGGATTGACTCTAGTGGAGTTAGGGATACATAATGGGAAGTCAATAATGGCATTTATGAAAGAAACCATATTTTTTTAGTGTTTGGAGAGCTAAAAACTAACCTACATTCCCATTGAGCACATTGGTAGGCTTAGAGAGTACTTCAAATTTGTGTTTAGACTATGTGGAGGAGAGAGAATGAAGACCCAACCTCTTGTCTAGAGGAAGTAGACTTGGTTATATTTCATTCATGGGAATTTGTTTTTGGATTAGTCCCCTAAGATCTATTAATATTACTTAATAAATTGAGGGATATGAACATCATCCATGTCTGCACAAGCCAATTGGATAAGAATGGTTTTGATGGTTTTTTAGCTTGTTTGGCCAAACTAATGGCGATTCCTATTTCCTAAGGTCTTAAGAGAACCTTTCATGGAATTTTCATTGTTTATATCATAATGTGAACTTATAAAACCAACAAACCTATAGACTAGAAGGGTATGTAGTATGTAGGAAAATTTAGATAGTGAGCAAAGTGTTGAGTGTTCTTACCTTAAGGAGTTGAAAATGTTGAAGGATTGGTTGAGTGATTTAATGTTCCCCATATATTTTACTAAATTTTGATGTTCACATTAGCTTCCTATCTTCTCAAGGTGTCTTCAACAAAGGGATCATATGCATCTAAAGTCTACTATGTAAGAGCATTTTAGGTGTTTGATGTTGCCCTCAAAATCTTCAAACATAGTCAAAAGTATGAAATGAGGTGTTGGAGTCATAATATGTCATCATCATATCCTTGGGAGCAAGTATTTTAACCTCCATTATAGCCTCATAGGCCTAAAAACTACCCTCCTTATTTTTAAAGATCACATAATTAGTTTAAAAAAGATTAAGGTTTCTTAGACAAAGAAAAGGTTTCTAAAAGATTCATAGGTTTCACTTTTTGATTATGTGCCCTTTTATTACCATATGTGTTATGTTTTCATAGGTATGCATATTAGGGTATTTAAGGTTCCTATGGGTTGTCTTGGAATGGTTCTCATTCTTCAGTTTATACCATATCTACACCTCTGTCACTTCATGTTGTTTTTAATACCATCACACTTTATTTCAGCCTTGTCTTTCATGTTCCAACCCCCAGACCACTCCAAAATCATCCTCATCCACTCATCCACCCTTAATTCCAAGTATAAACCATGTGAAAATATTTATATACACATTTTAACCATTATGAATAGAAGGATAGACCAATATGGTCATTGATCTTACTCAGAAGCCAATGGTCACCTACAAGAAACCATCTTGAGCATACCATGTAAAGACCATTAAGGGAACTATGTGAACCACTCATGGGCATAAAAAATGGTATGAGCATAAGAGGATGTATATCCAAATAAAATTAATGAGAGTATGAATATGTGATAAGAGTTACAAGAAACTATAGACCATTCTTTTCTCATATAATCCTATTACTCAAAACCTTGTAGACATTCTACATATGTGAGTGAATGCCTACAACATTGTTGATGCATATAGATAACCAAATATTTATTATGGTAAAAGGAAAAAATAATAAAAGGATAAGTAATTTTCACACTAAGGATGAGGAAAAATATTCGTGATCACTCCATCTAAAGGGAAAGAGAACATCAAACACAGGCTTGAGGATAAACAAGCCGAACTGAGCTTAGACCCTAAGCCTAATAAGGGGAAGATATGCAAAGGAAGAGATGTTGGAAATTGATATATGAGAGTGTATCTATAATTTAGACATATTATTGACATCTTATCACCATGAGAATCTCAATAAACAAAATAAAAAGGCTCTCAAAACCCTAATGCTATTAACCACTTAGAGTTGCAAGAAACCTATAGCTAGTCATGATAAAATGGTTGTTTGAGGTCTCTATAGGCATCACTAGACCTTAAAAATTAGAATGAATTGTCATTTTGAGTATTTAAAGGAATAAATTATTCCATTTAGGTAAGATAAATAGTGGGTATACCCACTATTTTTTCTCATGCCTAGCCTAGTCTGTGATAGTCAATTATAGGGCTAGGTGAGTGAATTCTTATTTTCAAGGGCTTACAGGTAGGTTAGAGTCCACAGATGGTTTTTAAGTAGTTAAATATGATGGTGAAGGTTTTAAATCACCATCAAAAGGGATAAACATCCATATTTATATTTATATTTCCTTGAGGATAGGCCAATGTTGACAAACCTCAAGCTTGGTCATACACCCTTTGTCATATTAAAGCTTCCCCAAGTCCTTCTAACAAGGTTGGTCACCATAAGAGATATGGAACATTATTTCAAGTCATGATTAAGTTTTTTCAATTGGGGAGAAGCAATTAAAAATTTAGAATGACCTCAAAACCCTATTCAAGCCTCAAGACCCCAACAGAGTTAGCCCAAGATGCAATTTCAAGTGTTCATACACTTCATCACTAAGAGGCTCAGGCCCAAGGCCTTTGGGGAAATTTAAGTCCCCATATGAAATAAAAATACATTAGAGAATGATAGTAACTTTGGGGATAAATTTTATTAATTATTCATAAGAAGTTAACCTATTGAAATGGGTTAGGAGAAATCCCAAAGGTCACTTTCAAATACTCTTCTCTCCACAAACCCTCTGCATGGGACCTCAAGCTATTAAGGGAAGATGAATGGGTCAATTAACTATATTGTCATGGAAATTGGTTATGGTTTCGATGTACATACACTATAAATCATCATTAATATGCTGGATGTCCTAAACCTTGCCTAAACCCCAAATAGTAGTTGATGGTGGATTTTTGCTCTAAGACACATCTAGATGGATTTGTTTGACCCTAAAATGATATCTTTAAGGTATCATAAATTATTTTGAGCATCATAGTGACCTAATATAGGGGGAAAACTATTTTTAATAGGCCTAAAAAGACTAGTTTGAGTCTAAAAGCAAAGAAATGAGGAGTGTTTGTGTGACTTATGAAGTTAAAGAGGGAGAATAGGTCCTAAAGCTTATAAATGACCCTATAGTAGTCATTTGTAGATGCCTCCATGACTGGTTTTGTATGTAAATAGACTCAGATGTTGAAATTAGGAGCTATATGTACTCAAAATAACCTAAATGGCTGAATAAAGCTAATATTTCTATTTCATGAGACATTTGAGGTGATATTTCAATTGAAGACAAGGTATAAATTCCTCACAACCTTAGGGTAAGGGAAAAATTTAGGGTTTATATGTGTAGATAGATTGGTATAACATCTCCATTAAAACCATGTCATTTTAAGGTCAATCAGACATATAATTGAAGAGTAAGGGCACCCCAACACTTCATGGGATAAGTCATCATGATGATTAAGGACCTTTTTGGTTACTCTAAGTTCTAAGAAATTTCATACAATTACCCCTTTTGGTCTAAAAACACCCTCACACTACTAATAAGGCATGCTTACCACCTAAAGAGAATTTTCAAATTCTCATAAATATATGGTTACCTTACATGGGGATACAAGCACTTTAGTATAGGTAGAGGGGTTTATCAACATACATCTAGTGTAATTGGTTCATAGGTTTGGTCCCTAACCTTTATGAACCATTGCTAAGAGTCTCAAGAAATATTAAACCCCTCTAAAACCCTAATAATGAATCAACTAGGGGGATTTTATGATAATTAAATCCAAACAAGTATAAACCACTAGGAAAAAACTTGTAACATGTTTTCAACTCAAAGGAGGCCATGTCCATGGTACTTGATTGTATAGAGGCTATATGGAGACCTTCATAAAATGTAAATTTGTAAAGTTTTAAGTGTAAAATGGAGTAAATAACATAATAAAGAGTTATAAACCATGGTAAATTTTATTTCAATACTTTTTCTACTCTTCCAAGGCTGGAAATGTTAATATATTTGCCCATAGGTATCTCTGCAAACTTCTCCTAATCAACCAGTTTGTGGAGCTAGTCTAAGTGGCCTAGTCAAGCAAGGTAGATGAGTTTGTAAATGGAAGATGATTAAATGGTTTAAATTACAATGTAGAGGGTTAATATAAGATTAATATAAGTCTTCTCAAATTATTTGATAATCTAGTTTAGCTACCTTAGACATTCAAATAGTGAATATATAGAAAGATGAAAAACTTTTAGGTGAAGCCTATTTGATTAGAAAGTAAAAGGTCCTAATGGAAATATGATAAAATTATGAGGTTAATGAGCCACCATTTACAAATTTAAATATCCATTTATTTGATTAGATTCAATATAAAGATCATTATGAAGGAATGTAGATAGTTTTAATGTCAAGTTAACATGTACATTAAAGAGGAGGCTGCTCAATGCCTTTTGGAGGCCTATTCACACCCTATTTTCAATTTATAACTATCATTAGAGGAGTGATAGAATATTTTTTATATTGGTAAAACTTTGATGAGGATAATTGATGTTGATCAACTTCTGATCACCTCACCTTTAATGCTAAAATAGAGTTATTGAAGAACATCAATGCATGGAAAGAATGACTAGCACTGCTATAAATGCCATATATCCACCTTGATCTCATTAATGACATCTCCTAAAATTGTATTTTTATTTCATCTCTCATGATAATTATATATAAGGAGGCATTGATCTCTTTTTTTATCATTTCTCGACTGGGTGTAGCAAATCTCTACCAAAATTGCACTTTGTGCCTTTGAATCATAGAAGAATAGTTATAGACTTATTGTTTGAATGATAATGTGTATTATGAGAGTTGATTTGTAGAGTGTATGAGTTCCATTATCTTCTATAGATCCTTTCATGCACCAAATTTCATGTTATCATTCTATGTAGGTTGTGTGAAGTATTGATAAGCAGGAGTGTTTTTGAAGTGTTGATGGGATAATAGTGTCTTGTACAAACCTAGGTTCTTAGTATTCAATTTATATAACTTCCACTTGATCTTCACATGAAATATTCATTCTTAGGAATTTATTAAGTGGTTTGATCAATTTTTATTTTTCATTAGGTTCACAAGTGTGTCTAATAGACAAACCAAGAGAGGATATTCAAATATTGGTGCATCACCACTATCAGTGTGGGTTTCTTTCTCAGTTTCATATTTATCACTTTTCATCCCAATAGAATTAGGTCTTAGATAGATAATTCAAATGACAAATCAAAGGAGATATCCCCAAAAAACTATAAGTTTGACCCAAACTTTAGGTATCCCATGTTAGTCTAAGTTTGAGGAAGGTTTGAATAGTCCTTTTCAAAAGGGTGAAACTTGGGTAGATAAAAATAATTACATAAAATAAATTAATAATAAAACTTAATACACTACATATTACTCAACTATCACATATAGACTTTCATGATTGATCAAATAAAGGCCTAAGCAAAAATAATTCTAGCGTACCATGTGCATTGATTATTCAGATTACGTAAAGGAGAACTACATGTGATATGAGACCCCTAACATTGGGATTAATGTAGGTAGTGGCCAAGACATTTGGGTTTTTGCTTCACATGATCATAATATCCTAAAGCCTAGTTTTTCCCTTTCTTTTATATTTGATCTAGTTGTTTCATATATATAGGTATTTATTAGGGTTTTAGAAGATATTCAAGTGAAAAAGTGGCATATACAGCCTTCCAAAAGTTATAAAATCACCTATAGGTCCCTTAAACTCTCCCACAACTTTATTGAAAGTTTTTTAAAGCTCTTCCAAAAAATACACTAGTTCCATAATTAAACACTAGTACCACATGGCACTATCATCCTCATAAGGGAACTACTATTTAAAGTCTAAATTCATCTATAGTCATAGAAAAAATATGTATGACTAATTATTTGTTATGCCCTTAATCTATAGTGCATCTAGGGATATGTGTACTGACTTATGGCTTACACACCTTCATGTTAGTTTGTTCCATTTTTTGATGTTCTTAGTATGGTCAACCTATAGAATAACCATAACTAAGTAGAGTATATATAGGATGTAGTGGTTAGTATTTTATCATCATATTATGAATTCTATTCTTATTGAATTATTGTGGAGGTTACCCCCTCAAAGTGGCTTAATAATAATATTTAAGTATTCTACTCTTTCACCTATTTTTTTTGTGGATCTGCTTATTATACTCTTAATTCTAGCATATATAATTTTATTATTATGAATTATCTAAGTAATTTCCTTACAAGTGGTATCATAGCTTTGATTTGGGCAAGTTTCTATGGCACAATTTTTTTCTTTAGATCTAGCATCCTGAGCACTAGAAGGCCAAAAAAACATAACTTGTGATCTGGGGAGAAATGATTTTTTTCATCACCATAGTTTTATTCATGAGGTTTTTTTACAAAAAATAAAAAAATGTTTTTTTTGGGTAAATTTTTTTTTGGAAGTTTTTTACCTTGTGAAAAGTAGTTGTTGGATTCATCTCTGTGAGATGATCATAATGGTATATTCTACTAGTACACTTTTTTAGGTTGAATTTTTTCACCATTGTGTAAAATAAAAGTAGTTGGATTCATCTTGGTGAGAAGATTGAAAATGTGTATTCCATTGGTACATTTTTTTGGGGCTGAAACCCTCTTAGGGTTTATGCATGGCTGGTCTAAACACTCGCTAACATAGGAAAGGGAAAGAAACTCTAAGAACTCCTCACAAAAGAGACATGGAATTTGAATCTTTTGATCTATCTATTTTAGAGGTAGTTCAACAACTTAAGTTAGATTTGTAGGGCATGGTGAAAAAATATGATTTTGGTAATGTTCAAGTGGACATTATAGGTTTGAGAGGGGGCATAGATAGCATGAAGGATCAATTACAATAAATATCTAGACAATTAGACAACATATCAGCTTATCCACTACAAAATAATCCTCCACCACTTTAGTTTGGTTCTCCTACTCCAAACAATACCAACTCTAATTTTGGTGTTAAGTCAATGTTACCAAAAATGGATATGTGCAAGTTTTATTGTAATGATCCACTCACTTGGATCTCTCAAATTGAAAATTTATTTGATCTACATTAGACTCCATGTTTAAAAAAAAGTAATTATGACCTCTCTCTATCTAGAACCTAAGCCATTCATTTGGTATCATTGGTTGTGTGCTCAAAAGAAAAATAAGGGTGTCCTAGTTTCTTGGTTAGTATTTTAAAAAGAGTTGCAGCTCCACTATCAAAATAATTTCTTTGAAAACTAATTTAGTCATCTAGTCAAGTTTCACCAACCTAGGATTGTCAAAGACTACATTCATCAATTTTAGAATCTCTCTTTATGTGTGGTAAACATCACTAAGGAAAATATGAGTGACCTATTTTTGGGTGGCCTCAAAGATAGAATCCAATTGGAGGTTCAAATGTTTCATCACTATTTGTATAGGTCTTTTTCCCACTGGTTTTTTCCTACATAGTTGTATTATCTTTCATAGGGCTCTAGATGTCATTTGGGTTACATGGGAATATTAGTCCCACATTCACTAGAATGTGTGGTATATTTCCTCCTCTAACCTATATATGCACCTCTCTCCCTTCATATTTATAATGTAGTATAGGGTAGTATATTGTGGATTATTTGAGTTACTTAGTTATGATCTATGATAGCTTTGAGAGCTATGATAGCTATGAACTTTGAGTCTTTGTATAAGTAATTCAGGATGATATAAAGTATTTTATTATTTACTCTCATTTATTTTTAATATTATTTTATGTATGATTTCATTTACTAGAAACTTTATTGTGATGTGCACTTGTTCAAATTGTGAGATCACTCCATGTGAATTCATTGATCTGGTGATCTTGGCTACAAATATTTTATGGTATAAGAGCTAAGCTTGAATCCATGGATCTACACCATGCAGATATTTCAAAACACAATGAAACCAAGAATGATATTGAAAATATTTTTAGTTTAGATTTAAAAATATCAACTAATTTTGGTCACAATGGCTTAGATCTAAATGAGCTCATTATAAAAAAGCACTGACTCAGGGCCATAGTGAGTCATAAGCTAGGTACTAGTTGTGGGAACCAAAATAAGGCTTCAAAGCCATGAATGGAATATAGGTGGGTCACCAAGTAGATGAAAGTCAATGTTTACTAGATCTATGTAGTACTAAAGCATGGAATACCCTCGAGAGTATGTCCTCCATCGATGTTGATCCACCTTGATGACTATTGAGATGTTGAATCCCAAATTAGATGGATCTAAATACCAAGTGGTTAGATGAAGGTAGGCCTCACATGACATGTAATGAGATTGAATTTTAATGGATCTGATTAGATCCTTAGTAGAAAATCCAAGTTCAAAGATGGAAACAAATTGATGTTTGTTCCTTGGCTAGATATAATACCATTAATAGGAGGCCAATAGATAGGCCATAGTAACCCTTAAAATCTATGTTTTAGAATCGGGTCAATAAAATATGCCTTCAAAAACATGAGCAACCAAGCCAAGAACATATCCCACCTCCAAAAACAATAATATATTTGGATTTTTCAAAAAAAAGATCCGTACATTTATTTTTCAAAAAAGAACCCCAAAATTTCATAAACCCACTAAAAATTGCATCACAAATATGTAAATAAACTCTAGATTTCTATAAAAGATTAACAACAATATAAAAATAGATAATCAAATACTAGATTAGTGTTATGATACCATAAAAGATCAGAAAAAGAGTGTTGAGTTCTATTTATGGCATCTTTTTAAAGATATTTACACATCCCTATGCTTTGTATTGGAAGAGATCAGAGAAAGAGGATTGATTTTTATTTGTGGCATCTTGCTTTCTACTGTATGGAGATAGCTTGGTGGTTTTCTCAAAGTATGGAATTTCACATATCAGATCCAGCTTTGATGTCCTTTGCTAAAGGCATTTTTCCTTTTTTGTTTGAAGCATTAAAATATTGATAAATAATACATAAATTTTGTCTCGATCTCAAGATTTGCATACTACATGGTCATTTAGTGGGAGGATCTACAAATTAGATTAGTTTTTCTTTTAAGAATGAGGCAAGTCAACTCTATTCAAGTGCTAGGTTTAAATTTGAGTAGAGATAGTGAGGCATGTTGATCAGACCAATTATTTTTACCTTGGTATTGAAAAAGTAGATCTCAATCTATTGTTTGCTTTTTCTAGCAAGGACATTATTTTCTATGATCTGAGCTACATTGAAGGGCAAGGGAGGCATCTTCAAAGTCCTACATTTCATTTCTTTGGATTACATGAATCTACGTTAGAAGTGAAGTGCTATGATCCACCAGCTTGACTATTATGTTGAAATTTTAATGAAAGTGGTGTTTTATATCTACACAAATTTGTTGCTTCATTGTCATTGATTTTACCTTGGCGTCACCTTACTTTTAGCCTAAAAGGAGTGAAATAGATCTATGTAGCATCTAAAGGAGGTGTTGAAATCTACTTTGAAATCTACATTGGTTTCCCTATTTTTTATTATTTATCTCAACTCTATTTGTAAAGGAAAATATTATCTAAATTGGAGGAGAGATCTACATTGGAAAACTATGATATAGGAGACTAACATCTTTAGAATCATGATTGAAGGATTGAAGCTCTCACCTTGGAATTAAAATCTTGGTCTTGGCCTTCATTTGCTATTGTAAGATCAAGACTTAGGCATTTTTTTATAGAAGATATGAGTTTGTATCTATCTATTTAGATCCAAGAAAAATCAAAACTAAACCACCTCTTTCTTCTCTTATAAACTAGCTAGAAATTAATTTATTTATCTTTCCAGATGTAATTTTTTTCTTAAAGAAGTTAAAATTTTTACATGCATATCAAGGCAATCATTTTTTTTTCTAATTTCATTGACATTTTTAAGTCTAGAAAAATTATGGTTCTAATGAGTGGTTGGAAGGGATATTTTACCTTTTCCAAGGGTACTTTTTTAAAGTTTCAAGTGCAAGTTTTTAGTCAATAGGCCTATTTATGGGAAATTGTATTGTTAATATCTTGCAAATGGTAACTCAAAATTGAGTACCATCTTTTAAAAAAGTGTTTATTTTTTTATTTCCAATACATTGGGATAATTTTACTTATAAAATGAAATATTTTATAAAGTGATAAAACTTGGGGGGGCTACCTAATTATTTTGGAGAGATTTTGTGGGCCCTACATTCTCTCATGCCTACATTCAATTTTTGTAACTATTATCTATGCCCATTTAGTGATCATTTGCATAGATTTATATTGTATTCCTAGATGCATTGTCAGTAGAGCTTGACATCCATTTGAGCATGTATTGTCACTTGTTGACAAATTGCTCTAATTTGATTGGACTCATTTTCAGTGTTGTCCAAAGTTCATCTCTAGAGTGTGCACTATTACTATCTAAATGAGGAAAGTTTTTTCATTTCTAGTAATAATTTTTGGAAAGGATAATTATGTTTCATGGTGTATTTATATAGAACACTTTCTCACAGACAAGAATTGTATTCCATTTCTAAATGGAAAAATTCTATCACCCATTAATCTTATTCAGTTTAATAAGCTAGATAATACTTGTGAAAAGGTTTTTTCCACTTTGTTAATACATATTTCCATGGATATTCATTACTAGGTGGAATATACAGACTATCCCTACACTATTTGGAGTAAATTACAGAGTCTTTTCACTGATATTTTTGAGATTTATGTCACACTTCCTCCTTCACTTCCTATTATCTCTCCTGAGACTATTATACTATTGCCTCCTATTATTGTTTCTTATGATGGCATATCCATGGTGGATAATTCTCTTCCTTCTATTGGGCCTCCACTATAGGATGAGATTCTACTATACCTTAGTTATCTTATTACATATTCTACATCCATTCTTGTGCACATTATTTCTCTTTTAGAGTCTTCACATACTTGAATTTTAGAGGACTTTACTAATTTCAATGAGGATACATATTGAGAGTATCGATGAATCATATGTTCCTATAGATGTTCATCTTATAGACCTAAGTGTTTCATTTATAGATTGGTCTTTAGTTTCAACAATTATTGAGCCTTGATATCCTTTTTCCATGGACATTTTTTAGTGAATGTTCTATGTCTATCTTCTCTAGCTATTCTCTCTCCATTTTATGCTTCTTAATTTCCATCTTCTAAAATTATTCATGTGATACCTGAACAAACTTTAACACATTCAAGCACTAATAAAGATACATTTAAGCATTTTTTAGAGATATACATCTTGATTCCTACATGCATTCCACTTGAGTGGGAATTTAGCAGTTTGATAGCTCATTATTTCTTTCTTCCAAAAGGAAGAGACTACATTTATTTCAAAGGGACCTACTATATCATTCACCATGAAACATTCTATGTATATCTTCTCTCTCTTCTTTTTGGAGGCATACATCCTTCATATTTTATAGGATATTGGAGATCATCACTATATACTTGGAGTGTTGATTGATTCTAGCTCTTCACTTCTTCTATATCTCTCTTTTTGGAGGGAGTTTTTCCCATGGGATTTTTTCTTATTTATGTATGAGGAATTGCATTATACTTGGGAACCTTATCAATCCTTATTACTTGGACCCATTTTTTGTATCGTCACACACCTAACCTATGTTTATGGGGGTATTAGTGTAGGCCTTTTTTATACTAGGTTTTGCCTACATAGTTATATTAGCTTGTTTAGGGCTGTAGAGGTCATTTGGATTACATGGAAAGATTAGTCCCACATTCACTATAATGGGTGGTATATTTTCCTCTCCAACCTATATATGCACCTCTCTCCCTTCAATTTCTAATGTAGTGGTAGTATATTGTGGATTGTTTGAGCTACTTAGTTGTGATCTGTGATAACTTTGAGAGCTGTTAACTTCGAGCCTTTATATAAGCAATTCAAGATTATAAAGAGTATTTCATTATTTTCTCTCATTTCTTTGTAATATTATTCTATTCATTATTTCATTTAATAATAACTTCATTGTGATGTACACTTACTTGACTCATGAGATCACTCCATCATGTGCATTCATTGATCTGATGATCCTAATTATAAATCTTTTAATCATAATAATATATTTGAGGCCACACCATGGGTACACATGGTTGAGGAAAAAGAGATGATAAGATGAATAACTTTCCCTAATGTTCATAAAATCACCTTTTTAGCACCATCATTTCATCAACCTACTAGATTGACATCTCAGCAAGTGGAAGAAAAACATGTAAAAGGGTTGTGTTTTGGTTTTTGATAGAAAATGGAGCAAAGGGCATCAATGTTCTGAAAAGAAGTTGTTTTAAATTGACGGTGCAAATGATGAGGAAGAATATGAGGAGGCTTTATGGGAAGGATTAAAATAAATTGAGAATGAATCTGAAGAGTCTCATCGTACTATTTCATATCATGAACTTTTAGGCATTAGTACCCCTCAAAATCTTAAGCTGGTAGGGTTCCTAAAGAAATAGAATGTGACTATGTTAATTGACTTTGGGAGTAAACATAACTTCATCAATAGTAAGTTGGTTACTCATTTAAATTGTTTAATTTACCTAGTTCTAGACTTCCAGGTCATGATTGTAGATGATGGCACAATTAACTATTCTAAAAAAATTCCATAGTATAAAACTTGTTATGGGAGATTATTTGTTAGATTCATCTATGTTTATTATTCCCATGGGAGGAGATAACATTATTCTAGGAGTGTAGTGTCTCACCACTTTAGGTACTATTCAGATGAATTTATAGGAATTATTCATGAGGTTCCATTCATAAAAAAAGGAGTTTTGAACTACATGGATTATGGGCTAGATCTCCACAAATTGCTAGTTTCCACTAGATGATGAAGGTTCTAAAAAAAGATACAAAAGGATTTATGGCACACTTATTTTCCATAGAGGTTCAACCAACAAAGGATTCTACACATCTTGATTTGTAAATGCTATTAGATAACCATTCTATTATTTTTAGTGACATGCCAAAAGGACTTCCTCTAAGTCATGCACATGATCATGCCATCAGACTCATTCTAAGAAGTACACCACACAATATCAAACACTATAGGTATACCTATGGCCAAAAGAGTGAAATTTAAAATTTGGTACAAGATATGTTGGAGGCAGGAATCAGCCAACATAGTCAAAGTGAATATACCTCCTCGATAATCATGGTATGGAAGAAGGATGATAGTTAGAGGATGTGTCTAGACTAAAAAGAACTCAAAAAATACACCATCAAAGATAAGTTTCCTATTTTAGTAATTGACGATTTTCTAGATGAATTACGTAGTGCTCTTTATTTTACCAGGTTATATATTTGCTCTAGATATCATCAGATTCCCATTTATGATGAGGACATACCTAAAACATCTTTCAAAACTCATGAAGGCCATTATAAATTTATGGTCATGCCTTTTGGCCTCACAAATGCACCATATACATTTTAGAGTTTGATGAATACTAGTTTTAGGTCATTTTTGAGAAAGTTTATATTTCTGTTTTTCTATGATATCCTCATCTACAATAAAAATTGGGAAGATCATTTGAAGCATGTGAAATAGGTGCTTTCAGTTCTAAAATAACATCAAATTTATGCCAAACCTTTCAAATGTACTTTTGGTGTCTAAGAGGGGGAGTACTTGGGTCATATTTTTTCACATGGAGTGAATGTTGATCCAAAGAAAATCTAAGCACTGATGGAGTGGCAAGTTCTTAAGACCTTGAAGAACCTTCATGGATTGCTGGGGCTAACTGGTTACTATCATAGGTCTATCAAAGAATATGGTAGCATTGCATCCCCACTCACCTCTTTGATGAAGAAAAAATCCTTATATTATACTTATTCAATGACCAAGGCATTTGAATGGTATAAAATGGTTATGTGCACAACTCCAATTTTGGCTACTCTTAATTTTTCAAAAACTTTTGTTGTGGAGTGTGATGCATCAAGATATGGCATGGGGGATATACTCATGTAACAATTCAAACCAATGGAATTTGAAATTTGAAAAATTAATGGAAAAAATAGGCTAAAACCAATATATGAGAAAGAGATGATGGATACTCTACATGCAGTGAAGCAATGCAGATTTTATCTAATGTATCATCACTTTTAGGTAAAGACTGATCATGATAGCCTCAAATATTGTTTTGAATAATGCTTATCATTTGAGGAATAAAATAAATGGGTGAATAAAATGTTAGGATATGATTTTTAAATAATATATAATAAAGGAAAAGAGAATGCGGTGGTAGATTTCCTCTCTCAATGTGATGAATTAGTTGAGACATTGTTATGCACCATGACCATGTGGTAGGCATATTAGCTAGAGGAAGCAAAATTAAACTGGATAGTGATACCAAGGATTTTATTCATAATATTCATTAGGGTTCTAATGAAACTAAAAAAATTGCATTGAAGGGGAATCCATTATGGCATAAGGATATATTATACCTTTATAATCATTCTCTCCTGAAACACAAAATTCTTTAGGAACTTCATGCCTCTTCACTTGGAGGACATTCAATATTTTTGAAAACATATCATAGAATAAAGAAAGATTTCTTTTGTGAAGGACTCAAAGGGGATGTTCAAAAATATGTGGCTAAATTCATGATATGCCAAAAAAATAAAGGTGAAACCATTAAGACCCCAAGTATTTTGAGGTTTTTATCTATCCTTAGCCAGCATTGGGAAGAGCTTTCCATGGATTTCATTACAAGGTTACCAAGATATGAGGGTAAAATCATGAAGTATTCACATATTTTCTCCTTACCATAGCCTTTTTTTTCTAGTACAGTAGCTTCGACTTTTCTCAATATAGTTCAAAAATTGCATGGCACTCCAAAGATTATTGTAAGTGATCAAGATCCCATATTTACTAGTAAATTTTGGACTAAATTATTTTCATGTTTAGATACCCAATTATCTCATAACTCATCCTATCATCCTCAATCTGATGGAAAAATAGAGGTAGTCAACAAATGTCTCAAAGGGTATCTTTATTGTTTTGTTTTTGATAAACATGGCAAATGGGTTCATTGGTTTCCACTTACTAAATGGTTGTATAACACTTATTTTCACACTTATTCCAAGATGTATCCCTTTGTGTAATTATATGGGTATCACCCTCCATTCATAAATTTGATTTGAAAATGAATCCTAAGGTTCAAGCTATTGAGGAACACATTCACCATCAACTTGAGGTGTTAGTCAATTTACAGGAGAATTTATTAAAGATACAAGATTGAATGAAGAAAAAAATAGATCAACACCACAAGGAATGACATTTTTACATAGGTGATTAGGTATTTATGTATTTTTATCCATTTAAGTAGACATATCTAAAAAAATATAAAAATGATAACAAGTTATGACCTAAATATTATGGCCCTTGTCATATCTTGTATAAAATTGGTACTGTGGCTTACAAGTTAGAACTACCCCTAACCACTCACATACATCTAGTATTTCATGTATCTTACCTAAAGAAAATAATTGGATATAGATTTTCCACTCAAATTACATTACCAAGATAGAGTCATTCTAGAGCCTGAGGAGATCCTTCATATGCACACTAAGCAACTACTGACCAAGGTCATTAAGTAGTATTTGATCAAATAGAAGAACCTATATTCTAAAGATGTAATATGGGAGGATGAAGCATTCCTAAAGAAAAATCTGAGTTTGATTCATAATTAAGTACAATGTTGTTTTAAAGGGAGGGGTATGCTATTCCCTTTACCTATAGTGCATCTAGGGATATGTTTGGATGACTTGTAGCTTACACACCTTCATATTAGCTTATTGCATTTATCAATGTTCTTAGTATGGTCATCTTATAAAATAAAAAATTATTAATATAGTATATATAGGAGGTAGTGGTTATTATTTTATCATCATATCATGAATTATGTTCTTATTTCATTGTTTTGAAGGTTACCCCCTTGAAGTGGCTCAATCATAATATTCAAGTATTTTTCTCTTTTGCCAATTATTATTATGGATTTTCTTGTTTTGATCTTAATTTTGGCATATATAATTATATTTTTATAAATCATACAATTAATTTAGTTACACTCTCAATCCTATTTCAACCTCCTAACTCACATAAATACCTATTTTTCTCTAGATAAGTACACTTTATTTACATCTTTTTTATTTTGGGAAAGAATTGTCAAATCAATTATTTCATATTTTCATTCCAAGTTATTACTATACTCAACACTAAAAATCTAAGATTTAAATATAATAATTCCTAAATAGTTAAAATATTTGGTGAAAATGACTTTGAATATTATTTAAAACCCTAATTTAGCCTAGGGTTTACATTCTTCACTTTTGTGCACTAAATTAGTGTTATAAACTTCTATTTTTCCTAATTTTTGACACAACATAATTCATTAAAATACATCATATATTAGGGTTTCATTAATTTCAATTTTTTTTAAACAACCCTTATCAAATCCTAAATCCACATGCTAGGTCCCTATATTTCAAAATACTAACAATTAGGGTTTCAAGTATAATCTTAATTTCTTCTACACATTGGGTTGAATATTTCCCATAGTTGCACATTTACCTATGTTAGATTACATTATACCTATTGTGCGCTTGTTATTCAATATTTATACTATCTTCTTTAGTAAGTTTAAAATGAAATCCAAGAAGCCTCTTACCCCTCACCTAGTTGATGAGTTTTTGATTTTTTCTCATATTTATAATAATGAATGGGCAAATTTTCAAGATTTCACATTAGCACATGATAATGATTTAATTTATAATGATGATGATGATGACTATTATTGTAATGATGGATATGAGGATAAATTGATCATGACAATGAAAGTGTTGATGAATATATATTAGATGCATCTTCTTATATTTCCTCACCCTCTTCTCTTGCATCTCAAAATCAAATTAACAATATAATGCCAAAAGATCCTCTTGTTGGTAGTGCTTTGTTCCAATGTGATACTAGCTTTTAAACTAGTTTCACTACCTTCTTATTCAAATTAAATCAATATAATTGAAATACACAAAATAAACTTTTGAATGATTCAAGTAACATATAAAAGAGCCATGCATCTTATTTACCCTTTGGCTTAGTATATTTTCATTCATTTTTATTAATAAATAAACTTAATAAAAATAGAAATGGTGATACAAGGTTTAAAAGGGATACCTGTGGTGGTGTTTGTGCACTATTAATCCATCAAAGTGGGAACTCTTTTTTGGATAGGAAATATTACCTAAACATAAGAGATAAATTGAAAAATATTGATTAATAGGGTAGATAAGTGGACTTTCTGATGCTAGATCAGTTCCAAGAAGTGGTACACTTAAGAGGATGTTAGTCCACTATTTTATGCAATCAAGTGGATAATGTAATAATATAAATTATAAAAAATCATATGATAATATAGATGTGGTTATGAAATAAAATGGTTTAATATATTGCATAGATGTTATAAAATCATTCATTCTAATAATCTATAGCCAAATCTTCTTATTTTTATATTACTTCTAATTGTTCAGTGACTACTTCTAGAGTAGGGAAAAAATAATTGCACAAAGTCCTATCTCAAAGGAAATATCACTCTGATCTATAAAGAGTGGGTGAGGGATTATGGTTAAATCATAGATGCTAACCACATCAAGTATAACACTTGACAATGTCATCTACAAATAGAGATTTGTGATTTTAAGACTACAAACAATTGATTGAAATTGCTTTGGATTGATAAATTAGTTTTGAATTACAGACAAAAAATAAAAACATAGGGGTCAATTTCAATTGAATATGAATTATTATTGATTATGTAATTAG